>JAHDVF020000732.1:600000-1031010 GCA_022606425.2 Lepidostoma basale | reverse complement strand
AGAATTTTAGAAAACCATTTGATTTAAGATAATAGATTGCAGATTTAAGCTTTCCGGGAGTACAAAAATTGATGTCCGACTTTCTATGGGGAGTGAGTTCTTTTTACATGAAAATTATACAGTTTTTTTTCGCGAATTTAATGTATTATACAAATAAAAATTACGTTAAATAATTTTTTAGTTTTTTAAATAATAAAAATAATAAAACTCACCAACTTTAGGTTTTATTTTATGGTTTTCCGACCAACAGCTCCGAGTCCCAAAATCTTGTCAACATTATCAACACTCCCCATATTTCTTATGTAGTCAACGACAGCTTCCGGTTTATGTTTTTTTCAAGCCAGTTGCGTAGTCGATTTTTGGCGTTTCCGCCATATTATTAGCATGGATAGTCGTCAGTATCAAAACATCTCGCTTATCCCATCATTTCAAAGCCATCAGGCTCTCAGAATTAAAGGCGACTACGTCACCTTTTTTTACCTTGTCGAATTTTGGCATTTCTTTTCGATTTTTTTCTCACCGTTCCGCATGCATTTGTTTTCTTTTCGTGAAGGTAATCAAACAAAGCAGGTGAAGTGTACCAATTATCAACATATAAGCTATGTCCGTATCCAAGGTAGTCCTTCAACAAAGCCAACACCACAGAACCCGATATCCCTACACTAGAATTTATTACAACATCTGTTGTGGAACCAGTATATATGATCAAATCCAAAACATACCCCGTTGTCACATCACAACAAACAAACATTTTGATGCCGAATCTACTCCGTTTCTAAATATAGTCAAGTACAAAATTATAAACACGAAAAAAAACAATATTCAAACAACAACAAAAAACAATTTAACACTTCTAATCACAATAACTTTATAAGAAACATATAAAAACACAGCAAAACTACTAAAAACTGCGAAAAAAGTAATATAATACGAGCGCGCGTAAATTCACAGTTTGCAATATATTATATGAACTTGTCAAAACTCGTTAGAGTCAATATCACGTGACTTTCAAAAATGTTAAATACTGTTGATGATAAAATCACTAACTGTTTTATCATATTTTATATACTCGTATGTCAAAAAGCTTAATACAAAAATAACCATATATTTATGTTGTTACAATGCATATTTGAGCCAATATCCCCAAAAATTTACATCGACGTTCATTTAGGTCCATACTCCTCTACGGAAATTTTACGTCGACGTTTATTTCTGTCCATACTCTTCGACAAGTTAAAATAATACAAATTTCAGTTGTATTTGTTATTATATAATGTTCGTCAATTTACAAAAATCTTTTTAACTTTTTTTCGATGGCAATAATGAATTTCTCTCAATGCGAAACTCTAAAATTAATGAAAATTTTTAGCGTTTTGTATATCCTAATGTGATTCGTAAATCATCGTTAGTTGTAATAATGAAAGAAATAATTTTATTTTGGTGGCGATGATTTATAATATTTTGATTTAGTACTTACATTTTAGTGTATAATTTTTTACTTTTATTTCGCTTACTTTCAATAATTTAAGAAAGCTATTAATTTCTAGGAAGTATAGTAATTTTCAAAAAAATTATCGGAATATTAGTAGCGCCCTCTCGAGAACTTTTCATGGTACTTAATTCTCCGATCACAATTTTTCCGTGCGTTTAGTTAATGTTAAGTTATTCTTCTCAGATATAGATTACGCTAATTGGCTAATTGATTTAAAATCTTATTGTATTATATATGGTAGTATTTGTTCTATTCATCAACAGATGGTGCTTGTCGCGCGCGCATTGCGCATGCTCCCGGACTCTTTTTTTTTTTTTTTTTTTTTTAATAATATGAAACAAACAAAAATAAGTAAAAAAATATTAAAAATTAAATTAAAGTTTTTTTATGTTATTATGTTCGTTTGTTTTGTGACAATTTTGAGTTATTTTATTCAAATGTAGATGGCGCTACAATTGTCTTAAAAATAAATCATAAATCATAATAAACATTGTTAAAATATATTTTAACAATGTTTGTACATATTATTTAGTGTTGTCACGCTAATAAATATTTTCCTGTCAACTGACAAGACCTTGTGTAGAAGTACCTAATTATTGTATGAACCTTCTCACTCCACTTGGATCATAATGTCTACATACCTATATCGTAGCCGGAAAGAGCCCTCGGGACAATAACAACTGGTTCACTCAAGGACATTCCGGATAATAAAGGTATAGTACGATAAATAACACAAGATCTAGCTGGCAATGTCTTCCGCCCTATAATCATTTAAATATGTGAACATTTCTCTCATCTAGCATGTTTCATATTTCTATTCAAACGCGTGCACTATTGGCTGGGAAAACTTTCGTCAACCCGCTGTCGCTATTCGTTCATAGATGGCGCTCTCTTATACTTTTAAGGAAGTGTGAGCGCGGCGTCATAGTATGTGCTAAAGTATTTAAAGAATATCGTGATACGTCCCATTAACAGGCTGCACATATTTTATTAAAAAAAAAAAACGATGCCATTGAGCTTATTGATTGCAGGCATTAGTATATTATTTAAACAATATTAGTATTTGGCTATTAACTCTTCATTGTATAATCGGGCGAAGTGTCGCCGTTTCCCCGGAGGGGCGGGGATCCTCCATCCTTCGTGCATCAGTATTTCATTATATGTGATTTAGTAACAGACCAAATTTCCTTTCCACTTAAATGAAGTTTGTATTATTTACATCTACTTTGTTTTAATTATATATGAAAGTAAATTCCCTGAACGAATCGCCAATGTTATTTGAAATTTATTGGTCGAAGTTCATTTTAAATAGATCGAAGATGGCAGCGACCTGCATGAAAAGTCGTTACTTAAAAAACAAATAGGATTGTATTAAATATAATACATTGTAAAGATTTTTGTGTTATTATTATATTTTCGTTATTTTAAATCGTCAATATTAGTGACAATTGTGACTTATTTTATTCAAATGTAGATGGCGCTATAGTGGCCTTAAAAATAAATCAAATATATTTCAACAATGTATGTACATATTAGGTCTAGTAAAAAGAAATCCATTATTTTGTATGAAATTGAAGTCTTTATTTACCATAGTTAGAATAATCCAATTTAGGTCAAATATGCACCGTTTTGTTCGATAACTTGTTGCCATTTTGAAGGTAATTTTATTATGCCTCTCTCGTAGAAACTCTTGTCCCTATTGGCAAAAAACTGAGACAGTCGATTTTCACAAGCTTCTCTTGATGTCAATTTTTCACCAGCCAAATCATTCGCCATAGACAGGAACAGGTGGTAATCACTTTGTGCGAGGCTCGGACTATATGGTGGATGCATAAAAACCTCCAAACCAAGCTCTCGGAGCTTCTGTCGAGTCACTATCGATGTGTGAGGCCTGGCGTTGTCCTGATGAAACACAATTCCTCTCCTGTTGGCCAAAGTTGGGCGCTTCTGGTCGATTGCTTCCTTCAGACGGTCCAATTGCTGACAGTACAGGTCCGAATTAAGAATTTGGCCGCAGGGGATCAGCTCATGGTGGATGATTCCCTGCCAATCCCACCAAACACACAGCAAAACCTTCCTGGCCGTCAATCCTGGCTTGGCCACCGTTTGTGCCGGCTCACTGCCCTTCGACCACGACTGTTTTCGCTTGACGTTGTCGTAAGTGACCCACTTTTCATCACCAGTTATCACCCGCTTCAGAAATGGGTCGATTTTGTTGCGATTCAGCAGTGATTCGCAGATGGAAACTCGGTCCATGAGGTTTTTTTTCGTTAACTCGTGCGGCACCCATGCATCGGGCTTCTTTGTGTATCCGGCCTTTTTCAAGTGGTTCCAAACGGTTTTTTTGCAATGTTTAGCTCCTGGGCAATCGAAACGGTGCTTACATGACGGTCAGACTCGACGATTTCCATTATTTTATCGACATTTTCGACAATTGGCCTTTCGCAACGTGGTGCATCTTTGACATTAAAATTACCAGAACGGAATCGACGAAACCAAAAATGTGCGTGATTGGCTGTTACAGTATCAGGACCATAAACACTATTTACATTTTCAGCTGCCTGACTTGCGTTTTCACCTTTATCGAAGAGAAATTGTAGAATATAGCGTATTTTCTCTTTGCTGGTGTCCATCTTCGACACGAGCTCAAACACTACTGAGTCAAGCAATCACAAATCTGTTTCAAAAGATTTTTTAGTACGAAATCTCATCTTTCTAACGCCATCTAGCGTAATCCAATCGCACTTATATAACGCGAGATACAGATTACTACAGCCATCTATTGCAAAAATAATGGATTTCTTTTTACTAGACCTATTATTATTTGGCGTTGTTACTCTAATAAATATTTCCCTCTCAACTGACAAGATCTTGTGTAGAACTACCTAATTATTGTATGAACCGTGCGGCTCGACGTATTCTCGTACTATTTACAAATAACGTAGGTACAGTTCTAATTAATATCGAAAATAACATTCATTTTAAATGTAATCTTCTATATATATAAAACAAAGTCAAAAATCGTGTTAGTTACACCATTTATAACTCGAGAACGGCTGGACCAATTTTGAAGATCTTATATTTGCTGGATTTGTCTCCGTTCCGGATAACAGAATAATTATTAAAACATTTGAAAAAATCACTTAAATGATTTAAAATTAATTATATTTGTCGTACGTTTGACTAAATTTGACTTAATAAACGACGTATAAAATCAAAATGGCGTGTATTTTAGTTTCGGTATCGCCCGTAGGTGGTGTATTGTTGATGCCAGATGTCAATACTCAATGTGAAAGATTTGAGTTGAGGTTATTTTTTAATCGTCGCCGGGATTTTTGGTTTTCTTTATTAATTTTAGATTAACAATGCCCAAAGTTATAAAAATCAGTATAAGAGAGACTATTCTAAAAGTTAAACCCCTTTTGTGAAGGAGAGCAGAGAATATTTGCGCCATTAATACCATTCGAAAAAGATGACAGATGAGTGTTCCGTGGAGATTAAATAACCGATTTATGATTAGTGAATAATAATAAAAATACGTATTGTATATTTTGTATTGATTTTATAGGTGTATCTGTGTACATTCGGTCCAGAGAATTGTTACCATAGGAAATTCAGCCGCGAGTACTTAATAAACGAAATATTTGGCTAGATGAAGACGAGGAATTTCTTTTTTCAATTGATAGGGACACTGAATCATCAAACTCTTCAGATGATGAATATGATGATGCTAATGATGAAAACGGAGTTCATTGATGGATCACACTTATTCAAAATTATGTTGTCTGCTATTTAATTGTTTTAACGTGTTTTGATGAATGTCGGAAAGTCAAAGGTGTTAGTTTTTGAAAGGGAAGAGCAAATGACAGTTTGTAATATAAGTGTAAATGAAGAGAACTTGGAACAGGTGAGGGAATTTGTGTATTTAGGTAGCATGTTCACAGCGGATGGCCGAACGGACAGTGATGTTGAAAAAAGGGTTGGTGCGGGTAACAAAGTGAATGGAGCTTTAAAAGTAGTTATTGGAAACAAGAATTTATCAATGAAAGCGAAAATGGCCGTTCACAATGGAGTTCTGGTCCCAACTCCTATGTATGGAAGCGAAGCATGGAACTGACAGAACAAAGATGAGAGCAGAATAAATGCGGTAGAGATGAGGTCCCTAAGACGTATGTGTGGTAGAACGATGTATGACAGAATCTCAAATGCCGATATTAGGAAGGAATGTAGAGCGAAAGAAGGTATTATGAACAAAATTATGAATGGTTCGTTGCGTTGGTTCGGACATATGGAGCGCATGGGTGAAGAAAGAAAAAGAAAAAGTATACGTTAACGATGTAAATGGAATAAGGAGTCGAGGTAGACCGAGAAAAACATGGCATGTCCAAATTAATCAAATATTAAAGGTTGGTCATGTCAGAAGCCGGAAGAATCGACGTGCGTGTATGACTCGATGTATGAATGTGGAGGAAGCTAGAGAGGTGTGCCAGGATAGAGTAGTGTGGCGGTCCATTCTCTCTGCCTACCCCTGCGGAGAAACGGCGTGATGTTTGTTGTTGTTGTTGTGTTGTTGTATTAAATTCATTTATTTATAATAATAAAATAATAAGAATGATAATAATCATAATAATAATTCAAACAGTAATTAGAAGGAACAATCATACATAATATAGAGTCAAAAACGATGAATCCTAATATATTAAAGACGATAAACATTATAAGGAAGCAGATTACATTAGTAAGAAAGGGACAAAAATGGAAGGTAGTATTAATATTTTTTTGGTAGATTGTATAAAGGAAAAGTTTTTAATGTACTACATATATACTAAGGGGGAATAAGCTGGAATTTGGTTATTTATAACATTCAATTCACGTGCCTTTGCTTTAAAAATTTCAAAAATTTCTAATTTATCAATTTTTTTTTTAAATTGTTTGCTATATGCAAAAAAAATGTGCTTTTGGAATTGAAATGATGGTCAAAATTCACACAATGATTCTGTTTTTGTATTAAATGTTGTGTTCATATAACCTCTTCAAAATGATCGACCCGTCTTTCCAATATACACGGCATCACAATCCTCACAATTAATCTGGTAGATTCCACTTTGGTTGAATATATTGTCGCGAAAAAATAAAAACACAATTGTGATACATAAAACAAAGTTTTTAATTAACAATTTATAATTCATTTTAAGTATTAATGCAGGCTTCCACGTGAATTATATTCCATTGTAATTAATATTTTTAATTTTGACTTTTGCACATTTCATGAACTTAATTCATTTTAAGTATTAATTGTAATTCAATAAAAAGGTGAATTAAATTTAGCTAATAAGTTAACACAACATTTATTGATTCTGAGGCGGTACGAAGTTCGTCGGGTCAGCTAGTATTATATAAATGTCATAATAATACTAACTCTGAACTAGCTGATAAAATGAGACCATACATATGTCAATATTAACTTTTAAAATTAATTAATTATTTAATCAAATGCGTAAAAAAAAAGGTTGCAAGAATTACGTTTAGAGAACAGCCGTACAGACACTGCGACCACTGCCCGCCCGGTTCCACTCAAACTTGGGACGATCCTGCTCACTCCACTTGGATCATGATGTCTACATGCCTATATCGTGGCCGGGAAAAGCCCTCGGGACAATAACAACTGGTTCACTCGAAGACATTCCCGCCAGTCTTTACAATTGGCAGATAATTCATAAGTATAGAAAAGGTAAATAACACAAGATCTAACTGGCAATGTCTCTCGCCTTATCATCATTTTAATATGATTACATATCTCACATTTTCAGCACGTTTCATTTTTTATTCAAACGCGTGCACTGTTGGCGGTGAAAACTATCGTCAACCCGCTGTCGCTATTCGTCCATAGATGGCGCTCTCTTCAACTTTTAAGGAAATATGAGTGCGGCGACATATACACTAAAGTATCAATTTAACGAATAATCGGATAGATTTCTGTGCTAACAAGTTAATAATATCTAATATTAAAAAATATAAATTAGGTAAGTACCTATGTAATTTGGAAAACCTACTCATTGAAAACTTTTTTTTTTATTGACTTTACAATTGTGAAACAATTTGTAGGTGTAATTTTGGCTAATTTACAAAGATCCTTCTAATTAACAAATCGCAACAAAGAATGGTGTTTTAATATGAATGAAAGCAACAATAAAGCTAATTCCCACACGAATACATCTGTGGGTACATCGATATGGATAACATGTTCTACTTACTTAATTCACAAGAGAACGCGGGTAACATTTCCCTTTCTCTTTTCTAGGGGTAATTTGAGGCAAATCCAAGTTTATTACGGGTGTCAGTATAAATAAGATTATTTTTATAAATGGATTACACCCTCCGATGGGATGCTCATCTCCAGCAAGAATATTCCATGCTCAATTTTTCGTAATACGTGAATTAAAAACTTTTGTCTCGGATGAATTCCTGCCCGCCTTTTTTGCATGCCAATCTTTATGAAATGAAAATAATATTGTTCGCGGTGTGGCAATGACTATATATTTTTATCGGTGTCAATCACTATGATGTATAATATTAGGTCCTTACATATGAAATTGGCGTTTTGCCGTACTGGCAACTTTGATCTCAAATATCTTCTCTTTGGTTAGGAATTCCAAATTCTAATTTATACAGCTATTTACTCAAGTATTTGTGTTTCGAAAATTATAATTCATTTGTTTTTTCCTCAATTGTTTTTTTTCTTTGCGCCACTCAGTTTACAAAATGGAAAACTTGAAATATCGCGTTATTTACGAGTACGAGTTCCACCGTGGCACCAGTGCTGCAGAAACGGCTCGAAGGATTAATGATGTGTATGGCGACGGTGCCGCAAAAGAAAACACAGTGCGTTTTTGGTTCCAACGTTTTTGTTCTGGAAATTTCGACCTGCAGAACAAGCCCCGTGGACGGCCGGAGACCAAAGTTGATAATGAAGAATTGAAGGCTATTGTGGAAGCGGATCCATCGCAAACCACGTCCGAGTTAGCTGCAGGCTGCGGTGTAAGTGATAAAACTGTTTTAATCCACTTGACCTACGAAGCTAAGTCAGTCAATTCTAAACGTCAGCCAGTATCGCGATCTCGAAGAGACACGAGTCTCCACTACCAAGTCTACATACGAGAAACCTCCGACCTTCCTCCCGAGTACACCTCTATCTACACGGCCACGTCACGAAACCTTCAACGACCTACCGCCCAGCGAGCCCTTATCCTCTACGACTCACCACCCGGACTCCGCCCCGCTGCTATCGACATCCAGCCACGCTCCATCACGAGTATATCATACTGTTTACATGTAATTACTTGTGATCCGCAATAAAGGCTGAAACCTCCGCCGTCTTTCAACTCACACCACACAACCCCCACAAGACTAAGCTACACAATATTCTCGGGATATAAATGTAAATAACACAAAATTAAATATAAAATGGCTTTATTTAAAATTCACTCTTTTATACAAAATGACTTATTCAAAAAGTAAAATTAATTCAATCCTTACACACGGGTCAAGAACACAAATATTGTTTGTTGCTGTGATGTACCCAAGGCACTTGTCAGCCGTGCCTACTCGCCTACTGGCCCACTGGCCTGCTGCAGTGACTGTGCGACTGCCCGACAAGAGCGGCGCGGCGCTACTTGCCGGTGCGTGCGTGTGCAATATTTATAACAATATAATTAGGCCGAGATCCATCTCAGGATAATAGACACATTTCGTCGCAGGTACTCGTTTTCATTTCATAAAAAAAGTAATTATAAATTTATAACTAATTTAAAACAAATATACTACAATACAAATATCTTCATACTTTAAAATTAAATGTTGCACAAAACAAAATGGACGGAAAATCAATGAGTAAAAGCAATTACATAAAAGATTCCACACTAACTGAGAAAATAAACTCCGTTGCGGTCAGAGCGAGACATGATCATCCACCACCAGATAGCCCGGCGGTGTGGAATGGGCCTCTCCGCTGCTTGCCTACACTAAACTTTGTAAAGAAGGTCCTAAAATTATTCACAAGTACGTAGAATAAAATACAGTTAACAAAACTAATTCTTTTGATGCAAGGCGGGCCGAGGTTGTTTTTCTAGTCTAATGAAGAGCTAGATGAAGAACTCCTGGCGCTTGTGCACGCGGGGCCCCGTGTGCGCCCGCAGAGCCGCCTCGTCGGGGTCGGGCGCGCCGGCCGCCCCCGCCTCCTCCTGCGTGAGATACTCGCCGCGGTGGCGCGACACCATGCGCACGCCCACGGCCGCCACCACCACGAGCGCCACGAATATCACGGCCAGCACGCCCCCCAGGATGGCCTCGTCCGTGCGGTGGTAGTCTTTGGCCAGCTGCTCCTGGTCCACCACAGGAGGGGGGCGGGTCTCCAGCAGCAGCGGCGGGTGCGTGACCGGCTCCACGCCGCAGAAGTCCTCCGTCAGGGTAGCTGAGGCAAACGGATAGGTTTTATTGTAAGTACTGTTAGTTATTGTAAGTACAACATTAACATTAGCACACATTATGCACTCACAGGGGAGGCTCTTGACGTTGGCGGGGCCCGCCTCCTGGAAGAGCAGCTTGAGGGGGTAGATGTCATCGAACTCCACGCGGGACACACAGCCGGCGAAGCCCTCGGTCATGGACTCGTTGCGGCCGATGTACATGTACTGGATGTTGTTGAACTGGGCGTCGGCCGATGCCTTGATGTTGAACTCGTACTCCATGGGCTCGTAGTTGTCAATCTGTAAAACTAGTGTCGCCCCGGAGTTCTTCCGAGACAGTCGAACATCGTGGTATTGACCCAAACCAAAATGCTTATTGGGAAATATTAACTCTTGCCGCTCAAAGCCAAAATCAAACACAACTCGAAGGTGTCCTGAAAATATACATACAGAAATTAATAATATTCAAGTTGGGCTCTTCATTATGGCAATACACAAGACGGGTACTTGCCCGAGTTAGACACCATGATGGTCAGATATTCCCCGGAGATACTGGAGAAGAAGCCCAGCAGGAAGCCTTTGGGGTTGGTGGTGGTGAAGCCTACTCGAATCTTCTCTGCAATTGTGGAGCGCCAGGAGCCCATGAAGTCGTACTTTATCATCGAATCCGGTCTCATCACCACTCCGATTTCTGTAAACAATAACATCCAAGTTTCAAAATATTCATAATGCAAGATGCAATAATGAGAGATAAATGTTAGGTGTCACTAAGGTGAAGGGGCATACCATCCGCACAGATGGGTCCTTTGAAAGAGGTCCAGCGGCAGTCACACGTGTAGCCATCGTAGCCTTCCAAGCAGGTGCCATTGTTCAAGCAAGGGTTGGAGTGGCAGCGACCACTGCAGCCCGAAGACACCCCGTATAGTCCTGTATTAATCAAGCAGACAACTGTTATAACCTCCTCTCCCACAACAGTTGCACCATTGCAATTCAACAATATCTATTTAACCTCGCTCTGCGTAGCCGCGCAGGTCCACAGGCCGGCCGTTGAGCAGGAAGGCGCGCATGCAGCCAACGTAGCCGTCGCGGTAGTCCACTGTGGCTCCCAGCGCCAGCACCGAGGTGAGCTGCAGCGCCCGCACTGGGCCGGGGGGCTCGCGGACCCCCTCTTTCAGCGCGCCGTCCACCACCATGTGCGCCTCCTTGCGGTTCCTCTCCACGGACACCGAGTGCCAGTTGTTGTCGGCCAGCTTGTAAGACGTCTCCACGGCCAGCCCCAGCGGCCCGTTGCCGGCCTGGAACTGGAACTGCAGCTGGTTCCCGCCGATTATGGATATCTTTATATAGTCCTGCGCCCCCTGCAACACCGTAACAAAGACAACAGTTAATGCTAAGATTTGCTCCGTGTAGTTCATTGTGCGAGTTCATCACGTGTGTTACCTTGGAGTGAAGAAGGACAGCATTTTCTGTGGTTGTTCGGAATTCAAAATAGATATCGCCACTGTGGCCCATGTCGAAAGTGGGCAGGTTGATGGTAGCGTCAGAGATACGGAACGTCACCACGTTGTTGAACAGATCTGTACAGGTTTAATCTGCATTAATGGACTTTGGGTGTATGGAGTTACAAAATACAAGGCCAAAATAAAACTGACCGTCCCCTTCGCAGATGAGGGGCCCGAGGGTGTAGCGGCCCTCCTTCTCGTCCAGCGGCGTGCCGGTGTCGCCAAACCTCAGTTGCTTCACAGGCAGGTGTTCTTTCTCAGTCAAATCACCGCCGTCTTCTTGCCATCCTGCGACAAATAAATTACTTGCAAAGGCCCGCGCTAGCTACTCACTCACCTTAGGCAGTTAGTACATAAGTAGGCAAAGTTACCGATAGCCCCCGAGTCACAGTTGCACCACTTGGTGGGATCGGAGCAGGAACCCAGCAGGCCGCACTGACACTTGCGCGAGCCGGGCAGCGCGCCCGCCCAGTAGTCCATGCGCTGGTTGTGGCGCGACATCCACCACGCGAAGGGCCGGAAGTTCTGCTCGTCGCTGGGAGAAACCAGAAGCCTGGAGGCGTGACAGGCGTAGGACAGGCGCTGGCGGCAAGTGTGACTGCGGTTGAGCAGCGCCTCCAGCTGGGGGGCCGACGCGGCGTACACAATGTCTTGACGGAACGATCCCGGCTCCTGGAAGCCGTCCACGCTAGTTGTCTGCTCGTTGGAGTGACCTACCACAGTCAGCACTCGGCCGTCACCTGACAAACAGATGTGTGGGTGAGTATGATAATATAAATAGGCAAAAGCTGTACTGTTGTCGTCAAAGAAAGAGTACGAGACTTGAATTTTGAACACAAGAGAGGAATACTTCAATCCTCTACTAAAGTAATTTGAAATGCACACGCTGCGCATGCCAGAGAACGTTTCTGAATTATTTTGTACTTGTTCTGATTATTGTTGTACGATAGTAATATAGAAAACAAAAATTTGGCGTTATGAAATATTGACGCGGGTCGCAACCAGTAATTAGTATTTAATTTGATTACCGTAGAATTCGCAAGTGACAGGGAAGGGGTCGAGGGGTCCGGAGCCGTCCACGTCTATCTGGATGTCGGCGCGCTGCTGCACGGCCTGCACGTTCTTGTACGCCTGGCACGACAGAGGGTTGATGGCTGCAAACCACATTCATATTGCGCATTCATATTGCGGACAACTCTTCAGTACCAACTCTTCACTAACGACAAGCCTCTGTACTCACATGTGTGGCAGACTGCTCCGGCGTAGCCAGTGCTGGAGCAATCGCAGAAGAACTCCATGGAGTTCTGTCGGCAGATGCCATCATGTTTGCAGGGATTGGGGTTGCACCTGGACACAAATTATTATCAACATGTGATGAAAATGTAAACAAAATATACTATCATGTACACGTATTAGAAACATGGATCGCACCGGTCCGTCATCTGGCAGGCATCGAACAGCACCTCGCCCGGGCAGCAGAACTCCTCGGGCCTCCAGTCAGCCGGCACCTTGTAGTTCCCGTCAATGGAAATCAACCTCATGCAGCCCACGAAGCCCTGATGGTTGGATCCTACTTTGCCACCTGACATATTAAAGAGGGTCAAATGATTAGTTAACGGGAGACTGAAGGATCAGTTAACTACGGGGACAGAGCGAGCGGTGATACCTCCGATAAGGTAGAGGGAGCCGGTGGTGATCTTGAGCTGGCGGATGGTCTTCATGGGCCGTTGGTCAATAGAGAGCACCAGACTGTCGGTGGAGGCGCTGAGCACCAGCGTGTGCCAGCGCCCGTTGTTGAATGTCTCCTCGTAATTGTCCAGCAGGATCCTCGGATTGTTTCCAGTCACCAATTCCACTTTCACCTTGCCTTCTTCCATAAACACCTGAAATTAAACAAACATTGAGCAACGGGAGCGGAATACTTCCATGACTTTATTACCATAGTACGTGCACTCACCATGACATGACCGCTGGAGGTGAAGTCGTGCCAGATGAGGAGGCCTTCTGGCTCGAAAGTGCGGAAGGAGAGGGACACGTTGAGGGAAGAGGCGCCCTCGTACCCGCGCAGCCGCGCGTGCGCCCCCCGCGTCAGGAACGTAACCGGCGCGATTGGCGGCTCAGGACAGGTGTAGAAGGTGTTGACCTTCTTGTATCTCAGCGCCTCGTTGTTCTCGTACGCCTCCTTCAGGTCTCGGATGATATTCGTGGAATTAATGTACAGGTTTTCTATGCAGCCCGTGAAGTTCTGCGTCACCACCAGACCATCTTGTTTGTTAGGAACGCCACCAACGTAAAACTGAAACGAAAACAACCTTCTATAGGGAAGCCCTAGTACGATCCCTTGTAAGTAGTGGCAAACTACAGGAATATAGTGTTACCGCTCTGTTAAGGTTGAGGCGGCTGAATTCCCCTTTGAGTCTCGCCTGAATGACCACACGGTCCACGGAGAAGACGAGGTCGCGCCGGTTACGGGAGATAACCACGTCGTGCCAAATGTTGTCGTCCAGCAGAGAGCCCACCGACATGGAGGTCATCAGCCCCGAGCCTGGAGGAATAATCGTCGCTTGTAGATCTCACGATTCGAGAGGAATGTGTGCCAATATGAATGTGTGCCAATATGAAAAGCCAATATACCCAAGTCCATGTTGAGGAGCAAGCGATTGTCGCGCAGCTGCAGCGCCAGGAAGTCTCCCTGGGAGCCCCGCGAGTACAGGAGGGTACCTGAGGCAACAGAAGTCTTGAAGCGCAGGCGGATGGACTCCCGCGAGGCTGACACGGGTTCCCTCGTCAAGTCCCACTGCACCAGCGAGGAGCCGTTCATATATAAAGTGTCCGCAACTAAACACACAACCTCACTTTAGTCGTCTCGGAGGAATTGTTTTTATATTGTTTATGCTCTTATCACTCACTGTAGTCACAGCCGTAGAGCTCCATGCGGAGGGAGATGCGGTCCCGCCAGCGCGTGGGGTTGACGCGCACCCACTGGGCGATTATGGGCACCTCGAATTGGTTGCGCCGCACGTGGTCCCCGTCCTCGTTGCCCTTGAACATCTGCATCCCGCACAATCAATTATCTGCTCCCAGACAGGTTTGGTAGCTGTGTTTAGTAGGTCATGTGCGCAAGCTATTAGTAACCATACACCAGCAGGTGAAGGAAAATATGCGGTACCTCCTCCTCGCCCTCACGCGTGGTGTAGGTCCTCCAGGCCTCCCCGTCATCGGAGTACTGCAGCATGTACTCCGACACGTGGTGGGGCGGCACGCGGCGCCCTCGCGTGGCCACGGCGCGCAGCTCGTAGCGCCGGCCCAGGTCGGCTGTGAGGAACTGGTCCAGGGTGCTGGAGGCCGGGCTCCAGGCGCTTGGCCCTACTCCCGTACTAGTTAGTTAGTCATGTTAGCAGCACACGAGCGGCGGGAACGAGTGCAGGCGGCTTCGTACAAATATGACTCAGAATGGTAAAACCACAAAACTTTTGTGGTCAGTTTAAAATGATAGTGATAGCCCTAGCCCTGCACTGTCCGCCGCCTCGAGAGAATTAGAGGGAGCTCCACCTCCACCTTCACATGCACCTTCACCTCCAACATTCCGGTGCACACGTGCGAGGGTACATGCTCTAAAAGAGTAAGGTAGAGGAGCGCCGCCACCGGTAGTCTGGGAAAGCATTAGTGGGGGGAAATGTTAGAAAGCGGCAGACCAAATCCAAGTGAACAGTTAGAGAGGCCGCGTTACCTTGGTGTCCCCACCAGGTTCCTTATAGTCAGCGTAGTCCAGGCCGTTGTAGCCGTAGCTGACACCAAACTCGCGCACGTACTCGGCCGAGTGCGGCCGGCCCTGAATACTGATGCGCGTGATGTTCATCACTGCGCCTAGGTCCACTATCAGTTGCTGCCCGAAGTCATTCTCCGAAGCCGTCCACGCGTTACCCCCTTCATGAAACACACGACTCTCGCTGCTTAATCATCCCAATACGTGGCCCCGCTCCTCTCTCTGCGAGTCCTACTAGCTATGCAACCTGTAGGTGTTGCACCTCTTAATTGTGAAGTTAATTCAACATGTATGTGCTTGAAAATGATTACATTCATTGAATAGTTACAGAAGCCGGCACGGACTGGCACGGTATCCTAGGTTACACGGGACAACATCAAACATTGCTTTATCATAACAAATAGGAAGTTCTTTAATCAAACAGAACAAGTTACATACTCTCTACTACATTTAACATCTACATAGAAACAAGACAAGCAGAGTAACTACGAGAGCGACGATATAATTCTATTAAAATAATAATTCTATCAAGTAATTAATCTTATCATTTAAAAAGTCTTTTCACTTTTTGTGAAGAAACTATTTGCGAAAACTGGATCTTTCTCCATGAAGGGGATAGAGCCATCCATGAGCTGGTTGAATGTAAGAAATCGGTAGGAAGACGGCGGGCAGTAGGTCTCTCCATTGAGGCAGAGTGCCACGGCCACGCAGTGCGCGGGGTCCAGCAGGGTCTCCTCGAACAGCCAGCCCTCCAGCCGCCGGCCGTCCACCGTGAGCTCCGTGTCCGTAGTGAAAGGTCCACCCGGGCCCACTTCTCCATTTTTAATGCAGAAACTGATGTTCTGTAAATTGACGGTTATTCCGATGCCAATATTTTTAACGTAGCTCTCCTTCAAACACCAGTGGCGGTAGAAGGAGGCGAGCTGCTGCGCCTGCGACCCCGAGCGGACGATGGCCTCCCACTCGGAGGCGGAGAACTGGCGGCGCATGAGGCGGAAGTAGTCCTGCACGCCACAACTGGGCGGCCGCACTATGCTCATGACGTCTATGCCCACTCTACTCTTTCCTATTTGTCCAGCCAGAACCACGTACTTTCCTTGGTGAGAAATATTGAAATCCATATCGGGATAATCTCCCGAGAGGAACGGTTTGCCGCTGGAGTCCCTGCTCAGATGGATCTGCGAGTAGGGCAAGCCTGTGGCGCCGCTGGCGAACTTCCTGATCAGGAGGCGGCCCACGAGGGACGCCTGCAGGTCCTGCCGGAAAACAAACTTGGCCAGACGAGCCTTTTCTTCCGATTGCACGCAGCTACTGGCGAGAAGCATGTCTGCCTCCGTGGGGGACCACGAGCTGATGTCGAAAGCCCAACGAAATGATTGCTTGTCCACCATTTTCAAAATGTTCATGTTTTAACTTTACCGTGTGAAATGTTAATCTTAGAAAAGGGCCGGTCCACACGACTAATGACCTGCAACAATATTTCATTCTGTTGGAACTGCGAGACAGAGACCATGCTCTAGCCAAGTGTGGACCGAGCCTTTCAAATAAAATAAATAAAAACAGCATTGGCAATCTCGCGAGCTTCCAATCTACAACACTAACAACAAGCATCGAGACTACGCCAACAGCACTCACCGTCTAGTCTCGCATTCTCGGGGCCTCTTTCATTCATGGACGATGTGGCCTTCAGAACGGCCCTGTCCAGGAGGGGCGTGTTACATTCGTAGTCATCGTAATATCTGCTGTAATATTCTGGAAACAAAATTATTACACCACTAAAATATATATTCAAATTGAACAAAAACAACAAGTTAACAATTACAAATGGGTGTGTTAGCGATATTGATTCAACATTCTTTATTGCCTGTTCGTGTGAGGGAAGAGTCATCGCCCTAGTATAATTAAGTCTTTAAACATTGGCCAATAAAATAAATACATGACTTCGTGAACAATGAGTACAAAATACTATTTATACAATAATTCAACAAATTATAGCGGTGACAACAAATAAATAACCGTCAAAAATTACCTTTTTTTTAATACAATAGAACTAATGTATTTTCACCAATAGACATTTAACTGACAGTTTTAATAAATATATAATTTCTCTTACCTGAACTACAACCTGATAATAATAATGAAAAAAAGCATGCCGTCACGCGCAGGGCACCCATCATGACATGACGCACAACGACAATTGGTATTGGTATCGAATTGGCTATTGGTGACAGCCACAGCGTTACGCCCAACCATAAACAAAACTCGGTTTTGTCTTTGGAAAGAGAAAATCGAATGAACTATAAAAATATTATATATATTATATTTGACTGCAAATTATCAGATATCAAAATGTTATGTAGATGAGGTTAATGCGATTAAGTTGATAAATATTTTTTTTTAGAAATTAATAACACAGCCTTAGCAATGTTTGTTGAAGCACATTTAACTAGAAAACAATACATAGTATAACTCCTTACTTCATTTTTTAGCACAAACTAGTTTCTCTTCCACTTCTTCAGAGTAACAAAACAAACTCAAATCAAGAGTTAATTAAGTGCTTTATACAAACGTAATATGTCTGTATATGTATTAATATATTGGAACCTCACTAAATTTACAAGTAGTGTATCCTATGCCGTTTTGAAAATATTTACTAGATTTCGAGACGGCATTTATAATATCATTCTTTAGGGCGGCGCTTATTTTTCAACTTTGTTTTTTTTTATGTCTTACCACCTCATTTTTTTCCAAGTGGTCTCAAACAAATACCAGAAAAAAAGGTCAATCCAATAATTCAAAGTGGTGTCCCCCAGATGTTGAGAAGGTCGTCATCTATACAAAAATTATGTTTTTTCACAAATTTATCAGTAATTTTTTTTTTTTTTTATGCACGTTAACAAACTTAATAATATCAAATATACACTAAAACACAGTAGTAAATAACCCAACAGCACATATGATTAACGAAAGGAAACTTATTCCACTCGGCGTCGCAGTTCTGGTTGTATGACGTTTAAATATAGTCAGTATTGCAATGTCTTCCAAATGAAACGGTAGCACATAGTTTGTTAAAAATGGCGCAAATACGTAATCTTTGCAATCATATATATCTGATTGAAAGGGAAACACGCAAAATATTCAGTACCAAATTACCTTCTAATAAACAAATAATTCTAGCGTTATTTTTAGTTTGTGTTCACTACCATCCACTGGGATGGGAAACTGCTTAGAGCAATGGCTAGAAACAAGAAGATTGGCATGGTTTTATTAATTATTTCTGCTAAAGGTCAAGATCATATTTTAGGTGTCTCTAAATTGGCTTCTTGTAGTGGAGACAACATGGCAGTAGCTTTTTACATCTTGCTTGCTGGAAATATTTTTTTTTATACCATGTAACCCTTGTGTTGTTACACTAGTGCGTCAAATACAGGGAGAATAAAATCTGATTACGTTTTATTATAATGAAAACTGGGAATAGATCTCTAATACATACGACACCGTATGTATAAATTGGTTTTGAAGTCTGCTTTTGAAGCATGCGTTGCTACGTCGTCTGGGCACGAACCAGGATTATTTCAATGTTTTCAACAGCTTGGACCAATAAAGGTATTTCTAAATATACTTATTAATGCTTAACATAAGTCTGAGCGACAAAATACCCATTACCGAAATCAGACACCAGACAAAGCTTGTTGATGTGATGAATCGTGTTGCCAAGAGAAAATGGGCAGAACGTATCGCTAGAAAATGAACAGATAGATGGTCACTCAGAGTACGTGAAGGCCATGAGAGGGAAAAGAGAGCATCGGTCGACCCACGATGGATGGACCCCACAATAGGTCGTCAGCCCTTGCTGACAACTAATTCCAGTCGGAGGATGAAGTTGAATAAGAGTCGCACAGGATAGAGGAAAATCGAAAATGTTTGTAGAGGCCTATATCCAGAAATCGAGATATTAATGATCAATTTGTTGTAAACCGTATCGGTAATGACATACATAGAGTGGACATTTGCGGTATCTAATGAAAAAATCGTGGCTTTAGCATTTTTAGATAATACAATTCCTATTGAACAAATAGTAAAAATGACCAGAACATTTAAAGAAAAATAATCAAATAATTGTAGCTCCCAGCGTCCCCATTTTGATTTAAATTAATAAAACGAATTAACACATAAATAACTACAGTAGAACGTCGTTAATCCAGACTAATTGGGACCGGATAATCAAGCAGGCCCTAGTTCTTTTAGCAAAATAAGGTTTAAATCGATTTTTTTCCTTGGCTCATTTATTGACTATGAAATTACAACTTTTACTGCAAAAACAAGTATATATGTAGTACATATACATAAAAAGGCTCACATTGTTTTACAGAAAAAAAAACTTCTTTTCGCTTCTTTCAAAAATATTTTTTTGAACAAGATTTCCTCGTCTTTTTTTGTAGCTAAATTGCGGATTGGTTTTAATAAAAGCAACTGAGTTGAGCTGCTTTCTTCTTGCTCTTCAAACCATGATAGCGCAGCTTCTAATCCTATAAAGGCTTTTCCGTGACTTGTTAGTTTTCCTTCATCATCCTCATTTGAACTTTCGTCATCATCTTTATCCTCATTATCTTTTTGTACCAGAGAAAAATTTCATCATCGTTCAACATTTGGAAACCTGGGTAATCCTCACTTTCCAACCATAGTTGTGCATCTTCCCTGTCACAATAATTAAAGCCAGCAATTTGGGCGAATAACTCACTCATCACCTATTATAAGTCTTCCTCCAGAGTTTCAGTAGTCTCAACAATCTCTTCACTTCATCCTATCAATTTATTCCAGATGTTTTGTATCGGACGTACGGCGATGGTCAATTTTAATTTAATTCCTTTTTTCCATTTTTAATATTTTTCATCATTCTTCTCCTATTTCGATATATGTTTGTCTATGCGGCGTTGGAATCGTGGGCTAACAGAATTAGGTAACGGGCGGAGAGAGGGGACTGCTACGAAAGACTGCTGTATAGGACGCTGAAGCCAGCAAGCTGTGTGCGAGCGAGAGAGGGCACACAGGGGTCCGCGGCGTCCATTTCGGGCAGTCCCATAATTTTCTCCATACCTCTTTAGCTCCCGGTTATAACGTCGCTACTTTATGTATTTAGTATATAAGTCTTTTAATTTGTGTTTTATATATGTAACTTTTTCTACTTAATAAACAAGGCGGTCGGGACGGAGTGAAGTGTGAACGGTCGAAGCGTGGGGTGGCAAAATAGTGGGAGGCCTCGCGGCCGGCCGGTAGTGCCGCCAGGTGGCACTGCTACCGGGACCGCCGCCGGCAAATCATATAAATAGGTGCGCCCAGGGCAGAGCAAATCAGTGCATGCCTAGCGCCTGCCAAGAGCACATCTACAATAGCCTTTGTAAAGGCTGAGCTATTCGCACACCCCACTTCGTATCACGCTTCACTCTCTACCGATCGCCGGCTAAATATAACTCGTTTATTATTTTGTCGCCCGCTTTCGGTACGAGAGTCAAGTATCATCACGCCCCTTTCCCCGTGGACTACATCGGAGACGAGCAGCAGTCAGCGCAAAATAAATATTTACAGGGACGTCTAGTACGTCCCGTACACGTTTCAAAGATTCTCTGGCGTTAAAGTGTCCCATCCATCAGCTAACATGGAACAGCAATCCTCAAGACAAAGTTTTTTTGAAAAAGATATCACACTTTCCTCGTCATCTTCTGTTAGTAGTAAACGACGTAAAATTTCCTCCGTTTACATCCGCTTTAGCTTCTCTATTACCCCTTGATCAATTGGCTGTATCAGAGGTGTGTCATTGGAGGGTAAATACTTCACTTGAAAATCTTCTCTGTGCTCGTCTTAAAAGCCGGACTTCCACCTAGCTTCTCATTCAACTGCAATGCTTTCTTACTACACTAACTGAATCTTAGGTAAACCGCGATTTCTAATTTTTGATCTATTGCTTATCTCATAATTATTCTGTTTCTCGACCCTTGGTCGCTGTCAAATTCAAAATTTCATATTTTCGATTCTTCAAATCATGAATAAGACTTCATCAAACACTGAACACTCTCACCTTTCTTTAATTGCTTTAATAATCTCTATCTTCTTCTCAATCGATAAAATGTTACGGTTTCGTTTTTCCGTTTTCTCACTTGTGGAAGACATTTTCACGACGCAACTTTTGCACAATGTACACATGTAATCTCGAATAAATAATGACAGGTTGAAACTAACGAGATGATAAGTTGAAACTCGAACACAGCGGGAGACTGACTGTCCATAGGATGCGGGGGAGAACGAGAGGAGGAGGGAGGAGAAGGATGATGCAACCCACATCCAACGTTGTGTAAGTGTGGTGGGGTAAGCTTAGTCATGCGTAGGTCACGGTACAGAACGCTTCATAATCTCGGCTTGTCCGGATAAACGACGTTCTACTGTATGTATAAAACTTTATGTCGAAAAACACACAGAATTTTTTTAAGCGGTTTAAAATATCGTCCGATTTTATTAATCCTGATCCTGCGAATTCGAATTCTCTTCATGGTTATCAATATGGCATTACAGTAGTCAGAAACCTTACAGTTATTAATAACATCGTAAATCAAGCTAATGTAAGAATACAGCAATCTTGCAACACAAGATGAGGAGCAAAAGCAATACCTATTGTAAGCCGTAAATACTATCGGAGTTTTTTCCATATTGCTCTAAGCATTCTTTATCAGTAAATTATTGAACCTTTAAAATTGAAATTTCTCGGTATAAAAACTTATTTATATGGTTGAGTAGTTCTAGGCATTGTTTTAGTTATTTTAGTGTTATGAGCTTGTTGTTGTCACGGGGGTGAAAGATGAATTTAATCGAAATTTCATTCCCGATCACGAACAACTTCCCAACGTTTGCCCATGTGACTCGCCAATGTCAACATTATGTTACTATATGAGATATGCTCCGGGATGTTTAATGATATGAGATTGAAACCAATATTTACTATTTACATTTATTAACGAAATACATACAAAAGAAAAAAAATGATTACTTAAGAACTAAAGAGGACTTACATGCTATTCGTTGACCAATGAATTAAAACTAACGAAGTCAACAAATTAGAACTAACGAAGGCGGTGATCTGCGGTGACCGACGCTGACGGAAGCTGGCGTGGCGGCGTGGCGTGGCCAGCACGAGGTCTGCCGGAGCATCACGCGGATGATGGACCGCGGAGGGCACGGGTCTCCTTCGCAGCCACAGCAGTGGCCAGCATCAGGCCCCAATGATGATAATCTGGCCCTTGGTTGCTGGCGACATGCGGCGCGTACATCGCGATCTTCTCCTCGTTCAGATTATCTCCCTGGCGTTCGGCCGCCAAGCGCCGGGAAGAGACTTCGCCTCACTGGAGTCCGGTGTGTAAGACAGCTGCGTCGCTGTTCGAGCCCCGAGTTGAAAAAAATCGCAGGGTGGGGGTTGAAATCACGCCCCCCCCAAGTGTTGCCACTCACAAAATTGTCACTTACACTATTATTGTTTTTCATTGTCTTATCACTAATTAAAATTAAACTTAACTAAGATTAAACAAGCCTCCAGAGAGTTTAGTGCAATCTCACCGAGTATAGGTGAGATTGCACTAGACAAATTTTACATGACCGAAAATACGTTTTCTCTCTGGAGGCTGGTTTGATCTTAGTTAAGTTTAATTTTAATTAGTGATAAGACTATGAAAAACAATAATAGTGAATAGGAAAAACAATAATAGTGTTTAAAGAAGTGAAGTGACAACTGTGATTAGAAAAATAGCGTTCTGCCCCGGTGATATAGCCATGTTTCATGGCATAATAGGTGAGAATGCACTAGACAAATTTTACATGACCGAAAATACGTTTTCTCTCTGGAGGCTTGTTTAATCTTAGTTAAATTTAATTTTAATTGGTGATAAGACAATTTAAAAACAATAATAGTGCTTAAATAAGTGAATTGACAATTTTCGTGAGTGGCCACACTTTGGGGGGGGGGTGACTTAACCCCTCACCCTGCGGAGCAGACTCGAGAGGGCTGCATGTAGCGACGCTCGAGTAGTTGAAAATCAGACTTCAGAGGAGGCGAACGTGCGGCTTCCCAGCGCCCGCTGGCCACGGCGCGCCGGCCAAAGGCCATTCCCGCCTCGCACGTCTCTCTTGGCGCGGACGCCATTAGCGGCCAACTCGCCAACACGCTGGCTTCGCAGATCACCGTCCTCGTGCTAACCAGCCGCGCCAGCTAATCACCATTGGGGCTTGATGCTGGCCACCGCTGTCGCTGTGAAGAAGACCCGTGCCCTCTGCGGCCCATCATCCGCGTGATGCTTCTGTGCCATGCAGCCTCCGGCAGTCCTCGTGCTGGCCACGACAGCGTCAGCGTCGGTCCTCGCCGCAGATCAAGTAGTGTTATTCAGTGACAGAGTAGTTTTAAGTCGTTGGCCAACGAATAGCAAGTAAGTCCTTTTTAGTTTATAAGTAATCTTGTTCCTTTCTTTTTGTTATATTGTATGTTTGTGTGTTTAAATATAATTGTAAATAGTAAATATTGGTTTCAATCTCATATCACTATACATCCCGGAGCAATCTCAATTAACATAATAATGATTACATTAGCGAATAAACACTGGGCAATACGTTGTGAGGAATTGCTTCGAGATCGGGAGTGGAGCACGAGTAATCTTCATGCTTCACCCCGTGACGGCAACATCTTCGTAACACCGGTATCGCAATTTTCGTAAGTACTGCCGGGCCGAATTATGCCGAACGGCAACACTTTGGGGAGGGATGACCTAACCCCCTCACCCTGAGATTTGGAGCTCGAGTCGCCAGGCAGTCAGTCCGTTCCCCGGCCCTCGAGAAGGAACATCGCCCCGGCCGCGCGCCGGGGGCGTATTCTAAAAAGTCGTCAGTAGTGAGTCCCGCGAGGGGGATATACGTGCCGCATGGCGCCAGCTAATCACCATTGGGGCTTGATGCTGGCCATGGCTGTCGCTGTGAAGAAGACCCGTGCCCTCCGCGGTCCATCATCTGCGTGATGCGCTTCAGCCCAGGAGATAGAAGTGGACGCCGGGCATCCTTCTGTGCCATGCAGCCTCTGGCAGTCCTCGTGCTAACCAGCCGCGCCGTCGCGCCGGCTTTCGTTAGCGTCGGTCCTCGCCGCCATCGTTAGTTACGTTAGTTTTAATTCGTTGGCCAACGAATAGCATGTAAGTCCTCTTTAGCTCATAAGTAATCTTGTTCTTTATTTTGTGTGATTAAATATAATTGTAAATAGTAAATATTGGTTTCAATCTCATATCACTATACCTCCTGGAGCATCTCAAAGATCACATACTGATGAGTCATTAGCGAATAAACACTGGGCAATACGTTGTGAGGAGTTGCTTCGAGATCGGGAGTGAGATACGAGTAATCTTCATTTTTCACCCCGTGACGCCAACTTCTTCGTAACAATATCATTTGGTCTAAATATTTGTTTTAAATTGGAAACAAAATGAATAAAAATAGTTTTTGCGGCAATTTTAGAATTTAACTAATTTTGTTCAATTTTCACCGCCTTTGGGGCACGTCAAAACTACAAAAAAAAATACCAGTTACGTAATATTCTAAAGGAAAATAATTTGGGGGTGACACTTATAAAAATATGTCAATCTGTTACGAAGATGCTCTCGATACGGGGTGAAACATGAAGATTACTAGTTCTCCACTCCCGATCTCGAACCAACTTTCACAACATGTTCATGCCCAAATTCCTCGCTAATGTGATTATTATTCGATCTCTAAGATGCTCCGGGATGTATAGTGATATGAGATTGAAACCAATATTTACTATTTACAATTATATTTAAACATACAATATACAAAAAGAAATACACAAGATCACTTATAAACTAAAGATGACTTACTTGCTAATCGTTGGAACGACTTAAAACTACTCCGTCACTGAATAACGCTACTTGATCTGCGGCGAGGACCGACGCTGACGCTGTCGTGGCCAGCATCAAGGACTGCTGGAGGCTGTATAACACAGAAGCATCACGCGGATGATGGACCGCGGAAGGCACGGGTCTTCTTCACAGCGACAGGGGTGGCCAGCATCACGCCCCAATGGTGATGAGCTGACGCCATGGTTACTGACGCCATGCGGCGATATCGCGATCGTTTCCAGAATCACTTCCCGGCGTTCGGTATAACACTTCGCGATCTTTTTAGACTATCTCCCCTCCGGCGCGCGTCCGCCGAGGGGGGAGATGTTCCTTTCCCGGAGGCCGGTGGTAGACTAGGGGCGAGAGCTGCCCGGAACTCTGCAGGGCGGGGGGTTAGATCATCCCCTCCCAAGTGTGGCCACTCTCTGCATCCGGCCGGCAGTACCTAGCTGCTTTGCAATACCGGGGCACAACGCTATTTTTTTTTTCAATCACAGAATTGTCATTATCACTATTATTGTTTTTAAATTGTCTTTCATAATCTTATCACTAATTAAAATTAAACTTAACTAAGATCAAACAAGCCTCCAGAGAGAAAACGCCTTTTCGGTAAAGTAAAATTTGTCTAGTGCAATCTCACCTATTATGCCATGAAACATGGCTATATCAAATCTCCAGTCAGTTATAAGAAAAATAAATGAAAGAAGAAGAACCCAAACGTCGTAATGTCTATGGCCCATTGTTGTTTTTGATCTATGGTTGGGTGCAGTGGAAATTTATTGAAGTTGATTTATTGTTATATGTATGTAATTAATTAATTGAGTCTTCTATATTGATTCGTGGTGTGTATTTTAACAAATAAAAATATTTTTTATTCAGTTTTGTAGTTAGACGATTGGGCTTGACATAGAGTATGTTATCAATGATTATAAACATTGACAAAAACAATTCTGACACAAATAATTACACCTACAGATTGTAGAAAGTTATCGCTGTGTGACGTATATGAGAATATTTTAATTCGTTAACATATTTTGTGTGTTTGCAGACGATAAATTATAATGTCGTATAAGGGGACCATATACTAGAATTGTATAACGCTCGGAAATCAGAATTAACTTATTCAAGCCGAAATTCGTGACCTTAAAATGTGAATGTTTTCATCGGATAGCGCTCCGAGTTTGGCGAATGAGGTCGGTTATACCGAAAGTTGGTGATTCTGATTCCTGTCTGTAGCGAGCATGTGCGAAGATGTACCGGTCCACTCCAGCAGGTCTGGAGGCGCCAGGAACGGCCTGCACATCCAGCTCCCTTCTCACCAGAGAAATCACAGCCTGGACTTCAGGTGCGGACCTTCTCCGCACTTGGCGAGCGCAGGCGGTCACCAGCGGAATCGCTCCCTGGACAGCGTGCTGCAGCGCATCCCCGAGACACCCCCCATCGTCTCCCCTGGCATCACCGCCCCCCCGCCCCTCGGTAAGAGTCCTTTTCATATTTCACTGCAGGTTGCGCTGTGATACGCAAACAACTTGTCCGGGGAGGTGTGATGTCAGCGGATAACTGTTTGCTCAGCTTGCGCCTTCAACCTGTCGGTAGGAGAATATTTATACGCACTCGCTGCTTGATATTTATACGCACTCGTTGTTTGTTGTTGCTGGCTACCGGGCTATTTGAATAACTGAATGGCTTTACCGGATGCTTGTTTGATGTAGCCTCGGGCAGTGCAGAGTAATTAGTACAGACGGATGCCCGCAGGTTCCGACGACTCTGGGATAATCTGCCCCGTGAGCGGGAGCAAAGCGGAGTCGCCCGCGCCCGCGGCCGCCCGCTCGCGAGAGAGTTTGGACTCTGGGGCGCCCGAGGGACCCGAGGAGGATCCGCCGGAGCCCTCTGACCAGGACAAGATTCAGCCCAAAGATGACAAGACAGAGGTATTTGGAAGTAGTTAGTGGACTATAGACATGATAGACTCATCCGAGATACTTGTGAATGTTGTCACGGGTGGCGGCACTCTGTCCTCGTTACACTTGCCTTGCCATTGCGCAATGGCGCATGCTTTGGCAATAATCTTCATTCCATAATGTAACATCTGTGTTTCATTTTAAATTTGTGATTTGAGAGAAACTAAAACACATAATTAAAGCAAGGCTGGCAATGTTGCGGGACTTAGTTTGAAGGAAGAGGGCTTCTGTTTTTAGAGCCAGCAGCAGCGGGCAACGGCGGCGCGGGAGGCGGCGCGGTCCAAGGACTTCCTGCTGCGCCTCTTTGAGAGCAAGCTGTTTGATATGCATATGGCCATGGGCTACCTCTTCAACTCCAAGGAGCCGGGCGTGCAGAGCTACCTCGCCAACAAACTCTTCTCCTTCCCCAACGAGGATGTGGACTTCTATCTGCCGCAACTGGCTACCATGTACATCGAGATTGATGATGTCGCGGAGGTAAAACTCTAGCGAGATTGCCTTCGCAGTTCTAGCTCGCAGTCTCTAGTTCCAACCGGATAGAGTTGTAGGTTTTGCATCATTTTATTTTGCAGGTTTTGCATCCGTACCTAGTCCAGCGGTGTCGTGCCAGCGCGGACTTTGCCCTGCGGCTGGCCTGGCTGTTGGGCGCATACGGGGCTGGCGAAGGAGGAGGCGGAGGCCGCGGGCGGGGGCGCGGCGGACGCCTGCGCGCTCAGTTGCTGGCGCCTCCGCGTGCGCCTCCACCCACGCGGCCCCCTCACGCCCGGTCCCCACCACGCCCGCTCGCGCTCAGGCGCCTCGGCCCCGCGCCTCCGCCCTGCCGCCGCAACCGCCGCCGCCCGCCGCCCTGGGTGACCTGCTCAGTGGTCGCGCCTTCGACTGCGGTTGCTCCGCGCCCTCTTCCTGCCACTGCGTCCAACCGCAGCTTCATTTCATTGGTGAGTTTAGAGCGCGCAACGTCTGACCGCGACATGTACGCTGCAGGTCTATAGCTGCATGTTTGTGTCTGACTGCAGAGGCCCTGGTGAATATCGGCAAGAAGCTGACGCCCATAGCCTCGCAGGAGCTGCGCAACACGCGCCTGCGTGCTGAACTGGTCAGCCTGAACCTGAACCTGCCGGCGCGCGTGTGGCTGCCGCTGCACGCGGCCGTTCACTACGTGCTGCGCATTCCGCCGCAGACCGCCGCCGTGCTCAACTCCAAGGACAAGACCCCCTACCTGCTCTACGTGGAGGTGGTAGAGGTGGGGGAAGCGGCGCCCCTGCCCACCCGTGTCATTCAACAGCCCGCGCCCATCCGCCACGCGCGCTCCGAGGAAACTCTGCCCACAGGTTCGGTCGTGCTGTATTATTACTAATATAGGCGTTCTCACGCCACTCACTAACCGCCTCACGCCTCCTTCTTGTCTCTCTAGAATGGCGAACCTTCTCCGTGTATTCTTCCTATGACAACCCAGACACCGAGGGCTGCTGGAGTCAGGAAGACGACGACCTCACTCTTCAGGTGCATTTCCCCATTCTATCGGTTAATTCGAGTTCAAGTCGAGTCCTCTAGTGTAAGTGTCGAGCAATATTAATAAGTACTTGAATGACGTACAGTATCGGTGCAAGGCGGCAGACAGCCTGTCCCAGTTGTCGGGCTCGTCAGCCTCCTCGCGTGAGAGCGTGCTGCTGGCGGCGGCGGACGTGCGGCGGCGCCTCGCGGCTGCGGAGCAGCATGCCGGCGCGCACGCCTTCCGCAACGCCAAGGACCCCAGCGCGCAGGCCCTCAAGGTAACAACCGCACCACCAGGTAACTACCTCCCAGCACTGCCCCCCTTCACCGCCCACTTCTACAGCACCTGCACTGTCCGCAGGAGCTGTGGAGCGAGAAGGAGGCGCGCGTGCGGGCCAGCTCGCCGTACGGGCAGCTGGCGGGCTGGCGGCTGCTGGGGGCCATCGTAAAGTGCGGGGATGACCTGCGCCAGGAGCTGCTGGCCTCGCAGCTGCTGCAGGCGCTTCAGGCTGTTTGGGACCGTGAGCACGTGCCCCTTCGCCTGCATCCGTGCAGGTACGCGTGAACGGTTGTATTTGTATCATCATATCGTTATTTAATTTATTTACTTGTTTATTTTGTCATCATTTTATTTATCCAGTGTGGTCCCAAAATGAATTGTGAAAGTATTCCAGGGTGGTATGTCTATCGGAGGACTCCGGGTTGATCTCGCCGCTGGTGAACACGGTATCGCTGCATCAGATTCGGCGGCAATCGGGCCTGTCGCTCCGGGACTTCCTGCTGCGTGAACACGGGGCTGCTACCGGCGAGCGCTTCCTTCGTGCCCAGACTGCCTTCGTGCGCTCCGCTGCCGCCTACGCCTTAGCTTCCTACCTGCTGCAGCTCAAGGACCGACACAACGGGAACATTCTATTGGATGTGGAAGGACACCTGATTCACATAGACTTTGCATTTATTCTCTCCATTTCTCCTAAAAACCTGGGATTTGAAACGTCGCCATTCAAGGTATGTATTGTTCTGGTGCAAGGATTGTTTCGGGGCAAGGGGGAGCCCGTGTAACGGATCTGTGTCGGTTGCAGTTGACCAGCGAGATTGTGGACGTCATGGACGGGGAAGCCTCGGACATGTTCTCCTACTTCAAGATCCTGATGCTGCAGGGACTAGTGGCCGCGCGCAAGCACCAGGACCGTCTGCTGCACATCCTGGAAGTCATGCGGCCAGGTGCGTGCCACCTTTTTGTTATTACTTGTTATTACAAACTTGCGTACGGTTCTCCAGTTGTCTGACCGTGTGGCGTATGTGTGCGCAGGAGGGCAGCTGGCGTGTCTCCGCGGGCCCAGCGCTCTGCGGGGGCTGAGCAGCCGCCTGCACTCGGGCCGCACAGAGGCCCAGCTGGCCGCCCTGGTGGACTCGCTCGTCAGCTCGGCGCTCACTTCCATCTCCACGCGCCTCTACGACCGCTTCCAGTACATCACCAACGGCATTCTCTAGTGCCAGTGGAGCGGAGCTGCGAGCACGGTGTAGCGGTTCAGACAGTCGAGCAGCGGATGCTTGGGATAATACTGCACACGCATCCCATCCCTCCCCCTTCCCTGACAGCTACCCGAGATTACTGTATAGATTAATGCCGAGTGGTGTGCACATGTCCAGCTGGGACTGGCAGTAGCGTGTACAGATTTATCAAAACGTGACTAAATAGTTTTTATATATTCCTGAACTAATGAACTGAATGGAAAAGGACTTAATAAATATAGTGATCCAAGCCATGACGGGCGCGCGGCATCCGATGAGAAGGACCGAGCCTGCAAATCTTTATTTAACATTATGTATTTTAATGCCAATGAACGTGTCTGTAATTTTAAACGTAAGAGATAAGAAATTTTCGTTTAAGTATATTTTTTATTTCTTTATTCTTTGTTCCGTCGTTCCACATTCCACAATTCACAGACACTGCTGTTATTCTAAACTGGGAGATGGGTCAATCTGGTTCAATAGACCGCAACCACCTTACGTCTCTATACCCATTGTGTTGGCTTACCATACACCGTTGATGTAAATATGACTGCAAATACTTTATATTCTCATTAAATTTAATAATCGCATTAAAATTTATTTGACTAAATGTGTATATTTCAACAAACATTTTCATTCTTTCATTTTAATAAATGATTCTCATAAACCAACATCGGATTTGTGTATCTCCCCCTCCAAGAAGTAAAGAAGACGCCAACTTTATACCCAACGTGTTTATTTTATGCTAAGGTAAATGTATAAAATCAGAAATCTATTAACTTTTGGGCCATTTTGTTGACGAAAGGGATTTGTAGAGCATCCTGGCGGGCAGAGGCGCGGCGGAACAGCACGGGGCAGTCGGCCGACACGCAGTCCGGCGGGGCCGCGCTGCCGCAGCAGGACTGGCAGATCTTGTTAGTTTGGTCCAGCTTCCTCTGCCACCGGCTCATCTTGGTCTGAAGGGTCAGCATGGTCTTCTGGGGGCTCCGGAGGCAGGTCCCGCACAGGCCCCCCCCGGCGGGCTCCGCACAGCCGGCGCAGCTGAGGGTGGCAAAGTACTGCGCAATGGTGCTCTTCTTGCCCTCGGAGGAGAACTCCAAAATAGGATATAATTGAACTTGTTTCCGCGGTATCTCTGCAAACCTAAAATAATACATTTATTAGTCGAGCGCCATTGGATGGAGGAACAATTTTAACCATTCACAATTTTCTATGAACATAAAATATATACCCATTTAACCCTTAAATAACATGTACACTTTTAAAGCTCTACTTTTGTGATGTAATCACCCCGAGGACGCATTAAAACAAGCTAATACTCTGAACATCATCAACATGAACAATGATTGCTCTCCCCAACGGCATCACCAGAATCTTAAATTCATAACGAATGCTGCATATGATATTCGGGGTCGGCTTGAAAATTCAAATAAAAATTAGGATGTTTTAATAAAATATTTCGAACTCACTTGTCTAGAGCAACAGGAAGACAGGACCAAAAGTGAGGAGAGGGAAGAAACAAACCTCTTTTCTGTTGTATTTTTAATAAAATGGTTTGTACATATTATTCCAGAAGTTTGGTTTGTTGACCTACTCTACCTAGTCCTGTTAACATTGCTACAATCTTCTGGGTTGCTACAAACTGCACATCTTTTTGGGGGATTTTTTATTATTATACTTTTCATCTTACCAACACCATCTTTGAATCAAACTTGAAAAGAAGAAACCCAATACTAATGAAAAATCTGTGTTTATTTAATATGAATGAAAATGATGGCTTTCTAGAAGTTTTATTATATTTTATGGGAATGACATGTTTCGCCCTTCTAAGGCATTATCAAATGTGAAGAATGCCTTAGAAGGGCGAAACATGTCATTCGCATAAAATATAATAAAACCTCTAGAAAACTGACCTTTTCATTTGTATTAATTATTTAACATGGAGTTTTACATCGTTGTTCAAGAAACAATAAATATATATTTATTTGTTGATGTTGTTTTAGTGCTAAAATTTTCCCCTTCGAAATCCTTTACTGCCATAGTAGCCTGGATGACAAGGGGCACACTGACCAGAGGTTTGCATCTGCCCCCAGCAGGGTGAGGCAGCGGTTGAGGGGGGGGATGATGGCGCGGGAGATGTAGTAGGGCGCGTGGAGGCGCAGGGCCGGGCAGGCCAGCAGCTCCAGCGGGGGGCGCGCCAGGCGCAGGAGGGCCTCCCCGGGCGCCCCGGCCACCACCACGTACGGTACGCGCTCCCCCTCCCGGGGCTCCCTCCGCGCGTCTCGCTCCTTGACCTGCCTGGTGTCGGGGAACAGGCGCATACGTGAGCAAGGAGCAGATAGGGAAGGGTAGGCTAGAGAGACATCTAGAGGCATGGCTGGTTACCTGGCGATTTCCAGGGCAGGCAAGCTGGCTCCCGGTTTGTAATTATTCAAACCACGAAATTCCTTTGCAAACACAAAGTCCCGAATGTTGCAGTTCCCTTCCATAATCTTCTGGAACTCTCCGCACACGTAAGCCTTCACCTTGCTGACATCGCCGCTCTCAAATAAAATGCGAAGAGTTTTTTCTAACATCTAAACACAACAGAGAAGTTAGTCGGCCTGCCTGCATAGTTGCCTGCATAATTCTTATTTGCCTCGATGTTACCTTGGAGGCTATTGGACAGCCGTCTCTCCGAACAGTTTCTATTCCCTTGGCGCAGTATTCGGGAGTTGTTTGATCTTTACTTTCGTACATATAGCCGACGTAGCGTTTCTTTGTTTGCAAAATGCAGGGATGAAAAACCTGTAATATAAATCGGAATCTATCTTTGTCTGAGTGAATGTTAATGTCTTTGTCGGGTAGTATGTGAGTACGATATGGGAACCTTTTCTAATTTAAGCTTGACCGGACTGGGGTTGTCGTTGGTCACCGCCTCAGCAATTTCAGCTCCAATTTTGAATGCTTCCGATCTACTTCTGCCCGCAACCAGCACGAACAAGGAGTCCGTGTCCCCGTACACAACCTGAAGTCAAATGCCATGAAATTTCTCGGTAAAAGTTCATTGTAAATAATGAAAAAATAAAATTTAACACAAATTCAGTTTGATTCCACGTGATTTTATGGCTTCAACCAGTTTCAAGAGCTCCACCAGAAGACGCCACCAATATTGCATGATCAAATGAGAATGGAAGGGAAGCGAAGGATAGTGTTACCCGAGCGCCCCAACGGGGAGTGGAGTGAACGAGCTGGATGGCCCTCGTCAGGGTCTCTCGGCCCTTGGCCACCACGCTGTCTGCCACTTCTACGCACGGCATGCGTCCACTGAAGTTGGCCGCCGCGTACCCGTATGTGACGTTCGCTATGAGTTTCAACCCTAGAGGCAATCACACGACATGTAGAGTTCCGAGCCGTTACAGCCAATCAAAACTAAAGGCGTTACCTGTCCAATGAAATACTAACCGAGCTGCCTTGAATGTAAAATCTTTTGTAGCGTTTTGTTGTGTTTGTGTTTCTTCATGGCTTTCTTGACCATGAGGCGGGTGCGGAGGATGTCGGTCAGAAGGAGGGGCAGCACCCCGCGGCGCACGGCGGGCCGCACGAACCCCGCGCCCACCGGGGACCAGTTAAGCTGCCCCGCCCGCGCCAGCCGCTCCAGGAGCCCGGGAGGGACCCTCAGCTGGGTGCAGCCAAACTCGTACGGTGTATCTCTGCCGAGCACAACTAGTCATATAGTCACACTGCTGTGCTGCTGTGCTGCTGTACTGCACTAGACTCTGGGACCCACCTCCCCATGTTCCTGATGCTCCCTACGCACGTGGAGAAACAGTAGTTGTACGCAATCATCATTGAAGGATACAAACTTTGGAAGTCCAGAACGATCACGGGATCGCTGTAGAACCGGGACTCTGTAAATAAATAAAATACAAATGTTTATACTAAGGAGAAACAAACGCATAATAGAAATGAGAAATACTAACTAACCATCACACTGTTCTGTCCTGACATACTTCTCTCACTTCCTCTACATTCATACATCTTGTCATGCACGCACGTCTATTTCTTCGACTCCTCACGTGACCTACATTTAATATTTTATTGATTTGATCGTGCCACCTTTTCCTCGGCCTTCCTCTATTTCTAGCTCCGTTCACGTCGTTTGCATATACTTTCTTCACCATTCTGTCTTCACTCATTCTTTCCATGCGTCGAAACCATCTTAACGACCCTTTCATTATTTTGTTCATAACACTTTCATTCGCACCGCATTCACTTCTTATATTTTCATTCGACACTCTGTCATATACAGATTTACACACATTTGTCTTAGAGATCTCATTTCTACTGCATTTATTCTACTTTCATCCTTCTTTTGCTAATTCCACGCTTCACTTCCATACATAAGGGTCGGCACAAGAACACCATTGTCATTAAGAGACATGTTAGAGAGGGAGACTGACTATTAACAATGCCAGTGAGGACTATCGAACACTATGGACACTATCTGAGATCTCCGATGAAATGATAAGACATGGCGGACCACAGCTGGTTGCACAACTACAAAAACTATCTAACAAGATTCTCTCTGCGGGTACTGTACCAAATGAACGGCGCACCAGTATAACAATACCCATACTGCCTGCAATCCTGAAACTATTCACAAGCTTAATAAATACTAAACTGGAACATACGAACCTCCTAGAATACCTGTAATACCAATAGAATCATGTTTACCACCCCTGATCTGTATGTATATAAAGGACTAAGTTTACAATAGTGTCACCAGTCTGTCGATGCCAGCGAGCCTGGCGAAAGCGGTCGCTGTCTAAATAAAGACAAAAGTGGAAGTAGTTAAAAACATTGTTTTATTTAATTATTATATAAGAAATGTGTCAGACCCATAATGACTTGGTAATGGTATAGAATCGAGGGCTGACACAAATAGAACCAAAGCGCTATTACAAACCGCCGAAATGAATACACTCTGCGCTATTCTGGGCAAAACACTGAGGGACAGAATCAGAAACACAGTAATACGTGAGACCTGCCATACCGAAGATATTATCAGATGGGGCAGGAAAAGAAGACGCTTCTGGCGCGACCACGTAGAACAAATGAGCGACGATAGACTCCCCCAAGCAGCCGCAAACAACGTGCCAATGGGAACTCGCAAACCCGGAAGACCTACGAAGAGATAGCGAGACAGTTGGAGTTCTGTGTCCCAGGAGACCTAGATGCGGGATCCGTGCTTGGAACGACCCTCTGGAAATGATTTACGACGACATCATGAAAATAGAAATGCCGACAGACGTGAAATTGGTATGCTATGCAGACGACCTGGCGGTCTCTGTAATAGCCTCAACAAAGACCGAATTAACGACGAATACAAATACGACCCTACACAAAATTGGGCTATGGATGGAAGCCAACAAACTGAGAGTGGCACCACAAAAAACGGAAGCGGTGTTGCTCAATGGTGGACGAAGAGCAAGGGACGTGTATTTCGAGTTTGAGGATGGCAGGATAGATCTGGCAAAGGAAGTAACGTACCTTGGAGTGGTATTGGATCAAGGCCTCACCTTTAAAAGACATTTAAAGAAAGTTTGCGAAAAGGCTGACAGGACAACCAGGGCACTGTGTGCAGTCCTGCCAAACACAAGAGGACCGAGCCAAAAGAAGAAAAGAGTGCTGGCAATGGCGACGCAGTCCATTCTGCTATACGCTGCCCCCATATGGGTGCACACCATGGAATATGGCCCCAAAAAGAACAGATCATGGGAGGACAGAGGACCGTGGCACTAAGAGTCTGCTGCGACTATAGAACGGTGTCCACAGACGCGGCCCTAGCACTAGCTGGCCTCGTGCCGATGAGCCTAATGGCGGAGGAGCGCGGGCGAGTATATAACCGCGACAGACCAGTCTCAAAGGACGAAAAAAGGGAGGAACGAGCGATAACCATGAGAAAGTGGCAGGAGATGTGGGATGCGGCGCCAAAGGGGAGGTGGACGCACCGCATGATAGGGGACTACAAGAGGACATGGCGAGACGTCTTTCCGTCTCACGCAGGCCCTTACTGGACACGGAGTCTTCATTCAGTATGCACACAGAATTGGAAAAATACCAGATCCAAGGTGTATGTTCTGCGATGACACGGATGACGCGGAGCATACACTGTTCAGATGCGTGAGAAGGTTTCTAGAGGAAAGGCTGGGAGAGTGAATGGGCATGTGCCGGACGGAGGAGAACTGGAACGCGGCACAAGCATACATAGAGGAGATAATGCGGCAAAAGGAGGATATGGAGAGACAAGAGCAAGCAAACGCAAGACAAAAGTTGCACAACAGGGTAGGTCGAAAGGCAGGAACCTGTGTGCAACAGAAGAAGAAGGGGTTTTAGCCGGTAAGAGTCCGGCACTATCCAGTCAGACTGACTGGGTGTCCATGATGGATTTCCCCATCAATTAAAAAAAAAAAAAAAGGAGACCTAGATGCCATAAAAACAAATCCACAGATCTATTAAAAGAGGAAGAAGAAGAATACATATTTCATTGTTCACGCTCAAAGGAGATACGGCGTGGACCATTTCCAGATGTACATTCTCTCTGCTTGTCTTATTTAGGAGTCATCTTTTAGGTAACGACAATCATTTTGATGATGCATTATCACGATATATCGGAGATTAACTTTTAAAGGTTGATGCTCGCTGCCCTAATCCTTGGGGGGAATGAAAATATTTCTGGCGGTGCAGTATTGCACAACCATGCTTGAGCACACCTGACTCTTGAAACACCTATAGGTACATACAATACAAATGAAAACGTCTGTTTTCTAGAATTTTCATTACATTTTATGGGAATGTCATGTTTTAACTTTCTAAGATATTATAATATCAAATTTGATAATTAAATATTTAATATAAATAATAGTCCAAGAAACAATAAATAACTGAACACAACTTGGTGTTGCTATAATAATAATAATAATCAGATTATGTTTACAAACCCGGTTCTAGAATTAAAGGTAAACATTCGGGGGCTCTCATGGCCGCCCTCTGCTGCACGCTGGGTGACACCAGCACGTAGTTGCGGGGCCGTGTCATCCGGAACATCATAGACTCCACTCGGAATTGCGAGCCCCGCGAGAGGACTTCATACCACTGGATCCCAAAGAGGCGTGCTAGCTCCGAGGTTCTACCTGCAACATTCCTCGTTGTGGCATCTACTATTGACAACATGTCACCCTTTAAATATATCTTACCCACGAGGTCCAGCTGCTGTAGAATGTGACCCACGCCGATGACCCTGGTGAGCAGGTAATCCACGGCCTCGCAGCGCAGTAGGCCTGACGGGTGGCTCCACCAGAAGTGCAGAGTGCGGAAGGAGAACTTGGGAACTCTCTCGTGCATGACATGGTACATGACGCTCTCGAAGGAATAGCTGGTGAGAGAGACCTCGTGGCGCAGCAGCCGCCACACGTCCAGAGTGATCCTCCCGACTAACTTTATTTCCTTGCTGATCTCCGGAGAAAACTTCTTCCAGTCGGGTTTTACCTCTAATGGGACGCGGGATATTTTAGAAGGTAAATTCATGTCTAAAATGAAACCCCTTTGAAATAGATATCCCCACGACAACATTTCAATTTCATAACCGCACAATATGTCCGGGTCCCACTTGCCCATCAGACTCAACAGCTCTTCGAAGATACATTCTTCATTTTGTACAAAAGTTATTTTGGTGTTTTTGTTAATTCCTTCAAGGTATGAAGTTGTTCCATCATCTCTGGAAATAATGACTCCGGTTTCTTGCTGCGCCCGGGTGTGGTGGGGGGGGCCATCGTGGAGAAGGCTGTAGAAAAGGGCCAGCACCGGGTCCAATGCCGGGTCCGGGTACATCTCGCCCCGCGTGGACGTCAGCACCTCTAGAACCAGCACGGTCAGGTACTCGTGCTGACGACAGATAAGCACTGACATCAAACTGAATACATAACTTATATACAACGTCCTATATAATATAAATACCTCGTGCAGAGTGGCCGCATCTTGAAAATTTTCACCAGAAAATTTGAAGCCAAGTGTGCTATTCCCAGTCACACCTTCCATCGCCTCAGCAGTCATGTCGAGAGCTTTATCCGACATCTAGAATATGGAATTATCAATTTAAGATTTTTTTACCAATGCCAACTTTTCTGACATTTTATTAAAATAAAAACTACATACTTTAAATTTGTCTAGTTCATCTTCAATGTACTCCGAGGCTTTTAATACATTTAGTGACTTTTGACCGCACGGTATTTCATAATCATTAGAGTCTGGAGAGGAGCCACAAATCACTTCCAGTTGTGGAGCGGGCGGGGGCGCGGCGAGAGACAGCCGCAGGGCTCGCGGCCGCAGCTTGCGTGCCGGCTGACTGAGGCTCTCCGGGGGTGTGCTGTCTTGGGCAGAAGCTGGGGATATACTCAATGTCTCCACTTGGCTATTGCTCGTGTCTTGGCCGGGACTAGGTGGCAGGTAGACAATCGAGTTATCCTTACTGGGTACCGGCAGAGCATTCTTTATATTTAAACACTCGTCATCTGAGGATAGAAGCCAATCGGTGACTTCTCTCGGAGATGGCGGTTGTACAACAGGAGTTAGGATATAACGTGTGTTACTGGCTAAAACAGCAGTAAGATCATTAATACTTAAATGGTTTTGAGTAATATTTTTCATTAGGAATACATTTTCTCTCCAAGTTTCTAAAGTAGAGGAGTCAGTGATATGGGACATAAAGGGTTTCAAGTCGGCTAAAGTTTTACTTTTGATCTTGAGTATTATTTGTCCAACTTCTATATGACTTCCAACATCCTGCGCCTTAGAGTAAAAGGGTTGCCGGTGGGTGCAGCCCGGAATGGAATGCTCTTCCATTGTGCCGACTACATCACTGTATAGAGGAGGTGGCTGTTCAGCAACCAAAACCATTCTTTTCTTTGTTCTATCCAAACTTTCTTCAGCCCCCGAGGAAGACACATCATAGTGCAAATTAACAGAGTCATTCCTGGAGCTGGGTTTAGTAGTTGGCGCGGGGGAGTGCTCTCCGCAGGCGGCCAGAGGAGTGTTGTGAGTGAAATCAGTAAACCTCTTATTAATAAAACTACTGTCCTGGTGGAGCGTGGTGTCATAGAAACTGATGACTCCCAAATCATTTTCATCCGAGCTAGAAGATTGGGGTATACTTATGTCACTTGTATCATTTTGATAAGCTGTGGATGTTCCCGCCACCGGAAAGTAACTGTTCAGTCTGTCGTAACCGGAAGAAGTCAGAGTACCTGGGCCTGGGCCTGGGCCCGCAGGAGTTGTGGGAACACTTTCCAAAACATCCCCTTTTTTTTCATTTTCTATACTTTTGAAAGCGGTTAAACTAAATTTGTGCCCAATTGTTGGAGATGTTTTAAAGAAACCGGTCAGTGGATTCAAATTTAACGGTCTCTTAGGAGATTTTTTTGGACTGATTGGGCTCGAAAGTTCTATTTTAAATTCTTCAATTTTTTTGGAAATACTTTTTCCATCTGGCGACTGGCAGTCAACATCTTGCTTTATACCGCCTGCAATATACTTTCTTGGTTTAGACAATCCAATCTTCAGTTTTCCCTTCTTTTTGACTGTCGATTTTTTTGATTGATCTATAAAAATGATATTAAATCCAATGTAGTGTGAGGCAAAATACCCAGAACCTCGGTTGTGGTAGAATATAGTTTTCAAATAAATAAAAGGATCCAACCTTCAGTATCCCAAGCTCCATCCAGTTGAGAGATGTTTTGCACGTTGTCCCAATACGTGTCGTTCCACAAGACAGACTGACTGGGCTCCTCCACATTCTCCATACTAATATAAAGAGAATTTAATCAAAATTATTTTCAAAATGTGCTGTGACTTTTGCTAAAATTACTAATTTTGAAACATAAACTTTGCAATTCAATATTCAGTTCCAAAGTTATCCAACACAATATTTGCAGTCTGCTTGATATTTGATAAAAAAAAATAATGAAAAAAAACCTTTCTTCGGTGAAGAGTTCATCAAAATTTGGTTGTTTTTCTTCCTCAAGATCTTCTTCGCGGTGTATGTTTAATTGTGTTCCTAAAACACTGTCTTCTTCTATTTTGTCTTCCATGTCTCTCAGCATCACCATGAAATCCATGTCATCACTATCCACTGAAATGAATGAACACATTGTAATATGCAGGACCGGGACCACATGTAGTTTTTTAGAGAATATCAATGGTAAAAATAAAAGTTAGATTGCGCCTACTCACAATTGACTCGAGACAAATGCATATTCTGACTCAAGTGGAGTACTAGCGACTCATCCACCGTGGTGTCACTGCAAACATCCCATGTTCTTAAAACTGATGTTGGATGATGCAAACTTACACTCGTTGCATTCAAAATGTCACTCTCTTCTGGAGTTTCTGCGGGGTAGACCGCCTTGCTTAGCGCTTCAGGGGTGAACTGGATGTCAGATTGTGTTTGATTAGCATTCAATGGATTATTTTGCATTTCCGAGTTCAGAGTCAGTTTCGTCAACAAAAGCTGTTGGTTATGGATGTGAGAAGCGGTGGGTGGAACATTCTCTCTCGCTTGAGACGGAGTCGGCACCAGTGAGTTAGACATGTCCGTGTTGACGAGTCTTTGCTTCTCATCCTCCCATAATGCTTCCAAGCCGGGGTTAGTGCCCAAGTTCCCGCCGAGGACGTCCTTCCTGTTGAGGATGTGCTGCGCCAAACAATCGGCCTCCAGCTCGCAGCAGCTGGTGAACTCTACACTCTCCGGAAGGTACATATCTTCCTTTATTTCATTTGTGTGTAAAATGGGCAAACCCTTTCTCCTAAACTTGACATAATCCAAGTTTATGAAGCTCATTCCGTACAGATTGAAGTCTAAGAAGAATTGCATTGTGAAATTAATGTGAGCTTCGTGGGGCTGGTAGGACGATCCCAAGATGGCTCCGCTCTGCAGTAAATCAGAGGCCCGCTTAATGAATGACGGGTTATAAAAGAATATTTTGTAGAACTGATGGACTTTACTGTGAAATCCGTAAAAGGGTCTGAAAAAAGTGAAGGAATATAAAAATCATTACACAGATACGAGGGGCATTCAATATTCTCGTATTCTCGGTATGGGTATGAAGGAAAAGACTTGGGTTAATAATTATTTTTTTATTTCTCAATATAGTCACCCTTAATATCTATGCACTTCTTACTTCTAGCAATCAATTTATTTAAACCCTCGAAAAAATATTATTCCGGTTTGTTATCAAAATGCTCATTAATCGCCCCTTTTAACGAGTCATCGTCGTCAAATCGTTTCCCATGAATGTCTTTCTTTAGGTGATTGATTTCTGCACAGCCACATTCACCAACTGCAGGCTTTGCAACTTGAGTGGAGGAGCAGGATCTAGATGCTAGAGTAGTCCCCGGGAATCCCAGAAAACTGTAGCCAAGACCTTCCCTGCGGATTGTGTCACCTTGGACTTCTTTGGGTGCTCTGTACCTTTTTGGTGCCACTGCGTGGACTCCTGCTTACTCTCAGGATCATAGTGATGAATCCAGGTTTCATCCCCAGTAACAATTTTGTCAATAGTTTCTTTAGAATTTTCACCAAGAGCTCCAAAAACCTTTTGCAACTTTGTACGTGGTGAATCTCGGCACCCATCTTGCACTGACTTTTGACATGTGTAAGCGGTTGTGTAAAATAGAAACAATGGTACCAGTGGATAGGCTAGTAATCTCGGCTATCCTTTTCACCTTCATTCTGGCATCCTCCAATGCTAAATTTTATATTTTCTCCACATTTTCTTCATTACTGGCCACGATTTGCCGACTGGATTGCTCGTCGTCTTCTATGCTCTCTCTGCCCCTCTTGAATTCACTGGACCACTGTTGATAATGAAGGAGCAGACTCCCCATAAACTTCCGACATCTTTTTGTGGATGGTTTTCTGATTTTTTCCTTGTTTGGTAAGGAATTTTATAACGGCAAGGTACTCGAGTTTGTTTAACTTTGCGAAATGACTCATCTTGCTTGTGTTTCGGGGACAGCTACTCAATGACTAATGATCCGTTTGTTATGAAACTTGGTACTTATACTACTAATGAGTGCAATATAACGAGGTAATTAACTATTCATTCATAGTTGCACTCCTCCATATCGATACCGAGAATATATTGAACGCCCCTCATACATTAGGTATTGGGCTCACTTCTTTGTGATCCTTTGCCTGTCTTTTAAACAAAACAAAAATCTCTTCTACCCCAAACTACCATCTACAAACAATGGCAGAAATGTGTCCTTCGGAAACACATGTAAGAAGCTGTATGCTGTTTTTGCTTTATTAAAAAAAAACTGCGACAGAAGCAACGGAATCCATTTGTGACATTGAAAGTGCCGTTGGTTCAAAAAATTTCGAAAGGGCAATCTCAGAGTGGACGACACAGTCTAGTGAATGAAGCAGCTCTAAAGATGGAAATCAAAGCGAATCTAATGATGACCATTGAAGAATTATCCAAGAAGTTCGACACATCACGACCGAACACACATTGCTATTTTGAGAAACTGGGAAAGGTTAGAAAAGAAGGTATATGGGTTCCTCAGGCGCTAACTGATCGCAACAAAGCACAACGCCTCAGCATATGCAAAATACTGTAAGCAAAGCAACAGTCTACCCCCATTTCTCCACGACCTTATCATCGGAGACTAAAAATGGGTCTTTTATCATGATATTAAAAAAAGAACCAATGGTAAACCCTAATTAAACAAAACCAGGACTACATCCTCGGAAAGCATTATCATGTGCGTGGTGGGATTAGAAAGGTGTAATTTATTATGAAGTTTTAAAACAAGGCCAAACTGTTACCGCAGCCCTCTATTGTGAACAGATGGACAAGTTAAATGCGATGTTACAAGAAATTAGACCTGGTCTTGTGAATAGAAGGGATGTCATTCTTCAACATGATAATGCCGGGTGCACATTGCCGATATAACTCGGGAAAAAAATCCAGGATCTTGGCTAGGATATTGTATTGCATCCACCATATTCTTTGGACTTGGCACCGAACGACTATCACTTATTTCGCTTTTTAGAAACGCAATTAAGGAGCAAAAAATTTGATTGAAAAAATCAAGTTTGAGTTTTACTATAAAAACTAATATTAGGTTGAGTCATAAGTTACTTCCAAATATTAACATATTTTTATTTTGCTTTAAAAAAATTACAACATTATATTAATCTATTATGTATTCACCGCTGTTAAATATAACCTTCTCCCATCTTATTGGTGGGTTTGGACTGAAAAATCATTAATTAATGAAAGTTTTACCATACAAAAAATTCTGTAAGGAACAGAAAAGGTGGTAGTCCGTAGGAGCGAGATCTGGGGAGTTGGGTGGATGGAGCAAAATAGACCAGTTAAGCTCTAGAATTTTTTGTTGAGTCACTTATCGTGTGGTTTAGCATTATCATGCAACAGGAAAATGCCTTTCTGATTGACCGAGTGCAATTCTCTTTTCCAGTAATTTTTCATGAACTTTTTGCAGCTGCTGAACATATGTATCAGCAGTAATCGTTTCGTTGTGGTTCATCAACTCGTGGTAGATTATTCCTCGCTGATGAATATTGGCTTTAGGATCCGGAAAGGGTGGTCGATCCTTATTCAACAGTTGTTTTTTGCGGATTATATCAGTTTTCATTAGTAATCCATTTTTCATCGCTGTTATTGTCCTTTCCAAAAATGGTTCAATTTTATGCCGTGAGAGAAGACTGGTGGCAATAAACATTCAGTCTGATTGTGACGTATTGAGTCTCTCTGCCAACTCTCTTGTCATTTGACATGGATTTTGTTCCAATATTGCATTAAATGATCATCTTTCAAAGACTTATCTCCGGAATGAGATTTCTCAAACAAGTTTCTAACTCCCCTATCGGCTATCAGACTTTCACCGTATACACTGCATATATTTTCGGCCATCGCTCTAGAACTAGTGTCTTGTGTGAATTCCCAAAGCAACACATGACAAATATGCCCTTTTGAGTCTCCATTTTAAGGGTTCACAATAACACCTCTGTAACGTCCACCACACTAAATAGCCACTTATCTAGGTATCTAGTTAAAATAAAAATCCCCTTGTCTTGTGACTCACCATAAGTAAATCCAAAAAATAGAAAGTGTCTACCTGATTGGGAAGTTATTTATGACTCAACCTAATACTAATACACTATCCAATGTATTAATAACACACTATCATATTATTCTAAAAGAAAAAGAAACAAAAAGGAAATAATGTTATTACTCACATTCCCCGAACTAAATGAACTTTGTAAACATGCTGGTTTGTGGAGTTGGCCTGTTTCAATGAGATGTTCAACGCCTTGTCAATGCTGTTGGCAATCTGCAGAAACAAGTTCACATTCACTGTTAGTCAGTTCAACACGACCTTATTGCTAAATGGTGGAATGGATTGCTGTACTTGGTAGGCCGTCTTGGGCTCGGGGTTGGGGTCCTCGCAGGGGATGTAGAGGTAGGGGAATACCCCGTGCACGTGCAGGCAGGCCTTGCGCCCGTCCGGGGTCGCCCCGAACACCCGCACCACGGGAAGCTGAAACAAACAGATCCCCCTACAGTCAGGGCAGATTCAGTCAGACACCATTCCGGGGGTATACGGTCAAGGATGAAGTCATTTGAAACCTGTTTAATTTCCGAGCCTCTGAACTCAGAAAACGTGACATCCAGTTCAGAAATGGGTCTGCTCAGGTAGTAATCTGCCATGACCAGCCTCAAAGAAAATGGATTCATTTGCGCCATATCTAAAATAATAATAACGGATGGAAAAATAAATTAACTCGATACTAAAGAGATATCACAGAGCAAGTATTTTTGTATAAATTTTATAGATTACAAACAGAAATAACAAATGTCAATTTTACGACTTAATGGAGTACCATTAATGAATATTAGTAGGTAAAGAGCCAACACCGTCTCGAGGAAAATAAATATATGGCTGCAGAGCCCTATTAGAGTGTTCAATCAGCACAATTACATGTTATTATAAACGCTACAACACTCCTTTAAATCAGAAAAACAACAATACAAATGTAGAGAAATCCGCAACCTAACTTCGGATCTTGGTAGCATCGTAGCATGACATTGACAGGTCTAGAATATTTCGGTTTAAAAAGCAAGTAAGGAAACTTGAAGCATAAAATAAAAATCTTTAGTGTTGGCACTCCCGTGTCTTGGCGGGAAGGGATACTAATTGGCAAATTGACAAATGAAATTGCAGGAACTGCAAACAGAGACGCAAGATTCGTGAGCTATTGGTGCGAGAAAACACGATAATTTAGTTTATAGCAGTCGCATTTTCGCGTTTTGAACGCAATACTGTTTTTTTCTCGGCGAAATGTGCGCACTCGTTAGCAAAATATCCAATATGAAATACATTTTAGTTACCGGTGGTGTTATCAGTGGCATTGGTAAAGGTGTCATTGCAAGTTCATTCGGAACGATATTAAAAAACTGTGGAATAAGCGTCACATCCATCAAAATTGACCCTTATATTAATATTGACGCGGGCACATTTTCACCTTACGAGCATGGTGAGTTGTGTTTTTATAATAGTTTAATTTAACCGAATACCGATTTAATCCATAATTCAAATTCAAACTTGATTCAATTTTCAGTGAATTGTTTTTCAGCGACCATGTGAGTGCGCGTCGCCATATTCCGTTTAGGTTATTTATATCACGCTGTCAATGTCAAATGTGTTTGAATAATAAACTATATTTTAGTTGAGTACGGATATAATTATATTCTCTTAATCTTAATAATTTTTATAATTTGTTCTCGTACCACACGACGAAAGCCAACTTAAGGGAAAAACTGTGTACGCACAAATTTGAATTGAGGATTCTTGTAAATAACAGGAGAGGTATACGTGCTGGACGACGGCGGGGAGGTGGACCTGGATCTGGGCAACTACGAGCGCTTCCTGGACGTCACGCTGCACCACGACAACAACATCACCACGGGCAAGATCTACCAGCAGGTCATCAACCGCGAGCGCAAAGGGGACTACCTCGGCAAGACCGTGCAAGGTTCGGTGCAAGTCTCTTCGGTTTTCTTGCGCTCTGTGCTACTCTATGGTTTAGTATTCTAAAGCTGCGCTCTCTGGTCTGACAGTGGTACCTCACATAACGGACGCCATCCAAGACTGGGTGAGTCGCGTGGCGCAGGTTCCCGTGTGCGGCGAGGAGATGCCGCAGGTGTGCATCGTGGAGCTGGGGGGCACCATCGGGGACATCGAGGGCATGCCTTTTGTGGAGGCCTTCCGACAGTTCCAGTTCCGCGTGTCTCGGGATAACTTTTGCTGCGCGCACGTTTCGCTGGTGCCGTCTGTGAGTACTCTGCTACGTGCTTTGCTCCAGGTCATTATAAATATTGTCGGCGTTATAAATATTGGACTACAGGCGGGCACTGTTTCAGCCACGAGCAACGGGAGAAGCCAAAACCAAGCCCACGCAGTCCTCGGTGCGGGAGCTGCGAGGGCTCGGACTGACCCCTGACCTCATCGTGTGCCGCTCCGAGATGCCCATAGGTATCTCCGTTAAGGAGAAGATCTCCAACTTCTGCCACGTGGCTCCGGAGCAGGTATTCCCCTCTCCGCTCCATTCCACGCTGCTGTGCCAGTGGCTCTCTACTTTTACTAACCGGAAGTGTTCCCACAAACTCAGGTGATTTGCATCCACGACCTTTCCTCGCTGTATCACGTGCCCCTGCTGATGGAGTCCCAGGGAGTGGTTCAGTTTCTGGTGGACCGACTGCGTCTGAACATACCCATCCCACGGCCCGCCAAGTTCATGGTCAAATGGAAGGACCTGGCCAGGCGGGTGGACTCTTTGCGCAAGGAAGTGAACATTGCGCTGGTAGGCAAGTATACAAAGTTCCAGGACTCCTACACCAGCATCGCCAAGGCGCTGCAACACGCCTCCGTGGCTGCGGGCTACCGAGTGAACATCAAGTACATCGAGGCTGCTAACCTGGAGAAGGAAATGAAGACCGAGAACCCCGTGCTGTACCACGAGGCCTGGCAGAATCTCTGCAAGAGCGAGTGAGTTGGATTAGTTATTGTCTCGTAGTAGTTGTAGTAAACCTCCGAGTAGCTGTAGTAACACTCGGCAATGTTCCCAACACTAGCGGCGTGGTGGTGCCGGGAGGGTTCGGGCACCGCGGGCTGGAAGGGAAGATTCAAGCCTGCCAGTGGTGCCGCGAGACACGGAAGCCCATGCTGGGCATCTGTCTAGGGCTGCAGGCAGCCGTGATCGAATTTGCCCGCAACGTGCTGCTGCTGCCTGATGCCAACACCACGGAAGCCGAGCCAGATACTCCGCACCCATTGGTGGTGGACATGCCGGAACACCATCCCGGCAACTTGGGCGGCACCATGCGGCTGGGCAAAAGGACCACCTACCTCAAGCCCAGCGTCTTGTGTGAGGCCCCGACTACTTTACACTTACGACTGTTGTATCTATTATCTATCCGTGAGGGCTGATATGGAGATTGTCTCTGTTCTAGCCCAACTGTACGGCAATAAGGAGTATATCGACGAGCGCCACCGGCATCGCTACGAGGTGAACCCTGAGTACATCGAACGCTTGGAAAGTGCCGGATTGAAGTTTGTCGGTAAGACGATATTGGGTCTGTTCCCTCGGCCGATATCTTTATAACTGACCTTTGGATTGCTAATGGGATGGATTGCACTTGTTTCTAGGGCGGGACGCAACCAACAAGCGCATGGAAGTGGCATGCCTGGAAGAGCACCCCTACTACTACTCCGTGCAGTTCCACCCCGAGTACCTGTCGCGTCCCCTGTCCCCCTCGCCGCCCTTCCTGGGCCTCGTGCTGGCCTCGGTGGGCAAGCTCAAGTCCTACCTGTCTAAGGGCTGCCGCTTCAGTCCCAAGACTATGTCCGACGTCAGCTCGGACGAGGAGGAGCCCAGACTGGGAGCGCTCACCCTGGTCAACGGGCACGACCACCCCGACCCCGCTGAGGAGATCTGGCTCCCCGTCGAGGAAAGGAATGGGCACCATTAATTGTCTTGGTGCGCACTTTATTATTGAGATATATTTTATTATTTACATTTTTAGTGAAGACAAATGAAGCTTACCTCGCTCACCTGTGTAGACTGTGCCGAGTGTGTAGCTTCACAAGCTGTTTTACTTCCCCTGACGATTTACACTTATTTCTGAAAACTCCCGATAGTAACATCTTCAGACAAAGTTGGTCCTATTCCCACTACAATTTCTTTAATAAGAATAACTGAGTAAACCGATCTTTCGATTAGTTTATTAATTCTTCAATATGTATTTTAGTTTTTTTGCGTAGCACGTAGCAACGTTAGATGTGTGGCAGATATTTATGTCTGATATAATCGGTCTCATATTAGCCCACTGATTGCAAGTGATTAGTGGAAGCGTGCGTCGCGGCAAGCTACTCTCAGATACACTTCTTTATTTTTTTATGACTTTTAACATTGCCAACTCTAGTGCAGAATGTAATTTATTATAAGGGATGGTATGTCTGTCCCGCCGTGTGTATGCTCTGATGTATGTTGAAATGTGTACATATGTGATCAGTTTGGAATCAATATAAACGGTGGTGTAGCCTCTGCCTTCAGGGTACTTGTACCACCTGCCATGGGTCATCTGTGTGTTGTTAGGTCTGCAAGAAGCTTATTTGCTATGAGAGAGGGAGTGACAGTCCTGCGATGGAATATTATATTTAAGTAAAGTATGTATGTTTAAGTATAATTAATAAAACAATTGATATAAATATTTGAGTGCGTTCATCTTTATATGCTGGCCATGGCCTTCTGTTTGTCTTCTCCCAATTAATGAAGAGATTGCACAAGCAGTTAGGACTCGAATTACAACAAAAAAAACACAGTCCATTGTTTTGGCAGAAACACTATACTACAACATTATTAACTGTGGAATTTACAAAAATATATTTTAATTACTTCTATTTTTGGACAGGAAAAACATCACCTACTTGTAAGTCAATAAAATAATTGCACATAAATAAAGATAATTTATTAAAACAACAACTTGTAACAAGTTCACATATTGTTTCACTACACCTTAGAAATATATAATATGTAGCTTCGTCAAGTGTGTAGCTGTGGACACCGAGGAACTTTCTTGGAGAATCAGCATGTACTATGTATTAGATTGAAAGTCATTTGTCAATAAATAAGAACAACAGAGAGTAACTTATCAATACGTACACTCGGGGGCATTGTTCCTACTGACACTTCAATCAGGATGGATCCGAGGCTCTAATGTTAAGGCAGTTACAGTTAATACAATAATCACAGGGATACATACACAAGGTTATAGTGGGTCCGCCCCTCTGCGGAGTGTTCTTACAAATACTGCTTCAGCGGGGAACCTGGGCTCGGCATAGTCCATACTTAATTCAAATAAATACAATAAAAAATTATATCACATTACTTGCTTAATATTATGATTTTGGCAAATTTATAAATTCCTAAGTGAATTGTCAGCGCCGCAAGCGAACATTTTGTGGCTAACCGAGATGCTAAAATATATCTATAGGGACACAAACATAATACTGAAAACTGAATTGGTTTGGTAATGAAATGAAAGTCAGCAACAGTTGGACTGCGCTCGCGGGGAGGGGGGCGCGCGGCGCGGGATGCCGCTGGCCGCCAGGGGCGGGAGGGACTTGCACCCGCCGCCGCACTTCTCGTCCGCCTCTAGCGCGCTTCCGTTGGTTCTCGAGTAGAGCGAGTGCTTCTTGTCACTCGCGGGCTGTTGTCTCCTGGGGGGCTCCTTGTTGCTATCCAATGTTCTGAGCCCTACGTTATTTGCACTATGGTTGTGGAAGTTTTCTATGGACCTAGACCTGCAGGAGTACAGGGATCTGCTCCTCGGGGAGGGAGCGTGCTGCCCGGCGATGGCCCGGAGGTAGCGCGAGCCGATGCGCTCCAGCGTCCGCAGCTCCGCCTTGTGTGCTCTTGTGTCTTCATTCCAACTGCAACGCACACCCACCAGCTTTAATTATAACTTTTATTGCACCAGTTGAATGATAAAAATCTACTTAACTTTAAAATCATGATTCAAATAGAGAAAAATAGGAATAAATACAAATGAACTGTTTTCACTGTTCTTTTAAATAATTATAAAATCCTCTTACATGAAGGGAAAATACTTAATACAATGATGACATCTGTAAACTGGATAAATATGTAGTTAACAGAATTTTTTCATGTATCTCTACATCTTCTGGAGGGTTTTTAACATTTTTTATACAACTAGAAATACGATTGTCAAACAGGTTCGTTTTAATTGTCACCAAGAGATCCATCATTTTGTTATAAAAAGTTTTATCTGTATCTACATAATTGTATTGTCTTGTATGGAAAATGAACTACGAGTATGTACAGTCGAACTTGGTTATTACGAAGAAGATGGAAACTTACTCGTTATATCATAGAATAGGTATTTTAAATGGTCACAAGGATCTAGAGATCGTCCTTATCCGTTTGGATTTCTGTTCATCACATGTTCCACAATATCACTTTCTATAGGAAGCCCAGAAGTTAACAAGTCCTCGTCAACACGCACAAAATCATCCATTCTGTCATTGAACAATACAATTTTGTTACGTTTTAACCACTCACCAATGGCAAATTGTCTTCTTCATTTTCCACCCGTAAATCATTCATTTCATTTTCCACAAAATTCAATTTCGGTTTTGTGAAACAATTAGATATTGTGTCAGAGTAACATTGTTCCATGCATTATTTTAACCGTACTTTTATTTTGCTTTAAAAAAGGTGCAAAATTATATGAATCTATAATGTATTCACCACTGTTAAATATAACCTTCTCCCGTCTTATTGGTAAATTATCGATCCCCTCCTCATAGCATTTGGTGGGTGTGGACTGAAAGAAAGTATCGAGAGCCTGATTGACTTGCTCATCATCGAAGGTCATCCACTCAAAAAATTGTGTATAGAACAGAAAAGGTGATAGTCCGCAGGAGCAAGATCTGGAAAGTAGGGAAGATGTGGCAAAACAGACCAGTTGAGTCACTTTTGCCGTGTGTGCTATATGCGTACATTGTCAAATAATAGGATAACGCCTTTCCCATTGACGAGTGCAGGATACTTAGTTACTCCAGTAGTTATTCATGAATTCATTGCAGCTGCTGAACGTACGTGTCGGAAGTAATCATTTGGTTGCGCTTCATCAGCTCGTGGTGGATAATTCCTCGATGATCCCACCATACACAATACAATTTTCTTTCCACGAATACTGGCTTTAGGCAAACGTAATCTGTTTTTCATCGCCTGTGTTATATTGTCCTGTTCAAAAAGGCTCGATTTTATGCTGTGAGAAGAGACTTGTGGCAACAGACATTTGGTCTGCCTTATTTCGGCTAAGATTATATGGTACCCATATGCCTAACTTGCTGACTTTCCCCGAAATTTCCAGGTGGCGATAAACTGTAGATTGTGAAATATTGAGTCTCTTGTCGTGGATTTTGTTCCAATATCGCATTTAAAATGCCGTCATCGAAGTCGGAAGGGCGATCTTCCCTTGGTTCATCTTTCAAGGACAGACTTTCACTGTATACACTGCATATCTTTTCAGCCGTCGCTCTAGCTCGAGTGCTTTGTTTGAATTCCCAAAGCATCATGTTCCAGCCTAAAGCTCAACTTGACGCTTTAGCCGAAACTTGCAATCGGTCCTGGCACTCGGCTAAGCGGAAGCACGGCTTCTTGATGGTGCAGCACACATTCCCACGTCACTTTTCCAAATAATCACACCTATCTCGGATCGATCTATTTATTTCCGCCCAAAGCATTACGACATTCCACACTGAATGTCCACTTTTTCGACGGAACGGAAAACTGACGTGAGATAATCGCGGAGCGAAAGGAGGTCCTCACTCTAGGACTGGCAACTGGAGACTAGACTGCTTCCATTCTTGAGCGTCTTGATACGTCACTCGTCACTGAAGATGCTCTCGATGCACTTTTAGCGCCCTGCTGCTCCATCTTATTCAGCCAAGTCCAAGATCCAACTCGAAGGACCACATCACATGACGAATATGCACTAAATACCACACTAAATAGTTAGTAAGTCCAACCACTGACAGGCCACTTATCTATCCAGTGAATTTCGTGATCGTAATAACCGAGCTCAACTGTATTATATTACAACAACTGTATTATATTCAAATTAACTTTTATATGAGTTTTTTGGCAACTCACATACATGTTGTACATTCGAGGTGCTGTTTCCAAATCGTCTTTAAATTGTAAATCTGTTTCACAATGTGTAAGCGACAATGACTTCTGGTTTTACTATAACACGTGGATATTCCACTAAAACAACACGTATTTGCCACTATCATTTCACGATTACTAAGTACGGCAGGCCACTTACCCTCAGGGTCTGGAGGAGGCGGCGTGTAACACACAAATACATTTCCATCAGTTCCCTAGCTACTACTGCCATATCATATGGTATAATATATCCTTGCTTTAGATACAAATACGAGTATTTATTAGGTACAAAATATGTATTCACACGTGTCTTTTCCAAGCAATATTTATCTACAAGTTTGATTATATTTTATGAGGGGATAATCCCTCTGGACTGAGAGACAGAAGAGGATATAATACAGGAAGGTGCGGGTCAGTCGGAGTCCCGGTCGCCGGACGTGCGAGCCGAGTGGTACAGGAGGTGCAAGAAGCAGAGGAGGTTCAGGGAGCACAAGAGGCACGCGGCCAGCAAGCAGTCCAGCCATTGTACCTGAGTCGTGGCGCTCTGCCCCGGGCCCCGATCCCCGCCGAGGTGGAAGCTGGCAGCGTGCGAAGGTACAATCTGATTAGTTCCCGCACCGCACACAATGTTAGTCTATGTCTATACTAAAGTGGTTCTATTCAACATGAAATGGAAACGGATCAAAACAAACCCAGGATGAAAATGAGGGAAAGGTGCACATCATCACGGAACAAAAGTGGCGGATGAGATCGGAGCCATTTTTAACAATACGAAAGACCGCTTCGTTTCTCTGTCCCATCATCCGCAGTGTAATCGAGTTCCCAAACATATTGAGCTCGTAGCTAAGGACAAAAAGACGACTTGTGCTGGGAGGAAGACGAGAGGGTGCCGGCAGAGCACGGGGGAGATGATGACGGAGACCAGAGATAATGAATTGACAAGCCCTGCCCAACCTAAAAGGAATGAGTTAACTCTTTACAATTAAACATCGCCGTAAAAAGATCACAGAATTGAATACGGAATAATTTAAAGTCATCGTACCTGACGAGCCCTCCAGAGTGCGCCGTGTCAGAGGTTAGGCCATGAAGGAGGTTCTGTCCGTGCGAGAGAGGCCGCAACTGAAGAATAGAAAGTAGAAATTGTAACTTTCAAATAAGATTGCTGCATCCAGCACCAGGGTCCGGAGACACCCACCCTTTCCGTCTGCGTGGCCACGGTGCACACCTCGTCAGGCCCGCCGCCGCTGGGAGAGTTGTCTCCGGATATCTTGCTCATCTGCTGCTGAAGAAGCTTCACTGTTCTCTCTCTTTCTTCGAGTTGACTCTGCAAAGTAAGTTCTATTAGTCGGGGGCGGTTTCCCGGGGAAATGGAAATGTAAAATATCCGGCGAGTACCTGCAAGAAGACGAGCTGGCGCCGCAGGTCAGCCACCTCCTCATGGGGCTCGGGCGGCGGGGGGGGCGGGGAGGCTTCCCCCGGCTCTCCCAGGCGCGGGGACTTCCCGTTCTTCAGCGCGCTCGCCAGGGGCACGCGCTGAATGTCCAACGGGCTGAGAGTTTCGGTCTGCAAGTCCGCCGCAAGAACAAGGGCTGTTAGTAATCCCGATCTGATATCCAGATGGCACGCGACGAGCTCGAGCGCCGTGAATATATACGATAGTGTGGCCTCACCCTCATCAAATTGTGTCCCTCGCCGGGCTGTGGGCGTTAACAGCGAACAAACCAATAACATGAAATAAAAATAAAATAAATGTATGAAGCAAATTATAAATGAAAATAGCGAGAGAAAAATAACATAACACCACATTATAACCTTGCACGCTTACCTCTTGGAGCACCCTCTTGAGCTTGTGCAGCATGGCCTTGATGGCGACGATGTCCTGCTGCATGCAGCCGTGCGCCTCCGCGGGGGCGGTGGCGGGGGCCGGAGCGGGGGCGGGGGCGGGCGAGCCGGCCCGAGAGCGGGACAGCAGCCGCGCGCGCGCCGGCAGGGCGGCCCTGGAGGGAACATTGTACCGAGTCATCAATTACAATGAGAATACTAGAACCTGGGCTGCCCAACTGATGAAATGTACCTGCAGAGGGCGGGCTTGCGGCTCCGCGGGTCCATCTCCACTCCCCGTGCGCCTGTGGCTAGCACCTATACCTGCCGCATTATCTCGCCGTACTATGACGTGTTCTACGACACGCGTTATCCGATCCGATAATCGATCGTCAATTTCGATAAGCCCCATTTGTGTTATAATACTTTTTACGTTCCCGCGGTATTGTAGCCTAGCATGGGGCTAGATCGCACTTCCTGCTTAGTTTGCTTCAAATGTATCCGCAGGCGGGACGGACAAGTTAGGCTAACTGGAGATGATACGAGTATTGGAAAGTGGAGTGGAGTGGCGCTGGCGGCATGTCGTATCACATACCTACTCGTAGTACGATACGACGGAAGAGCGATATTGGTCGATGTGGCGCTATGCGAGTAGGTAGGTACCTACAGTAGAAAAACTTTACACAAAATACTAAATACAAAAGACCGAAGTTCAACAAAATGATACGAGACTAGATCGTGGCACCTACAAAGATTGGTTATTCAAAACATACATTTCAAGTAACACGAACAAGTACGTAAAATACAATTATGGTACTCGCTCTACTGGGAGTGTTCTATTCTGTCATGGTAGCAGCGGGGTACGGAGCAGATACTGCATTCTGGAGGTTTTAATCCATATTCAACTTAATCTGGAACGATTCAGCCCACCGAGCAAAAGAAACACCGCTTTCAGATTGAAAAAAGCTACAAATAAGTCCATTACACTCTAAAGCAACTTCTCAAGAGCTCCCTTCTCTGTCGGCATGTGAGTTAACATAATAACATAGCTGGATCTAAATATGCATATGAAACTAGCTTCGCTAACAGCTTAGCTAACCGAGTGCGAATTATTTGATCAACTCGACTCCTTCAGTTTCCTGTTGCAGGCTGTCCGTGAAATACGGTCTGCTTCCGAATGTTCAATTGTTGTTACTCGCAATTGGCTCGTCTTTACCATGCCTTACGGCTATGAAGAGCAATGCAAACAACATATCACGCGAACAGATAACTCTGCAGGTTGTACGAGTATGCGAGAATACTCGGAACTGACTGTATTGATCGACTGTATTGCAGGACAAGTCTAGTATTGCGGGTAGTTGTTGTGGCACGTTACAGCACTATTATAACTATAATACAATATAATACTCGTACAAACGTTACCAACAACCCACGGAGCTCCCCCAATGATGCAGTAACACTGTTACTGTTACTGTTGGTAAATTGTGTTGCCAGGCAACGAACGGCAAAGGGGCGGTAAAAAGTGTCGTTCTCCAACATCGTCCCTAACCGAGAGAAGAATACGGGAAACATGCTCGGGTGTGTACCCGCAGCCGCAGCCGTCAGGGTAGGCGCTTTAGAAAGACTTCACGAAAGTTTTGTAAAAGAGCTGTAATGTTTAGTGCGCAGACCCATCCAACGTTTAATTAGCTAGTTTACTCTAAACAATAAAACGCGACGAACATAACACAAAACGAAGAGTGGTGAAGAGAAGTGCACATTGATTACCCTATGCTGTTGTTATTCATGAGGCTGACCACCTGCGCCACGAGGCCGGGCGTGGGCAGGCCTCTGTCCCTCTCGAGCTCCGACTGCCTCATGTTGCACATTCAAACAACCCCAACATTAGTCGGATCTTGATGTTTGTATTATATCTCTGTTGCAGCTCTGTCGTCCGGCGTGACCCGCTGTCCCGGCGGCGAGGTTAATCACTCTTCCTCGTCAGGCCTGAGAGCGCAGAGACAATAGGAACTCGAGCGAGCCGGCGAGTAAAATTCATCTCGTTTATAGAAAGTAATTGCTAAATTGAACACAAAAACAGCGCACACTGGGATAACTGAACACTCGGATTCAAACTGTAAAGTATACGCACGTCAAAATTCTTATTAGATTCTAGCGTGAAAACGGTAAAATCACAATAAATTACGGAAGATATACCACTGTTACACTTTCAGGTTGGAATAATACGTTTATCGATACATTTCAATCGAGGGGAAAGTTCGCACAAACGCCATACGAGATGAGATATACGATGCGATGTATTATTAATGCAATGAACCGGCGGTAACCCCGAAACAATATCGACAGAACTTCGGATCGGCGCTATTTGGTTACGCGACAAGAAGTTTCGGACCGTTCGAATTAGAAGGCGGGAGTAATCACCCGTGAAGCGGCAGCTCGGAAACGACGAAAACAATCCCCGCTAACCCCGCGTCCGGCGGTCGACAGCTGATCATGATGGCGCTCGGCTGGAGGCGGCCGTCGCTCTGCACCGCGCACCACGCCGGACACCTCGACAGCGACAGCGACATACCATAATACCATCGCCTCGCCTCGGCGAACTGCGGAGCTCGCACAGCGCAGCGTTCCCACTGACTGACGACGGTGCCGCTGAGTGGCGCTGGCGCTTGTGTTCCCGCCTTTTATACTCGTATCCTAACTAGGAGAGCTTTTTAATAAACACTGGGTTCCAATTTTCGGTATTCCTCGCATACGTTTACGCATTAATTGAAATGATTTATTATTCATAATACAGAATAAGGCATTTTATAAAAAATCGGAGATAGATTTCCAATAGAATAAAATTATATAGCAGTGTGTTGCAATGTTTCTCACACACACTTTGTACGTCTCGCTCTCTGAGAGGCAAATTAACACCGTCAGTCTCCGTCGTTGTCCGTGTGCCGTTTGCCTATGATATTAGCCATTAGATTTAAAATATCAGTTCTGACATTCACAGTTAATTGAAGTAGTTGCCTGTGGATATTCTATTTGAATAAAACTCAGGAGACTGGTATACTTCGGGCACATCATAATGTGTGGAACAATAAATACGAAGTGCTGTAACTGAATACGGAGTGAAATCCAGGCTAGAAAGCCTTGGAGTTCAGGAGGTTCAGTTGCAGCACATCATCCCTGTTTAGAGCTGTTGTATCAAGGGTAGAAATGAAGGAATAACAAGAAGATTCTGTTGAAAATCTCTCACTTGGAAGTGTGTCGTGACCACAAGCACTTTAGTATAGTAAGGGTGTATAAATTGTGAATATCGATGGCTGTATGTTAAAAAGTCTGAATACTGCAAGCGCAGTTGGTAAGGACCAATGTCAATGTCGCTACTATCTGCAACTACCTGCTAAAACCTCCCCTCTGGTGCTTGCAACGGTACCGCTTTCCGGAATGTCTTCGTCTCTTGGGCACATTACTTTTTTGTCTGACTTTAATTGGCCTCAGCAGAGCCTAGTCTTCACTCACCTTTATCAGCACGCTGATTACTTTCTTGTTGAAACTGTATCGACTATCTCGACATGAAGGTTCTTTCCCTATCTCAACTTTTGTATCCATTAAACATTTCATTATGACATAGTGTATTGTGACAATGGTCCATGTATAATATTTGAACTATTTTCTAACTTTGGATTCACCTTTTTAGTACATAAAAGATTTTTGGAAAAATAGCTAAAAAAAACATTTGCAGTCCTAAACTCAACATAGATCAAATGGATAAGACAGAAGTGTTAAGAAGACTTACCCGATATTGGTAAGGTTGGTGGCGCCGGGCTGGCGACCAGGAGAGCCCGTGGAGACAGTCTGGGAGAGCTCAGAGTTGAGGGCGTGCGTGAGCTGGCGCTTGTGGCTCAAGGAATAGCGTAAGAGTTCCTCCCGCAGCTGCGCATCCTCCAAAGAATTCAGTCCGCTACGGATGGAGCCGTCCAGCCTACGGAGGGTATAGAGTCCTCAATTACTCTACTATTTCAAGTTAGTCACTTTTATTAGGTCAGGCTCGACTGTTCTGTTCTTCTGACCTGTCAATGAACTCATCCTGGCTGTTAAGACTGGTGAGTGAGCGGTTAAGATCCATGTCACAGATGAGGTCATCAGAGGCAATGCTGTCGCAAGGGGAGAGGGTGTCCAGCGACGGGGAGCGTGCGGGCACCCGGCGCACTGCCAGCGGGGAGGCCGATGCCTTGAGGGAGTTCTGAAGGCCTGCATGGGACATTATTATATGATATTACTTTAGTATCTGTCACACTATCAACACAGGTATGTGCGAAATGAAAGCAAAAGGTCTGCCTCACCTTTACTTCTCTTGGTAACCAAGGGTGAAGCATTGTGCTCTAGCAGTGTGGCCGTGTGGTCAGTGCCGTTAAGATGTAAGAGCTGGAGGGAGGATGTCATTTGGTCAGCGGTGCTGTTTGCTGCAAGCACACGACTACTTGTAATGGAGGTGCCTCTATACCGCACTACCGAGGTTGTCACAAGCCAAACTCCGTTTGTAAAGATATAATACTGTTTTAAAAAAGAATAAGGTGAATTTGTTCATAAAATGAAAAACCTTTATTTATTCTTGCAAATCGCCTTCAAACTACTCTCCATCGCAATGCACATAAAAAATATATAATGAAAATGCAATTGTTTGGTCAGTTTTAAATATTTGTTACAATTTGTTTTGAAACCCTGCGAGGGCATTTTCAAATTCTTGCAATAATCCTTGTTAATAGTACCCGCAGAGTTAAAATGAAAAATTCACCTTATTTCTTAATCCCAGTAGTATTGTGTGTTTTTATTATTTACAGTAAACCTCTCCAAGAAGAAATAGTGTAGTAACGTGTACGGAAATATTGATGGTTGAATCAAAAGAACAATACTGACAGCAGTTGTCTGCGTTATATCTCATAAGAATAATAAGGTTTTGAGAGATGAAAATGGAGAGTAACCTTCAAATATGAGAGCCGGCTGATCCGCTATCTCGTCGTCAATAAGAAAGTCTCTTCCTTCCGACAGAGAGAGCGAAGTAGAGGGAGTCCCCGGAGTGTGCGGGCTCTTGTTTTGGGGCGACAATCTGAATAAAGGTATACTCGTGTTAATATTACATCAAATATATATAACTTACTAAATATTTATCCGCAAACTAATCACGCTACTAACTTTTCATTTTCACAATTTTCTTTGGAATTATTTTCTTCGCAAACTTCTTTCTCCTCATCATTTCCTTTGAGTTCTTCATTTCTATTGTCAGCTGTGTGGTAGGCGGAAGAAGACACTGTGGTGTCCTTCTCCAGGATGGGCATATCATTGTTAGACTCGCTAGTGGAAGAGATGAGGCTGTCGGCCGGAGAGGTCTCGTCGTCAATCAGGCTCTGGTTGGAGGAGGCGAGCGCCGCCAGCGCCAGCCGCGGGTCCTCCGTCAGGAGCGTGAACTGCTGAGAATCGCTCTCGGCGCTGAATGCAGACGAAGACATGGATGCTGTAAAAATCGGGATTATATTTTTAGGTTTAGGATTGTCTTGCTTGTCATTGTTACTATATATTAAACACATAACATAATATATTGCGGATAAACTGACTTGACATGAGCATGCTTTGTATGTTGGTGTTCTGAGAGCCGATCGTGAGGGACTTGAGCATGAGGGGATGCGCCATCAGCTTAGCGTAGTCGCGGGGCTCGCCGGAGACCACATCCACCTGTGTCTGGGGGAGCTTTGTTACACCGCAGGACTTGTCCTCGCAGCTCGATGAGAGACTTAAACCCACAGAGAGATCTTCATCATTGCTTCTAGAAATAATAGAATTATTTTGGTTTAGTCAGTAGTCTCATTTTCAGTTAATGTACAAATATGTTGACATTACCAATTCAGGAAAAAACAATATTTCATTACCCTCGAGTTTTTATCATTTTCAAACAGTGTTGGGACCTCTGTAACGGGTAATAATTGAAAAATTTAAAAACAATTTTTCGAGTTTTATGTGACCTATCGTTTCATTAGACGTAAACATGTATAATATTTTAATGCTTTCCATACACAGTACAGCAAACAGGAGAATAGTAACAGAATTCACGAGTACCGTAATGCCATGGACTCTCCGGCGGTGTGGTTCAGCCAGGCCTCCTCGCTCTTGGTGGAAGGGCTGGACTCTTTACTTGAATTTCTTGTGAAGGAGGACTGAGAACTGGACACCTTTGGGTATTCCTTTAAACACAAAATATATTTCCATCATTAATTATATACAGGTAAGTGATTCCTAATATAAACAAACAACACATAGTTTGGTCTGCTGTGTGCAGGGCTTGCTGGAGAAGAGGTGATGTCATCGAGTGTAATTAAGAACTCTCTCCATTTCAATAATCTGAGAGTGATGAATTTCACGCTGCTGTTGGTGATAATGCTTGTGGGAAACTGTTACATAAGACCTGCCTGCAGAGTAGTATTCTTAAAATATTCATGGATTAGCTGATTAACAGGGGAATAAAAACATTATTAACTAAATTATTGTATTTTTCATCGCTTTTCTTTCTTACATATCAAACACATTACTTGAAATTAGAAATTACCTGTTTTTCATATTTCTCTCTCTGCAATCGGTCTTTGTCAACTTTATCTTCTCCTTTATCATCCTGTCTATCCCGATCACGGTGAGTCCTATAACTCTCTGGAGTGGACTGCCCTGCATGGGCAGGCTGACTGTTTTCCGAAGATACGTCATTACTGCCGAGGAGCTGGGAGAAGCGGTTGGCAGGAGGGTACTGCGACAGATGGAGTCGGTCCTTGCTGAAGGTGCTCGGCAGCTTGGGCAGGGGGATCACATCTACATCCGTCACGATGGCCTCATCTACAAAATCATTCACTGATGCGAACGAAAAGTTCCAAAGGTTATTGCAAGACAACCAAATATAAATGTGATTATACAATTTTTAACTGGATTCTATAAAGTTAAGGACCTTCAATCAGATAATCTAATACCTATTTAGAGTAAGATTAAGTGCATAAAAGCTGTGTAGTAAATTGGAGAATGTCATCATATCTGAGCAGTTTGGAATTAAACACAATTGAAATATGTATTATACTTATGTAGATTATCACATTTGTTAGACTTATTCCTCAGACAACACAACACAAAGATGCTGGCACAATCGGAGGCCCTGTTTTGTTGATTGTCATGTGAAGGTCTTCAGTTGTGGTAGTAAAGTGACAGGTTACCCATGATGTCGAGGTCGGAAACTTGGAGTTCGCGGAGGTGAAAGGAGTGGTCGCCCCGCATGACCATCTCCAGGGTGCGCGGGCGGCGTGGCTCTCGACGCCGGGAGCGCGGAGAAATGTCCCCTCCCACACCGGAGTCCTCCGTCATCGAACCTGAAACAGCACTTTGAATGTAAATAATATTTAAGGACAATTATACAAATAAGATGGTTGATCTTTGTCGGGGATACCTCCATGAACAACTAATAAAATGTTAATTTGATTACCTTCCTTAGAAGAGCCATCGGATGATCCATAACCCCTTCTGGTATTATTTGCTATCTGTAAAAATTCTCGTGTTTCATTTATAATTATTCAAATATTCCCAGCTAAATAAAAAGCCAAAACAAACAAAAAAACAAGAAAAAATATTAGCGATATTTCTTCTAAAACATTTGAAGAAGGATTAAACAAAAATACAATATTATAAAATCCCCTATTTTTAGATCGCCGGACATTCCTCAGCGCCCTTCCTAATGTACGTTTTATGTCAATTCCAAATATGTACCATTATCTGTACCACACGCATGTCCCGCACTCTCGTACTGGTGACAACAAACAAGAGAGGAACCTTTATGCAACAGCGGCCGGCCACATCTCCGCCAGTAGGTATGTGGGATGTGGGACGGACTGTACTCCCGATTGGTCCCGAAATACTATATACCCACAAGCCGCTCTCACACGACCGAAGCTCCGAATTGTTTACGCGAAGTGCGTAATTCAACAACAGTTGACCTGCCGCGCTGATCCTCTTCATGACCACCCACGGTCCTATATACCTACATATAGATATCAATCTTTTCCCAACTTCCTCGTGTTATTTTGGGTTTAATAGTAGAAAATAACGTCCAAAGTTGGTGCATATCTTTATTATTATAAATTGAATAACGTTGAACAATTTACTGTCGACTGAAAACATCATTGCACAAGCTCACAAGCCGACCCGCGCGCTGTTGGCTCAGTAGAAAGGAACAGAGATAGGTAGGCTACCTATACCATATTATGATATAGCTGAATGGAAATAGTAAAACGTTACGAACTGCTACTATTCACTATTGTTGTAAATTAAGCGCCGTACCTATAATATATTATAACATTTAAAATGCTTTCAAATGAACCATGTAATACGGGCTTTAAGAAAACGAAACGAGAAGTGCAGTGTAAAGGAAAAGTGACAGAACGAAAATAGCCGCCACTTCCTCGTATCGGCCCGTCACTCTCACTCAGTCGGTGGGTTACAAACTTTGTGCGAGTATACTCGTATAATGCAGTACGAAAGGTTGTTGACGTGTTTGTGTTTACCTACGCTGACTGCGCTGACTGCACTGACCTGCTTGGCGTTCTTGGTGTCGAGCAACTTGAGCGAGGGGTACTGCGGCCTGGGCAGCTGGTTGGAGTGCAGCGTGTACCTGGCGAGGTGGGCGGCGCTGGCCGCGCGGCCGGCCGACGCGCTGCGCGGGGCGGGCGCCGCGCGGGCCGCGGCCGGGCTCTGGCTGCGCGGCGCCGCCGGCTGCTGCTTGGCCGAGTACGTCAGGATGACGGTCTGCCTGGTCTGGAGCGGTCGGGGCGGGCACGGCGCAACTTCGGGACTCGTCTGGGCCTGTACCGACCCCGGCATCGCTCTTCCCGGTTTATCTGCAATTATTCAGGAGCAATTTACCTGTGCCCGTGGATTCTAGTTTGGATTTAGAAGAGAGAGGCGAGATCTTACGCCGCACGCACCTGTTAAAAAGTTATTGTTCTTGGGTTCGCTTTCCTGGCGGCTGGCATTCTGGAACAGGGCCTGCTCCAGCGACATGTGCACGTCCCCTACCTTGGCTGTCTTGGGCATCGCCGCCTGACGAAAGCCGAACCTGAGAACACTCGTGTAATGCAACACCGGCCTTCAGGAGAGAGAAATAGTCAGGCATGCGACATGCGACACGCAGAGACAAGAGGTAGGTACCTGTTAGTGCGGAGGGGCTGCGCGAGGTTATCTTTGCGGGGGCGCGCCAGCGGCGTGGAACGGCCCGACAGCGCGGGGCTGCCCGCGCCCGTGACCAGCTCCTCCGTGGAGCCTGCGCAGTAGCACACACTGGTAGCGCACTCGGCGGGCCCCGGCGCCTGCCTGCTTAGCTGCCTAGCAGGCAGGCCCCGGGGCCCGATGGTGCCTACACCAAATGACAGTGTTCAGACAAAAAGTTAAGTGTTATCAATGTACCCTCATCAAACAATAAACAGTAAAACTAAATAAGAGACGAGCTCTGAAGTGAGTGAAGCGCGAAAGCGAATGTTTACCTCCATTACCATTCTTGTCCTTGGCGCTGAGGCCCTTGGACTCCGGCGCCTGCGCCTTGCGGCCGCGGAAGCCGAAGGACATGGTGGCCCCGCGCGCCCCCGAGCCACCGCGCTTACTCCGCGCTCCCTTCGAGTCTGATTGGCCCTGAAGAAAAGAGACTTTTAGTTTATATACATACATTCACTTTCACATCAGGAATGAGAGATAAAATGTGAGACTCTTCCAAAGGGTTATGGCCAGTCGCTCCATCTTCCGTGAATACTTCATTTACAACACCAAGTTCCTGTCTTAGTCTTAAACTAGTCGGCAGGATGCCTCCGTACCCATATTCGTCCACTCATTCCATTGGGAATGTCGGCTTTCGTCGGAAAAAATATCGCGCATCCAAAGTCTAACGTTTTCGAAATTCTGTCAATAACGTTTTTTGTTACTCGTTTATAAAGACTCGCATTGTGGAGGTGTCGATGTCGCTGGACACTTCTATTTGGGAGATTTTGTTTCTGCAACGCTATCCTCAAACTTCTTCGAATTCGTGGTCGAGCTTCTCTAACTAGCGCACGTGTTTTTTTTTTAATAAACGTAGGTATATGATTAATTTCTTCTATAAAAAGCTAAAGACCCCTTGGTCGTCTAAACGCACCTTAGGTACATACGAGTATTTCTAATCCTACTCACCCTCAGAAATCTTCAGTGCCCACCGGGGGGCGTTAAGATTTCTACCCCAAAGTGTATACCATAGGTTCCCAACCTTTTCGGGACTACCGCCCCATAATGTATTTGTTGAAGTATTCTATTAGTATTTATTATATAAAAATACAAACGCCGCAGCCGCCCTCCATTTCCATCTGGATCCCCACTTATAGGTGCCCGTTGAGAGCCTATGATCTAGTCCAAGCTTGTTAACTCTCAGAGAACTGTACACTGCATTTGCAGTGGCGAAAAAGCGTGCCCGCGGTACTGTACACTGCAATTGCAGTGTTAGGCCTTTACTCGGTTTTGTCAACGAATATCATCTCTACTTGTAAATTTTAAACAAAAGTAAAAATGTCAATTTATCAATTAGGGTCTTGGCTACATCTTAATATTAACAGATTATTTTTTTGCATAGGGTTTAATTTAAGCGTGGCACGTTAAAAATGCAATGAAGTTAAGAAATTGTAGAGGCCCCGGGTCCGGGTACTCCCTGCTATTAAAATCACCCAACCCTTTTCTAGAGCTACGGACAAAAGGCAATTGGATAGATATTCAAGACTGAGTCTAACTTGTCTATTTCCTTTTGTCATGGGAGTTCAGTTCTACGTCTGCTGCGGTGGGAGACGTTTGCAATCGACGCCTATCGAAAGGAATTGGAATTCGACGTACTCGTATCAACATTGTCACGAGTAATCGGACTTTCTTGCCGTTTACTGGTCTAGCGCCGCCACATTCACACTCAACCTCATACAATGCAACAAAACTCCCGCAGCAGTGAAAGAGGTGAACACGAATTATCAACTTGTGTACAGAATTTATTTTTTGTGAAGAAATAAGAAAAATGTGAGTCGATAGGTCTCGCTGCTCCCTCCCCCGGCGGAATCCTCTTTGGGATTTGTTTATGGGCTTCAAACATTATATTTTAGATGATGTTTGAAGACTGATGAGAACACATTTCACAAGAGCGGTTTATATTAGGTATAGTCGCGCTCTCTCTGACCGTATCGAAGTACACGATATTAGGTACACCTACGAGAATGAATGTTACTATAATACTACCGCGCCCGCGCCCGCGCTAGGTCCATTTCATCTATAGGACCTATACGTAACTAGTGAATCCTCCCGATCGTGTTCAGGTGAACAATACTCTTGACGACAATCAGTTACGCTCGTTGCAGTGATACACGTACCTATAGATTTCATTGAGTCAATTAACATAAATTATGGTCTTGTCTGTGATATGTACCTATTACCTATACAATTCAGCAGGTGGACAGCCCATCGGGCGGACATGCCACCGAAAGGAGACACGGCAAGTGCGCATTGTACTGTGCGAGTAGAATACCTGCCTATATTTGTTACGTATCTTGTAGGTACATACGAGTATGGCACGTGTACCTACATGTAGGTACACCCATTCGGGCAGCACTAGAACACATTTTTTTACAATCTCTTAAGAAGCTAAAGTTTGTGTACCTACATGGAACGATCGAATAAAGAAAAAAAACTAACTAACTAACCATCACGCCATTTCCCCGGAGGGGTAGGCAGAGAAGATGGATCGCCACAATGCTTTGTCCTGGCATACCTCTCGGGCTTCCTCTACATCCATACATCGTACCATGCACGCACGTCGATTATTCCGACTTCGAAAGTGGCCGCCTTTTAGTAATTGATTAATTTAGTCATGCCATGTTTTCCTCGTTCGTTATCGGCTTATTTTTCCACTCACGCTGCTTGTGTACAACTTTTTAACCATTCTTCTCTCATCCATTCGTTCCATATGTCCAAACCATCTCAAGGATCCTTTCTTAATTTTATCCATGATGCAGTCATCTGCCTTACATTTTTCTCTTATTTCATCGTTCGGTATTCTATCATACAACGTTTTCCCGCACATTCTTCTTCTCAGTTACGTAAATTCGGTAACTTGCTCCAATTTTTCGCCCATCGCACTTAGGTATATCACAAATCGTCATACATTCTGCTTTCTCGAAAACCAACACTTTAGATTTAGACACATTCATCACCAGGTCACTCTTTTTGCATGCCTCATACATCCTTGAAGAAATCGCATTTTCGTAACATTTCTGCACATAACGTAAATGACAGATAACATTCTGACAATAGGAATGAAGTTCGTGACACATCGAATAGTAACATACTTCAGAGTGATAAAGCCCGGCTTCAAATCCATATAAAAAATTGTAGATATCTTCTGGTATATATTATGCACCTAGCTATATGATTACAAGCCAAGAATACATAAGTGCGACAGAGACCCTTTTATATTTTGCAAGCCCAATATGAAGCCCATCGAAAACATGAAACAAAACATGTGGATGTCGGCGATTTCGCGGGCATGTCACTTACGGTGCGTATGAGTGATACAAAATACAAAGTGGAACAAAACATACACGTTAACTCGCGCGAAGTTCAGAATTTTATTTTATTCGTAGACGGATCAAACGCGCAAAAAAACATCGTTTTATTATAGATTTTTAAGGCAAGCCCGGCTTCTCGGCTTGTACGGACGTACCGCCAGGGACTGAAGTCAAGAGGGACTCGGACCACGAGGGAACTGAATGTTACACTTGGTGTTCCTGTACCGACCCTTATGTTTGGAAGTGAAGCATGTAGATGAATGGAAATATAATAAATGCAGTAGAAATGAGATCTCTTAGGCGAATGTGTATTAAATGTTAATATGGTAGTGTCAAATTCAAATATAAGAAGTGAATGCAGAGCGAATGAAAGCGTTATGAAAATAAAACAAATGAAAAGTTCAAGAAAAAATGGCGAAGAAAATATATGTTAATGATGTAAACGATCAAGAAATAGAGGAAGACCGAGGAAAGCGTGGCACGTTCAAATCAACCGACTGTTAAATGTCGGCCACGTGAGGAGTCTCGGAAACCGATGTATGAAAATTAAGAAAGGGAGAGAACTGTATCAGGAAATAACAGCGCGGTGGACCATTCTTTCGGCGGTAATAGACGAGTATAGCAGGTATTATGTATAGGGTGTGTTCCTTCCTCTGGCTGTTAAAGAGTTTTGTGGGGTAGGGACATCTATTATAGGGTAGACCTATCGACCAGCGGAGTGTGACGCGCCCCCGCACCCCCCGCGGGGCAAGCGGAAGGTCAATGCCGCGCGAGGATTGTGCGAGTAGCCCGCAAGCACTATCGAATGTAGCGAGAATCAAACGCGTAGCTGTTTTTATACCCGAACTAAGGGTATTTATAGTAATTGGTGTGGCATAATACTTTTAGAAAACCAGGGTTGCAGTTGTCACGCCTTCTCCCCTCGTCTGCAATCTGGATATTGACTTTTGATAGGATATAGATTTCCGCGCTACCTGCTCGCCGTCACCATTATGACGACGCCACAATTAGGTTATTACTGTCGTCTTTGGCTTCTTTTTTTTCCCCAGAGATTGGTACCTCAGTGAGTGGTAAACACATTATTAATTTATTCCGCAGTCTTCTGTCCTCGCGGGAGCGGCGGACACCGAATATTGTAATATTACCTACTGTATTATCCGCATCCGAGGTGAACATATCCGACGACTGCTGGCTGCACTTTCTAAGCTCAATCCAATTCGCAAAGTTTTGTGTGAAAATGTGCATCTATGTTCTTAACGGGCATCCTGGAGATTGTTTTAACATAATAAGTATACCTACTGAAGCACGGCCACGGCCTAGGTGACGAGCACGTGGGATATAAGTTTTCAGTTTTACAGAGCTCAGATAACTCGGAGAGCGGGCAGGTAGTATCGCCAGCATCTGCATACACGGCTAATATGGATGTAGAGTACACACACAAATATTATGTACCTACTGGTATACAAGACCTATTATAGTGATGGCGGTGACGCGCTTGCAGATATTATACAATACTATTATATATTGTCACCTACAAGTTTCTTCGCGGGAATGACGTTTATTTGCGTAAGATGGAAATCGAATCAATAATAGCAATATCTAGCATTAAGGTACTTATTTACTTGTTTGTAGTTGCTTCATCCCACTCTCCAAAGAAGAACAGAGTATTTCTATAGCATATTCTAATTTCTAACCTAAATTTGGTCGCACCCGGACGATATAAGACACTGACTGAGGTTCCCGCATAAAGTAGCACGGAAACACACCCCGACTAGACTGAAGAAGATGATACCCGCTCGAGCTTTGCAGTATTTGTCTGTTGCCCTCGGGATGGTCAGCCGTGGCGGCTGCACGTTCTAGTCTGGTTCTTAAAGACGCTCCTATTCCTGTATTTGTGGCTACAGTAAACCAAAATTTAACCTCTACGAGGATATGCCAAAGCCGGGAGTAGCCTGAGAGTCAACAAAGACACTCATTGAATATGTATTGTTTCTCTTACAATGTTCAAAACTTCTATATAAAATATTTAATATTAATTAAAACGTTCGATTATTTGAAATTTTATCATATTTTAAAGGAATGACGTGTTTCGCGTTTCTAGGACATATACATTTAAACTTCTAGAAGGCGGATGGTTCTATTAATATTATAAAAAAAAACTCATTGCATTTTAATGAAGCAAACTAGGCAGAAGCATGTATGATAATCTCTCAATGTTTTCGTTTTTCTGATTAAACATACGAGTATATAGCGAATTTGTAAAACGGGATCAATTTAAATTACAAATGGTCGAATACGAATATGAATCAAATTCTCAAGTCATAAAAATTGATAATGAAATGCACAAAATGTTGTATTTTAAAAATAAGAAAATGATGTACAATCTTCCCATGCATGGATAAATAATTTGAAATAACGGCAAAGTACAATAGGCAGATATTAAGGTACGTGAGGTGTACGTATAATGGTCTGATGAATTGACGGAGTCGGCAGACTCTGTGGCCGCACAGATGTAAATCAACGGGTGCATTGCGACAGTGCTCTACGGCCATGTTCCTTAATAGCAATCAGGTCTGCTGAGGAGCTCACCATGTCACAGTTTCCGCCAGTTTCGTCATAAATTAGATTACTGCACTCATCCATCCCTCGACCGTGTGAGCCGCGAGCCGGGCGGGGGCGAGCTGCTGCAGGGCGGCCCTCGATCTGCGGCCTCCGTTCTACTCCATGACCCCCAGCCCGGGAGGATCGGCAACTAGACGCGCGCTGATACTGGAGCGGCAAGCTAGTAAGCTAGCTGTCTGTCACTATATTCAACTGCGCGACAATATTAAGAAGCGACTAGATCAGCCCGCGTGGCCAATAATCTGGGATTAATCGATCGCTGACGGTTGACGTTGGAAGCTCGGGCTAACGAATCTGACTTGCGGCGTATTTGTTGTGGAAGTCTCGGGGTGACTAAGGCCGGGAGGGGTTGCAGGCGCCATCGATCCGCCCGCGGCGCCTGCGTCCGCCTCCGTACATCCCCGCCTGCCCCCAACCCGCCCTTCACGCGGCGCCACATTCAAACCCTCCTACGCTGCGGCGGCTGCACTCATCTCGCGTTACCTTCGTTAGCATTGTCTGCGTTTGCCTTACCTCACTACTTTATCTGCCGTACACGTGGACGTCTCCTCCCAAACCCTTGCGCTCTCTCGCTGTACGCTATAATACGATGTGTCGTCGTAGTCGCCTCTCAGATATGTACATACGAGTATGTGTGTATGGCAACTAGAGTGGGAATCTCCTTCAGATGTCTCGATTTGGGCAGTCGCTGTTCGCCAGTAAACTACCGGTGAATTGGATTTGCATTCGTAATACGAGTACAACATCGGCCTTCGAGCTCCATCTCGCGCTTATAGCAGACTTTGTCGCAATTGTATAATAGTTTCAGGCAATTTAACTGTACCAGCTGTGTCATATGGAGATTCGACAGCATTTCCACGAGACACAAATCTACCCACCGCACCGCCTGGCGAAGAGGTAATTAGAAATAACTTATTTTTAGCCCGAAGTCCCGTCTCGGAGCAGTAGTTGTACTTGTCAGAGAATGGTCAAGAGAGTTAGATAAGGCGATGGTACGGTCGGAGTCTGGGGGCTATTCCGCGTGCTGTGTTGTCACCATTATTCATATTTCAAATCATACAATTAAAATAGATTTCAACTTATTTAGTAATGCTACTTAAAGCCATCTTCCTATCAGACTGCGCAGGCCTGGATAGAGCCTCCGTGGCCCTCGGTGTATAGGCAACCGGTGGCCACCGAGCCGACCGCAGCCGCAATAGGAGGCATCACACTCCGCGCGGATCTCACGACACCTGTCAACGGCAACGGCTGCATACGAGTTAGAGTTCGGGTTCAGGGAATAGCAGTAGAAACTTCTCCCAGCGAGATCATTGCCTCGAGCCGGTACGATGTGTACCTACCTGCATACTGTTTGTACGAGTATATGGTACCTACCTACACACCTACCTGTATGTTCATCAAATTCCGTTATTACGGTAGTGTCTCTGTATGCGTTCAATAGATCAATGAAAACATCTATTTCATAGCAGTGTCGAATAATCAGAAACTGTCATTCTATTCAAATATTATTATACAAAAAGTGTGAGGAAGTTTTTTTCAATATTAAATATTTCTATTCAACATTATGTAATGTACTCGTACCATACCTACCCTATATACTCGTAGTCCAGCGTCCACACACTATCGCTTCTAAACACGTTAGACATACCTAATACTGTAACTGTTACAACTACTCATACAAGAAACAATATTAGAACTAGATATTAAGAATACACAAAATATTTACATCTTTTGAATTGAACTTTATAAAAGGCAATCCCGAACATTAATTAAATCACATCTGTCTTGGACTCGAAACATGTAGGTACACATTTATAATATTGGTTCTTGGATAGATAGACAAACCGATACATAATAAGCATCAAATATTGATAAGTTAAATGACAGTTAAATGTTATTATTGTATTGCACAATATACATAATATTAACACGTATCGTGCCGCGGCAGTCATACGAGTATGTGACTGCCAACTATAATTTATCATTCCTATATACAAATACATAATATACAACACAATTCGTATGGCGGCATGGTGGGTCTTTTTTTTAAATATGCATGGCACGATACGTGTTAACTGTGGCTACATCACACTTCAAACCGTTCTGAAAACCATTAAGATAATATTAACTAACTAACTAACCATCACGTCTCCTAGAGGGGTAGTCAGAAAGTTCTCTCGTTTCCTCAACATGACGCACGTCGATTTCTCCGACTCTCACGTGCCCGGCATTCAATGGCACTAGCAGTGCTGTCAGCTTTATTCTCCACAACCTAGTAAGATAGTATAGGCACACCTAATAGTATTAGCCGTCGAAAATATTTGACACTCGGATTGGCACTGCCAGCAGCCGCTGCCATTGTTCGTTTCTAATCGAATTTTCCTAGAAAAGCAGATACCTACTAAATGTGTGGCGCACGCGCGGCTGTATGGTGTCCAAAGTCGTTTCCGTCGTTTGTTTGAGAAAAGCATTAAAATCTGTTTGACATGAGTGCGGTGAAAACAAGCGGAACAATGAAACAATGGAGCTCCATCCTCGAGGCTGGCTGGACTTGGACTCGTGCGGTTCCCACTTCCCACCGCGAATCTCGATCTCACACAATCGCAGAGTACCAAACCTAATGATAAACGAAGCACAGTACCTACAGGAGATGCGGTGCTTTATACTCGTATGCTCGTGCGTAGGTCTCGTCAATCAGGGGCCTCCTAGTCCTAACGAGCTCCACTCGCGCTGGAAGAATACTATCTAAAGTTGGCTCTAGTTATAGCAAGTGCTCTTGCTGGGCAAGCTGCTGGCCGCCCTCGCCAGGTTTAGCATTGCCACCGTCGATGTACAGATAAAGACGTACATCATTATATCGCCACAAGTAACAATGGATCGTGGGAAGCGATTGTACCGAGTAAAAAGTTCCGACTGCTGGGAACTCTCTCTCTCTCGAGCCCTCTTCGTGCAGAGAACAATGCTCTCGCCGGAGGGAGCCGAGGGGCGCGCGAGGAGTAGGAAGTGCTGCTAGTGTGCTACAATCATCCAAATCTTCGTTCCGCGAATATCTTGATCTCTCTTCGTGTGCTCTCGAAACACTTGTACAAGTAATGTCGGTTCGGAAGGAACGATTCCTCCGTTCTGTGAGTAATGGCGCGACCCTTCCAGCAACGGCATGTGACTAAGGTCTTCAAGTCTGCATGCTCGTTACAAACTATCCCCGCTGGTTCTCGCTGGTCCGCGGTGTACCTATTTCGTGTAGAATGTCAAATCCGATCGATGCGATCTTCCGCCTTGGAGTGTATCAAAGGCAATACTAGGAAAAGTTCACATCGCAATTATTCGCATTCAAGAGAAGAGCAACTTAAGGTCAGAGTCGTGACGCGTTCCGAGCCACTCGCGCAGTCGGGAGGACCATCAGTTATATACGAGTATGTTATGTATGTCTAGCTACAAAAGTTACAACAAGCGTAACATGACCATCTTGTCTTCCTGCATCTTCCATATATTGAGCGCGTGTGCAAGAGTTTGAATGCGTCCAATGTGATTGGTCTGTAGTGAATACGCAACCGTACGATATCCAGTTAAGTGTGAATGAGATAACGAAACACTTTAGTTGTATAATCGCCACTCGTATAGAGAATACTGTCTCAAAGTAACGGCGGTTGTATGTTGTTATATTTATTATAGCCTCCTGACACTGGGCTCCTCTCCGCATGGCGAGGGCTGCGAGAACGAGCAAATAAAATGCGCCAATAGAGCGTTAGGCTGGCTCGCGCTAGGCATCTTCTCAGCTAGGAGCAGGCAGCCTGGGCGGCATCGGCAGTTCCTTTCACCGACTGAACCGTTACGAGCATTCCGGCTTGGGGCGGAAGAGGGAGGCAGGGGGAGACACGACGACCGTCTATCGTACGACCTGCACCTGCCTACAATATTCCACGCTATACCTACTCCCCCCTAGTGTAATGATGAAGCTAATGTCGGTTAAAAAGTTGCACCGCGCTTCGTGTGTATTGACGTAAATACTCGAGATGGACGACCTGGAGGACGTAGCGACTCAAGTCGTTGCGTAATATCCGTATCGCAAGGAAACCGTTTTCATAATTCGTACTGATTTATTTAACGACAAACCGTGTATAATAATCTGCTGTTCCCAAATCCGGTTCTTTGAGTGAGAATGTTTCCTCGTAAGTGTCGCCAAACTCGTAGTTTCGTACAAATAAGTAGAATAAAACTTAACACAAAAACAATATATGTGCCAGTAACCAGTTAGTAATGATAACGAAGTCATTGCTCGTGTTAGAAGGACCAATTAAGTAATCTCCCCAGACGAAGGTCTGCGCTGCTCGGATATGAATCTCTTGATCGGCGACCGCAGTCTTTGCATTGCTCAAGGTTGACACTGCCATCGGTTCTACTCTGAAACCGCAGCGGTCGGCTGGTGAGGCAGTAGGTAGTTGTAACATCGGGCGTGTTCTCCACAGGTCAATCCGTCTTGCGGTATTGACTTTGAGGGTTTGGAATCTTTCACCGATATCGGCGAGTTCGCAGCCCGCCATGCCAGCGCCACCCCAGACCGGCGCGGTGGCGGTGTTCTTGTAGTCAAAATAAATAGTGCGGTAGCGGTAGGTGCGATCGATAGAATTCGCGTATTCTACGATTGCATTTTTTATGCGTTAGATAAAATAGTTAAATCTTACAAAACAACTGTAAAACAAATATGAAAAACCCGAAAGTTCGTTAGAAAGAGAGCCAGGTTATTAACGAGGCGCAGATTTGCTTGGCCACATAAAACAGCGCAAAGAAGCAATAAAAAATCAAGTCATATTCGAAAGGAAACGCGACGGCATAAATGAATAGCTAACTCACGAGCGAAAGAGCGCGCACTCCGTGACTAGGAATACCTTCACAGCTCCGCGGGCAGCGGCTACATTTGTAATGTTATTTGCGCAATAGTTTGTTTACTTGGACGAGTTGCATTTTATAAATTTAATAATTGAAAACTTATCTACGACAAACACCAACGAGGAAATCCGACTCGGCGCGTAAAACAATTGGCTTGATACTATGCAGAGCCGAGGTTCAGCTCGCGTTGCGTTCGAGTTCTAGAGACTCGCAGATTATCGCACGGCACAGCTAGGAACTCGAGATAATCGGACCAAATTGGGTCTCCTCAAAAGTAACGCAAAGGTGAATAAAGAGGCAAGAGGTGCGAGTGGGTACTCGATATTGCAGCCTTTTGTGACAAATAGCGGCCCGTGATCAGATTTAGTTCACTCAACTGTCCACGGTGGGATAAATGGTGCTGGCTACTCTGTGGACCAGTTTACAGAAGAGGCTATATGAGAGATTTAATATGATCCAGATAACTAACTAACCATCACGCCGTCTCCCCGAAAGGGAAGGCAGAAAGAATGGACTGTCACACTTTTACTGATGCGGCACTCCATCCTTCTCTTTTCGCCTCGCGGGAGACGCGGTGTGATGGGTTGCGAACCTCATCGCCACCAATAGGCATCTCCCGCGCACACTTCGATCGTCCAACACCCACAAAATAAATCTAAAAAAAATAATATAAAATACAATGATATAAAATAAAATAACAAAATAAAAGTAATTTAACACAAAATGTTATTTTTAGATGGTGCACATATTTAATTTATGTTCCACGAATCCACCGTTTTTTTAATTTAGCACATAATGTATTAACACGTGATGTTTTTTTCGATGTTGCACATGTTGACATGGACGATCCGGACTTTTGTGTTTATTTAATTTATGTTACACGTATCCACCGTTTTTTTAATTAGCTGTAATTAGGCACTTAACCAGCAAGAACTTTAAAAGAATATTATCCAGATTAAATTCACAATACAAGAAAGAGACATTAATATACAAACGGTTAGGACTTACATAGCAGTAGTCTTCACAGGCGGGCGCGGGCAGGGGCGCTATGGGGTTGCGGGACACGCATTGCCCCATAAGAAGGGCTGGAGCTAGAAGTAAACATTATTATTTCAATAGCGCATCACCAGTCCTTCACTTTCTCTTAGTTTGATCGGCCCTCGTAACAGAATTTCTAAACAGTGATATGCATATCCGGAATGAAGCACATTGTACTATCGCGACCAAGCTCGGAACATTTCGCCGACTTTCAGATCGGCAGACAAGATTACCGCGGGCAGCTTCACGATTCGCGAGCATGTGGGCCATAATTCATCTCTGGACCAACCATTTTGTCCTTAACAGTAACTAACTGCCCGCGATGGACTGCGTCCCCTCTACACTTATACCTCGTACCATGGGCCGATATGGCTGCCTATTTAACCTAACCTAACAATCACTAGCTGCCTGCGATGGACTGCGTCCCGTCTACACTTATACCTCGTGCCATGCACCGATATGGCTGCCTACTTAACCTAACCCAACAATCACTATATAACTGCCCGCGATGGACTGCGTCCCGTCTACACTTATACCTCGTACCATGGGCCGATATGGCTCCCTACTTAACCTAACCTAACCTAACAATCACCAACTGCCCGCAATGTACGAGTACAGTGACTCGTGTGTGTCGTGCTGTGCACCCCCAACATGAACACATTTAATTATATTTGTATGTAAAACCTGCTATGCAAGAATATAAAGAAAATAAAAATAAATGATTAGGAATTTGTTTAAAATAAATATTTAGTTTTATTCCACTTGTTCTTTTAGTTTCGACCAGTTTCGGCAGTTAGCTGCCTTCTTCTGGTTGAAGATGAAGATGAAGACGTCGGAACGAAAAGAACATGTTGAATAATTCTGTTATTTGATACCTACCATTTTTCATTATTATTATTATTTTGTTGAACAACTCTTTTCATCATTACAGCGCGTGCCGCGCCGAGTCGATGCAAAGAAATATTTCCCGAAGACCGATAATTTTCAACAGCCAACACTAGTGCGATGAAATAATATATTAGGTACGAATTCGTTTTTGTTTAGCCCTCATTTGGGAGGTATAATGGTCTAGCAAGTCTAAGTAGAAAACAATTCACTTCATCATTGGTACCGATTGGCCAACCGAGAGTCAGGTGTCGTCCTCGTTTTTCCGCATATCCTTCTAAACCAGAAGTTTCCAAACTTTTTTGTCCCGTAGACCCCTTGCCGATTTCTTATATTTTGTAAAATTGATTTTTTTCAGGGCAAAAAAAAACCGACACAAAAAGCCGGAATTCGTTGTCGACCTTTTTTTAGCTTATTAGGGAAAAATCTTAGGCGACCTTTTTTTAACTCATTTGGGGAAATTGAATGTCCGATCTTTGCCGAATGAGCTAAAAAAAAAAGATCGCCAACGATTTCGATATTCGTTTTCCGTTTCAATATTCGGCTTCAATTTAGATTAACCATCTCGTGGACCCCCATTTACATCTCATCCACCCCCATTTTTTTTTTCAATTGTCGTAGACCCCTTGCAAGTTGTTGTAGACCCCTGGGGGTCTATATAGACCACTTTGGGAATCACTGTTCTAAACCATCAATTTTCAGAATTCTTTTGCTAGTTCCAAGCTACTCTTCCACACATAGGTTGGCCTATCCTTTCCTTCAGTCGATATCTTATAGTACCTAGTAAAGAATTACGAGAATTAGGAGAAGCTCCAGCTCCTGGAGAGGTGACCTACCTAGGGATATAGCGCTCACACGAGTATGCGGGGTAAATAAGCGAATATTGCGATACTTCTTGTGAGGTTTCTCGGGGAGATTTGGGCAACGAAGCGAGAGTCACCTCTGGCTTTTAATATTGTCGAGTGCCTACCACTGACCTCGGCCCCGCCGAAATAATTTTTAGAGGATTCTTAGAAAGTATACATCCACCGCTGCAGGCTGCAGTGTAGTCAGTCATCATTAATTATTACTAAAGCATCTGTTATTATTTGGTAGCAACCCAAATATTGCAAAGGGACCATAAAGCGAGATGTCTTTGTTAAAATACGTAAAGAATACAAAATAAATAGGTAATAATAAAATAAGCGCAATCATTTCACAAATATTATACCTACCATCTTTTTATCATAAAATTGATAATGGTCTGTTATCAGATAAACTACATTTTCATATTTTATAAAATAAACATTTTATGTAAATCCTATGCCTCAATACAACGCTTTATTTATAATATTTATAAAACAAAAATATTTCGGATGAACCGGGTCCTTCTTTATTATCGATGTTTAAATGAACAAAGTGCTAAATGAATATAAACTATATTCAAATACGATTTCAAAGCACTCAAAGTGAAGCTGCAATAGAAGAAACTACCTTGTTTGCGAAGTAGCTCCTGCTAAACTGCTAAACAGGGATACGATATGCACTGACTTCACATTTTCAAGTACTCTCTCGTTCATTGATAAGTTTTTGTTTACATCGCTCCTGCACTCGGCACTGTTGTTCCGGCGGACACAGACGACCACTCACCACTCGCGAGCACCGCACTAACACTAAACACTAAGCTTGACTAAACTGTCCGAACCGAAACTTTACCAACGCCGGCCACCTGTCACTTGTTTCGCTGTTTGAACTGTGCACGAGGCGAGTCACGACAAACGCGTGTGCATTTTTACATTCGGCATAAACTAAATTTTACCAAATCATAAAAAAAATATTTATCCATACAATACATTTAATCACATCTACAGATAAAAATATACTTTTTTACTCGAGACATAACTGTCTCTTTTTACTACAGGTAGTCTAGAGGCTCGTCTAGTCCGTAACTAGTTCTTCGTATAGTTTTACAACTTAAAAGTGGAAATATCCAAAAGAATAAATGTAACTTCTTAACAACATTCATCTGACATTCCAACGGATTGGATCTCTGCAGGAAAGGCATCAAATGTAATGTATCATGATGCCGAGACGAAGCTTGCTTTGTTCTAATGCGAGGAATATAATGAAATCAGCTCCATCTATTAAATTCTTTAGAAACCTCTCGAGGAATGAGAGGCATACCATTCGTATTGCAGATGCAGGTAGTCGACTGTCGACCAAGGTATATAGAATAATATCTATATACCTTGACTGTCGACAGACAGACCGCAAGTCGACTGACTGGTCGTTTCTCAAAGGTCTTGGAGTCTTGGACTAATGGCCTCCCTACAGTAATTTGTTAAGATTAAGTAAAAACTTGGTTAAACATTACACCTTTTATTTGTAATTGAAATTTATTGATAGAAGTTCATTGTAAATAATGAAAAATAATAAAATCATTTATATGTAATATACCTACATTTAATTTAATTTCACTTGGTTTTATGACTTCGACCCGTTTCAGCAGCTTGCTGCCATCTTCTGGAAGTAATTAAACCAAGTGGAATTCACTAAATATGTATTATTACAGAGGATTTTTTTATTAGTTGAGGTTCAAATCAAATCAGTTTACTATCTCAACAGACATTACAAACAATATTAATGTTTAAGGCATCTATTGAGTACAGGTAAAATATAACATATACCTACACATATATAATAACAGGAACGCATCAGAGATGGTTCGATATTAGGAAGACGTCCATCTCTGAGGAGATGGCGTTCAGCAGACTTATTACTTACAACGCACGCACCTGTTCAATATAATAGTTAGTGTTCTTGGATTCTGGTACAGGGCCTGCTCCAGCGAGAACACTCGTGCGATGCAACACCGGCCTTTAGGAGGGAGAGTGGGCTGATACCGCCAATTCTGGAATGGTCCGGTGTTAGGCCCGATACAGTCGCGCCCTGCTGCAGCTGTAGCTGTAGCTGCTGGTTACTTCCTTTTCCTGACCTTTGTTGTTATTTTTACTATTTGTTAGTTTCATATATAGGTACGTGCTGCCATAAGAGTATTGTATGAGGAACTCATCTGTCAATTTGCTTTAGTTTCTGTTCACTTATTTTTCAGTTGCAACGACTATCCACCGTATTTTGCCCAAATGGGGTAATTCCGCCACTTCTGTGGGAAGCAATATCTCCGTGTGGCGGTATTGTCCCACATCATAATTAACTATAAAAGATAGCATACTTATTTTACCCCTTAATTTGCATGCTGAAAAACCAACCACAAAGCGCATCGCGGATTCCACGGGACTCCATATTTCAAATGTAAAAATAGAGAAAAATGTTGATTGATCATATTAGTTATTTAATAGACAATGTATTTATAACAAATGTAATAGGATTTTTTAATTGGTTATCCCTTGATTCCCAAAGTGGTCTATATAGATCCCTAGGAGTGGTTCAACTAATTGTTGAATATCGAAATTGTTGGCGACCTTTTATTAAGCTTATTTGGGGAAATTGGATGATCTAAATCTTCGGCGGCCTTTTTTTTATCTCATTCGGCAAAGATCGGACATTTGATTACCCGAAATCAAATGTCCGATCCGAAAGATGGTCAAAAACGAATTCCAGCTTTTTGGTTTCGGATTTTTTTGCCCTAAAAAAAATCTATTTTAGGAAAGCAGGGGGTCTACACAAAATAGAAGAAATCGGCAAGGGGTCTACGGGACAAAAATGTTTAGGAGCCTCTGAACAATACAAAGTTTCTTTCTTAAAAATAACTTCAAATCGACATACCACCACAAAGTATACTAAAATTTTGAATTATAAAATGAACACGTGAGGAGAATGGATCCATCCAGACTCCTCCTCATTGTGTTGCACGGCCAGCCCCAAGGTAGACGACCCCCGAAGACCACCAAATAGATGGATCGGCAGGAAGCCAATTCCTCTTAAGAAACAAGCCACAAAGCCTACACTAAAAAATATAAGATAAAAATAACTCAATATAGACTAGCGCGATTGTCTAGTTACAAAAAAAAAAAAAAACTATAAAGAAACAAAGAAACAAAAGGTTCAACACATCAATTGCGATATCAACTCGCGCATGGCCTGCTGACCATACATACTTTCTTACAACATGACAACCATACAGGTCTTCCTTCTTAACTTCTTTGGACAGAGGAAACAATATTTTCGTTGACAATTGCCCTTCATGTGTGTTATCCGCATCTGACGGAAGCCGCTCTTGTAGGATCTCTCTTGTCTGATATCGAAAGACGAATCATCCAGGGTGACCTTGAGTTATACGCATGTGCGTGTTTTCAAATTTGACTAATTCGGATCATTAGCTAGACTTTTAAAAATGGCAGTCGGGTCATTTTTAAAGATTCGTTTGGATTCTGATAGATCACAAAAGCTTAATCCCACATACACGTCTAAACCCCGAAACATTATTGCCCGAGGTCAACGTACAGTACGGCGGCTGCATGAGTAAAGAGAACACTCCTGATCAACTAGAGTACTTACTGTTGTCCGCGAGTCCGCGGCTCCACTGCCGACAGGTATAATCCCTGTCCACCTGTCTACTAAACTAAGGAAACTCAGTTCCTCCAGCATGACGAGGCGACTAACATGTTTCTAGCAAGTTAGAGCTATCGTTGGTGGCCACGATAACTCTAACCATTAAGGATTTCTTCTTCATATCATTAGCTTCTAAAATGAGGATAAATCATTACCTTTTATATCGACCTAAACCTTTTAGAATGAAATATTGCAAAATAACAAAAAAAAAACCTTTGCAAATAGACAAATTAAATTATTTGGACCCCAGACCCCTTACTTTCGTAAGATTGTTTTTTATTTTACAAATTCACCTATACATATAACTATAAAACGAGTTTTTGAAGCTGGCACAAATCAAAATCAGGCCAATAGAAAAAAGGGATTGGGGGTCCAAAAGAAAGAAGAAGACAAGGAAGGAAAAAGTTTGGGTACCTCTGAAATAGATGGAGGAATGGCTGGACCTCATCATTCCAGGACAATTCAGTACCAAGAGGAAGAAGAGGATATAAACTTAAGAAACTATCTACTATTGATCAAGATGGCATCCGTGGGAAAGCTGATTTGAAATTTTAGCTTTTTGGCCATTATCATGGCACTCATTGACATACGAGATGGTTCAACGTTTCGTCTATTGCACATGCGGGGGTGCAGCGACCTGAAGAAATACCCCGCACTGTACGCTATACTCTGTAGGCTAGAAACTAAATGAACAAGTTTATTTTACTTCATTTCCAATGAACTTCTACCGAAACATTTATTTACCATAGAAGTCTGTTACCCACATCGTTGAGTTTCACCCCGAGCTGGTCTCCTATTCAAGAGATTGAAAACTTCACTTCTGTAGTTATAGTACTCATGCTAATAGTTTGTCTTTGCAAACAATAATGGTTTCAAAAGCCAAAAATACATACATGTTTTTAAAATAATCTGCACGACAAATGTATTATGTAGTGATTTATTTTAAATTGTCTTTGTTTTGGAACTCATCAATTAAGACAGTTCTCATAAATGGTTCACTTTTGCGTGGGGACTTATTTGACATAATTCATGGGTAATAACCTCCCCTACAACCTCTTCGAAGGAATAGGTTAAATAAATAGAAAGAAAATTCAACAAATACATTTAGATCCAGGATCATGATCTTTCCGGGGTATTTTAATAGAGAGAGTATGAGAGTAGTGCCATCATGGCATATCAGGGAGGCTGCAGCATGACCGTACCGAGATAATCGATCATCACTTTAGATTTTGTGTTGACCCAATACACGGCAGTTGCGAGAAGAGAAGTTCCTTTTATTAATATGATATTAGTCTCCAGTCGAGGTCAGATTTGTGTGAGGGGTTTGAATGAAATGAAAGGCACAAATAATTTGATTGACTTGTATTTCAGCGAGTATTCCAGTACACCGCGGCTGGAGCTGGGCAGTCAGGAACATTTGAAGGATTCAGTTGAAGTCAATTAAATAAATTTTCTATAAAAAGGAGGAATAATTCTTATACCTAATTAGGGCTAAATATAAATACTGAGGATATCACTTCAGAGGGCCTCCGCGCCTGGCTTGGTGTCATCGCTGCACACATCCATGTCGGCCTCGCTCTTGCCCGCTTCTTCAATCCTGCAACAACGTACTGCCGTAACTATAAGCCCGCAAGTGGCGTAGTTTCTTAATATTCAATATACAATCTGTAAGACGCACTAACCTGAGGGTTTCTAGTTTGGGCTTCACCTCGGGGTCTTCATACAGGTTGGTGTGAATCACCGACTGCACCTTGATGTCTATGTCCTTCAGGGCGTTGTAGAATATCTTGGTGCACATCTGGAAACACAGATTGGTAAATTTGATTTGCACTAATTACAAGCCAGGCTGAGTGCCGACTGACTCGCCAGGAAACTCACGGTGTTCTTCGAGAGCTGCGTTTGTGTTTCCAGTAGCTTGGCTCGGGCATCGTTGAGTTCAGTGCTGAGCGCGCTGGAGGCTTGCGAAATGCGGCTCTGGCGCTCCTGCAGGCGAGTGTTCTCCCCCTTCAGCTCCACCAAGCGTGCCTCCGTGTCCATTCGGATCTGTTCGCTGCGCTTCAACTGCTGCAGCAGCTTCTCCACATCTAGGATACTGCCCTTGTAGGTGATTATACCTAGGTGAGAAATGTGATATATTTTATAAATACTAAAATAACATACTTGTAACGGACCGGATCACAAACTTAGTTAAATATACTTTTTATTATTAATTTTAACTTATATTGTTTACTTAATAAAGACTTATGTCCAGAAAGAATTATTGAAAATTGTCTAAAGTTATTTAAGTTCATTTTGATTTATATGCTGTTCATTTACTGTGGGTTAATCATAAAATATTAATTGTGCATTTGATTGTAAATATAAACTTTGAAAATAAACGAGTGTAGCGGCGTACGAAGTCTCGCAGGGACCAATTTCAAACTGATTTGAAAATATGAATTGGACAGAGGGAACAGTTTGAGTATATCCGCCAGACGGGAACATAGCAAGCAACACGCATATCCCGGTGGTAGGTTAGTAAATACCGTCCTAACCGCCGAACGGCCACAAGCGGTGACCAATCACAGACGCCGCTTTCAGCGGCCAATCACGTTGAACACTAACCGTCGGCTACATGGTATCGCTGCCAAATACTTAAACTTTTCGGTTTCCTCGGTCAAATCACCTCTTTGCTGCACTATAATCTGAAGACTTCGGAACCCATTACTATTTTAAAACGTATCTCTGCCTTATACTACCACTACAAACGTATCAAACAACTGCCTATAAAAAGTATCTCTGCTTCAATTACAAATGTATCAAACAACTGCCTATAAAAAGTATCTCTGCTTCAATTACAAATGTATCAAACAACTGCCTATAAAAAGTATCTCTGCTTCAATTACAAATGTATCAAACAACTGCCTATAAAAAGTATCTCTGCTTCAATTACAAATGTATCAAACAACTGCCTATAAAAAGTATCTCTGCTTCAATTACAAATGTATCAAACAACTGCCTATAAAACGTATCTCTGCTTCAATTACAAACGTATCACTACCTACCAACGCTCCGGATCCTGCAGGGACCTGCGTCCTATGAGAAGAAATTAAATACAGTCCACTACCTGTCTGCAACAATATCAATAGAAAATTAAAGTAAAGCAAGAATGAGTAGTCTCACCTTGGCTTTCGGTGTCTTCCACACGGGCGCGCTTCTTGGGTGGCTCGGAGGCGTCAGTGGGCACGGGGTCCCGGAACACCGGAAGAAGCTTCTTGTTGCCGGCCGCCAGCTCCGCCAAATCCACCTCGGGCCCTGCCTCGGCCTCTGCTTCTGGTTCTGCCTCTGGCTGCCCCGTGCCATTCTCTTCCTCCTTCGGTTTGTCTGTGATATTTCTAAAATAAGAACCGACTGAAGTTAGGAGTTCAGGTGAAGATTGCCACCACTTTTCCTCCATTGAAATATTTATACAAAGAAAAGCTTGGTACACAGGCACTAGAACCAACCGCCCCATCGGAATATATTTTGAAAAACATTGTACGAGGTCTGTTCAAAAAGTATCGCGAATTTTGAATTTCCGCTGGCTACGTATATTTGATTTTTGATTTTTTTTGTAGCGTTATGTTGGTACTCATGTCCCTTACTTATGCTGACAAGGTCGGCCATTTTGAATGTTTAGTTAATTTTTGACAGCTGTTTTGCTTGGATGTGTTTTGGCTCGTCTTCGATTTTTGCCTATTCCAAAAAATGGATCAAAGAATCTGTATCAAATTTTGTGTGAAAAACAAAATAAAGTGCGCGGACGCATTTCGAATGTTGACTGTGGCATATGGTGAAGCTACCTTGGACCAAAGCAACGTTTATCGGTGGTACAAAATGTTCTCAGAGGGCCGAGAAGATATGAACGACGAAGAGCGTGCCGGACGCCCGAGCACGTCAACAACAGACGAAAACATTGATAAAGTGAAGAAAATAGTATTAGCCAATCGTCGAATCACCGTTAGAGAAGTTGCTGAGGACCTAAACATATCGATTGGCTCGTGCCATTCGATTTTAACCAATGATTTGGGCATGAGTCGGGTCGCCGCGAAATTCGTGCCAAAATTGCTCAATTTCGACCAAAAACAGCATCGCGTTAACATTGCTCAGGAGATGTTGGACTCGGTCCGTGACGACCCAAATGTGCTCCAGAGGGTCATAACTGGTGACGAATCATGGGTTTATGGTTATGACGTGGAAACCAAAGCTCAATCATCCCAATGGAAGCTGCCGCATGAGCCAAGACCAAAAAAAGCGCGCCAAGTTCGGTCGAACGTGAAGGTTTTGCTCACAGTTTTCTTCGATTGCAGGGGCGTGGTGCATCATGAGTTCTTGCCACAGGGTAGTACGGTCAATAAGGAATATTACCTGCAAGTTATGCGCAATTTGCGCGAAGCAATGCCAGAAACGCCCGGATTTGTGGAAGAACAAAAACTGGCTTTTGCACCATGATAACGCCCCTGCTCACACATCGTTGCTTGTGCGCGAATATTTGGCCAAAAACAACACAGTAATGGTGCCGCAGCCACCGTATTCCCCAGACCTGGCCCCCTGTGACTTTTTCCTGTTTCCAAAACTGAAGAGGCCCATGAAAGGACGACGCTACGCCACCATTGAGGAGATAAAGACGGCATCGAAGGAGGAGCTGAACAAGATCACAAAAAATGATTTTTTTAAGTGCTTCGAGGATTGGAAAAAACGTTGCCATAAATGTATTATATCCGAGGGGAATTACTTTGAAGGGGACAAAATAGATATTCATGAATAAATAAATACTTTTTGAAAAAATATAAAATTCGCGATACTTTTTGAACAGACCTCGTATTTTCATTATGTTTCAGACTTCTTACCTCAGTGTAATGATTTAAACCTTTGAATAAATAATAAATAAAACACCTCCTAGTAATAATTTCAAATATGAAAGAAGAAGTTTCTCCTGCATGTAGACACGACACATGCATTCTTTTGTAAATTGATGAACATGTGCACAATGGCTCTCCTCAACTCTCCTGCCTTTGTTAGTCGGCCACTCTCTCATGATGATGTGTTTGCTCTCTGAGATTCTCTTAAAACTTATATTCATGGCTGAGGATTTCTAGGCACTGTTTTAGTTATTTGACTTCTAAATATTTGTTATAAATTTTAAACAAAATAAATATAATAGTTTTTGTGAAAATTTTAGATTTTCACTAATTTTGTTCAATTTTCACCCCCCTTGGGGCACGTGTTATTATTAAATAAAAATTACCTGTTACTAACTACCCCTAAAGGAAAAGAATTGGGGGGTGAGACTTATAAAAATATAAAAGTATTTTTTAAGGGTCACCCTAGTGTAGGGCTCTTTTTTCAAAAAATGGTCCAGCATAATATTTGGAATAATTCTCAGTAAAAATGTATCCATTGTAAATACGGTTGTTTTTATTTTCATTTACAAATGGCAATACGTATGTACAGTCAACAATAAAACCCAAAACACATTGTTAAGGATCGGCTGGCGAAGCACAACTGACCATTCAAGAGCGAGAACAAAATGATGACATTCATTTGCGGCTCCCCTAATATTGTGCACCTTAACATAAGTTTGCGGTGGCGGGCAGTCGCATCCAAGTATTGAATTCAGTTTGCGCTATTATTGTTCTGATTAGCAAGAACATCTTCTTATTTTGTACACAAGTAAAGTGACACGGAGCATACGCAGAGCTCAATATATCAGATTAATAATAAAATCAGTGCGTTCCAAGGGCTGTCCCAACAAAGCTTAATCTAGATTTAAGAATTCTTATTTTCAGGAATTGAATAGATGTGTCTTTCTTCTTACATAATTATGCTTATACCTAAATATACACGGTCTTAATCACACACAAGATACATCTAACACAGCGGGCAACTCACAAGACCCCACTTATCTATTGATCACTAATTAGGGAAATGTAGCTCACCAACTAATAGTTGCGATTGCGGTGAATTGAGATGATACTAAGAGGGGTTTGGGAAGTTTACTCTCGCCTTGCCTTGCCAATGGCTGTTACCAGATTTGAGTCTTCGGCTCTTTCTGGCCCAGCAAGTGCGGACATTATAGATAGACATATTGTGACATAAGTGCCAACGGTGAGAAACTGGAGCAAGTTACCAAATTTATATATCTGGAAAATGTGTTTACAAGCATTTTAAATAAAATCAAATCAAAGGTTGGTCTTGTTAGAAGTTGTATGAATGTGGAGGATGCCAGAGGTGTCAGGACCGAGCAGTGCGGCGGTCCATTCTCTCTGCCTACTCCTGCGGAGAAACAGCGTGATGGTTTGTTATTGTTGTTGTTATGTTTACAAGAGATGGAAAAATGGAGAAAGACATTGAAAGAAGGGTCGGTGTTGGGAACAAAATAAATGGCGCTCTCAGTCATTACCGCAAATAGAAATACACCCACTAAAGCAGTACATAATGGAGTTCTAGTGCCAACTCTTATGCATGGAAGTGACATGAGTGAGTGAGATGACAAAAGAATGAAAGTAGGATCATTTATCCGTAGAAATGAGATAACCTAGAAGAATGTCCGGGAGAACAATATAAATGATAGAATACCGAATGATGAAATAAGGAAGAAATGTAAGGCAGATGATTGCATCATAAGTAAAATTTTAAAGAAAATCCCTGAGATGGTTTGGACATATGGAACGAAAGGAGGAGAGAAGTTGAGTGGAAAGAGAAGCCGTGGAAGGCCAAGGAAAGCGTGGCATTACCAAATTAACTAATTGCTAAAAGGCGACCTATTCGAAGTCGGAAAAATGGACGAGCGTGTATGTTAGGATGTATGAATGTAGATAAAGCTAGATAGGTGTATGTCAGGAGAGAGCAGTAGACTAAAAAGCAATCCGGCTATCAAATCTAACTAACTAACCACCCCACTTGAATATACCGATATATATTTGTAATGGTTCAATAGTAAGTTACCTGTAGTAAAAGGAGTCTCTGGTGACGACCTTGGCCACCAGGCGGCGCACCTGCGCCCGGGACAGGTTAAGGCCCAGCGTGAAGAGCAGCTCCTCCATGTCCTTCTCAAAGATGTATCCGCAGTGGGTGGTGTCGAAGTAGACGAAGGACAGCAGGAGCGGCGCATCTCGCGTCACGGCCCGCGCCTTCCCGCTGCGCTCCCGCCCGCTGCCCTCCGAGTCCCTGGCCGGGCTGCTCTCCTGCTTCTCCTCCTTCTTCTTTTCTGCCTTCTTGGGGTCCCCATCTTTGGGCTTCTCCTCCTCGCCCTTGCGCTCCTTGCCTTCCTTGGTGTCCTTGCGCTCTTCCTTGGGCTTGTCGGGGAGCATGCACAGGGCCTTGTAGATATTGAAGCCAAAGTCGCGCATCAGCATTTCGTTGAACAGCTCTGCAAACAGGGACACCTGGGACAAATACTTTTATTTTTAAAACTGCACATTACAGCATAAAGAATGGTCTATGACGAGTCCCTCACCTCGAAAGAGTGCTCCTTGGAATCTTCCTGGCGGTAGTCCAGCAACAGAGAGAGGGTCATCACAGTGCAATCAAACTTGCCTGACTTGGCAGTGCGGGAGGGGTACACCATAATCTGCGGGTTCTCTGGAATGGAGGCGATGGCCTTTTGCAGAAGCCTCTCTTTCTCCACCATCTTCTGCTTCTCCTCATCCTGTAACGCCTCCTGTACTCGGGAGGTTCAACAATTGTAACTAATGCCGTGACCAGAGTAAGTTATGGACGCTAATAATGTTAATAAAGGGACCTTGGGGTCTTCGGTGCTGGGCTCGTCCTCGATGGTGATGACATCGGCTGTCTCGAGCTCCGCATCCTCCTCTGGCTCCGCCACCTCTCCTGAAGTAGCCCCCGCCTCCTCACGTTGCAGTACTTTACCCAAACGTGCCGCAAGCTGAGATTTCAGTCCTGACGAGCACACCACATTGCAAATGAAGCGTGATATTAAATAAAGCACTCGGTACAGTCAAAGTAAGGTTCCCCGTTGTCTACCTTTGCTGTTGATATTCCTGGCCGTCAGTTCTGCGCGCAGGTCCACCACGCTCATGGTTTTAGGGTCCAGCTCGGAATAAGGGGTGGGTTCCTTCTTGCCATTATCCGTCAAATAAGGTTTCTCAGCCTGAAAGGACAAAGGGCGTGTGAGTAAAGATTTCGGGCGCAAGACGAAACAAGAGTACTGTATTCTCCAATAAGAATGCTTTAAGCCACTGACAAGCGCTATTTCACACAGATCTCCAAGTGCACAATGGCGTTGGTAAAATGAAATGATAAAAGTTGTAAGGAGGTAAGGAGGTTAGAGAGTGAAGTAGTGTAGTGGTGTAGACGGGCGGCCTGCGAGGTCAGCTGCGGAGGCGGAGATACAAACAGTGAGAGGCAGTGCCTGGCGGGCGGCGGGCTGCGGCGCGGCGGCAGGCGGCCCAGCAGCTGCTCCCACTCCAGGCGCGCGGGCAGGCAGCTCCACACGTCGGGAACAAATATCACCACCGTCTCTACGCGGGCGGGGACGGCTCGGCCGCGGTGCACGCTCTCGGCTCGCCGATAGTAGAGCTCCACAAAGCGGTACCTGCATGTATGGGAATCAACTGTAATACAGGCCGGACGCGGCGCGGCCCGGGCGCCGGCCAACACACTCAATGCTGCATATCCTCCCCTCCCCGCCATATCCAGCACTCAGTGTGTTCCGCCTCTCGGAGCAACTTCGTCACTAAACAGCGGAACTCAATACACTCCTGCCACGTTATTCAAAACATTACAACACACCGGCAAGCTGCATGCGTGCTGCATACCGTAGCTACAGGCACAGGTACAGGGTTCGAGGCCAGTCGGCGGTTACCTGCCGAGTAAACCGCCTCCACCAGCTCCAGCACCTAATTCCCAGTTCCCTCCTTCACTCCACCATCCATCACGGTCCGCAAGATACTCTGGGACGTGGGGTGTGGATGCTTATTTCTGAATGGAGTATGTGCGGATAGAAGGCGGAAGGGAATAGGTAAGAATCCCACGAGAGATATAATCAAATGGCGGATGGAGGCAATCACCGAAAACTTACCATTGCGTGCAGTTAGATAAATCTATGCCAGTGTGCGCTTTGCAAGTCCTGATGGCAGTCTTGATGAGCACGGTGGGGTCCGACTCGGGGCTGGGCCCGTCCAGGGAGGGGCTCCAGGGGCCGCCGAGGGCCATGGTTTCGTTCTTGCCTCGCAGCCCCACCAGGAAGCTGATGAGCCGCGTGGGGTGGATGAACTCGCGGTCGTACTGCTCCTTGCTCTTATCCTCCAGACTTACACCGCAGCACTTTCGGTACAGCTCCTCCAGCGACGGCATGCTGAGGAGCATCACCTATCAGCATCAACAAGCGCACACTCATTATACTGCAGGAGATACCTGATAGACACAACCGCACTCCAGACTCGCCACACACACCTACCTTTGCGCTGAACAAGTAGTCCACGTCTGGCGGCTCCAGGACGGCGTCATTGGCCACAGGGTTGTCCATCTCTTTGGGCATGACGTGGAAGTAGCACGGTTTGTTAAGCGTGAAAGGAGAATTAGGTGGGAAGGCATCTATCCAGCGGAACTGCGTGTTGAAGAAGTCAGAGGGGATGTACAGGTTCAGGTAGCGGCGCCGAATCTCCAGCACGTCCGCTTCGGGGCTGCACAGATAACATTCTGGTTGGCATCATCACACACACCGAATACATAGAGACACACACAAGAGATAAGAGAACACAGCATACATATCGAGAGCGATCTTGGGCACCTGCACCAGGTAGCGAACAGCGGCACGGGAGCGCTTCCTCTGCTTGGAGGGGCTGCGCGTGCGCTCCTTGTCCTTGTCTTTGTCCTTGTCCTCCCCGGACGGCTTCTCCCCGCCGCGCTCCTTGTCGCGCTCGCCGGCCCCGCTGCCGCGCTTGCGGCCCCGGTCCGCCTCCTCCTCCAGCTGCCAACAGACAACTGGTGAGCTCACAGGGTACTTACGAGATACAGCAGAAGCAGTGCAGCAATGCCGGTGCACCGGGGGTTACCTTTCTGCCGGCAGGGTTGCGCGGGCGCGCACGCTCTGGCCGCTCCGGCCTGGCGGGCTGCGGCGGCGGCTGCTTGCGGTCGCGCGTGTTGGCCCGCGCCGCGCCGGGGAAGCTCCCATTGTGGGCTTCTCCTGGCGGCGGGACGGCGTTGTACGCACTGCCGTTGTTACTCATCCCGAAGGATTTCTTGCCCGACTCTCTCCCCGGGGGGGTGCCTTTGTGTTTGGCCAGTACTTGAATACGGGTAGCGTTCCATTTGAACATAGCTTCATTGTAGGATGCTTCTACTAAGACTCTGTCCCCAGGGCCGGGGTTTGATCCTTTCACGCAAGCGCTGATGGGGAAGTAAATATCCTCGTCCACCCAACCGAAGTCATTACCCATTTTCGTTACAGTTCCAGTGAAAACCCTCTGTTTGGTAGAATTATTGGCACCTTGATTTTGATTGACGTTTCCCGAGTTTGAAAAAGCATTCGGGTTCAGAGCCCGAGGTGTCGGATAAGCTACGATTCCCGATTGTGAAAACATTTGCCCCTGGCTGAAAGGTGACATTCCAACACTGTTCGGCTGCATTTGCATTCCCAAGGTCATGTTTTGTTGTTGTAAAATATTCGGCTGGTATACGGCCTGAGACTGCTGATATTGCAGCATACCGGGCTGGGACATGCCACCGACCGAGTTCTGGGCGAGCAGCTGCTGCTGCTGCATGCCGGGCATGGCTTGAGTCGCGGTGTTACGAGCCCACGGCGGATTTTTTGATGCTCCGTACTGCTGCATGTTACTCATCCTAACCGCCTAATACTGCGAATCAACGCGACCGAGACTCGTAATATTTATTGTGTAATAATGTCAAATGAAAATAAGTATATAAATTAAACATTAAATAAAGCCGGCAACGAATCAACTTGGCCCCTTCGATCTGCATTTGTCAGAAAATAACAAAATGGACGACGAGAAAAATAGTACTTACTCTATGTCCGGAACCAATGACAATTTGGTTCTTTTTTCCGATATGTAATTACACGTAGTCATATCTATTTAAAAAAAAATAACACAATGAATAACAAAAAAGACACATTAATTTTAAAAGATCTAATCCAATTGTAAAAGCAAAAGGCCCAGGATTGCGGATCTTGGAGGTAAATCATCAAGGAGGCTAGAAATCTTCATAAGTTGTATGACCATAGGAAATAAGTAATCCAATTGTATTATAATATAATTTCATATTTTGATTTTTTGGCGCTATCTATAAATTAACTGAATAACATTTTTCATTTTCCGTACATAAAAATGCATAACATTCAAAAATCGTGAAGAAGGAGAAACCGCATGATGCATGCTGTCTATTTGGTTTCTGGACACAAGGGTAAATCTCATTAAATTATAATCAGTTATAGTCGCTAGCCAGCAATCGCCAAGTAAGCCTTCTGTTTCAATGTGAATAATTGTATATTTCATGTGTAGTTATATCGTGAATGTAAATTCATATTACATTTTCATATGAAGCACTCACTTTGAGGTTAGGTATTTTAAAAATATAGAATAAATAAATTAACTTTGTATTTAACGACGGTATGGTTATTATATTTGATGCCAACTAGTTCGCTTGGACCTAAGCTTCATCAAGGTAGTATAACAACTAAACGAAAAGGCAAAATTAACATAATACATATAATAATGATGAAATCAGAGGGGATACGAGAGGGAAAGAGATAATCCTCTGATTTCACCATCGTTTATTATTATATGTACAATGTAAATTTTGTCTTTTCTGATGAAGCTTGGGTCCAAGCGAAACTCACAGAAGACAGACGTTTTCAGTTATTTTAATTATGATACAAGATGGCGGGTATTTAACAAAAATGTACGTGTAAATATTGTGAATTCTTCCTTCATATATAGATTTCCGCGGAATTGAGGGAAAACATTCTACGCGATTTTTCTTATTTTTTTCTCATATTTCCAATTAATAGTATAATTGCTTTATTCTAAAACCCCGTATTCATCAATCTTACTTCATCGTGATCACGTTTGTTAGCGCAATTATTACAATCGAGATATCTTTTTATATTAATACATATTTATGTAAAATAGCTTCAATTGATTTGACATAAGTGTTAATATGATGTACGCGTTTATTAAACGTACTCAAATCATAAAAAATCAATATCGTGTCGAGAAAAATTAACTCGAAAGTGTAAAAAAGTATTTTAATTCATAATAAAAATCGTCACCATGGAATTCATTTTAATAAAACATTTGATTAACATTTTAATAAAACATTTGATTAACATTCGATATCTCACCGTGAAAAAGTAAACTTGATGAAACGGGTTTTCTTGTGATAGCATATTTAAAAACGTATAAAATTTAATTAAAAATAAGTTAATACTGCCAATATATTTATAGTACACTTTATTTATTTCGTAAGTTTATAAGTCGAAAATTGGTACTAAAATAATTTTAAACAAAATATTGAGGTAAAGTTTTGTTTGTTTGAAAAATACCGCCCTTTATGACAATTTATCTTCGTAGTAAACTTTATTCTGATCCCCGCAGTACCCTTCGCTAGCCCATTTCCTGTGATGGCTCTCACGATTTGCGCCCGACAAGCGCGATCTGTTACTTTGCAGAGTGCGGCCGCCATTGTTGCCGGCAGCCGGTATTCGTTTAGTGTCAATACATTTCGTGAATTTGCTACCAAAATGGAGTTGCCTCGTGTGTTTTTCGACATGACAGCGGATAACCAGCCCGTCGGGAGGATTGTAATGGAGGTAATTTACTATTTGTAGTATTTTTAATATTCTGTGTCAAAAATTATCTCTCCTTCACATTCCGGTCACGCTATTGTCTCGAAGCTTGATTTATTATTCGTGTAATTTAGTCACGAAACGGAATATTAAAAAAATAGCAACCATTATCAACTTCTTCGAATTTACTGAGGCATAATTTCGTAGGTTTTAATTTCTCCCACGTGCATCGCGCATCATGCCGGCTGCTTGAGTAGATGGCCGTTACGTCTAGGATGACCGGCACTTCCAGTTGATGCATTCTCGCGAAGTTATTTTTGGCATTGCAAGAATGATATCATGGGCGTGAACGGAGTGCAGTACTTGCGGTGTGTTATAACATTGGTTTCTCTTCTCTAGCTGCGCTCCGACGCGGTCCCGAAGACGGCGGAGAACTTCCGCGCGCTGTGCACGGGCGAGAAGGGCTTCGGCTACAAGGGCTCCACCTTCCACCGCGTCATCCCTAACTTCATGTGCCAGGGCGGCGACTTCACGAACCACAACGGCACCGGAGGCAAGTCCATCTACGGCGAGAAGTTCGAGGACGAGAACTTCAAGCTGAAGCATACCGGCCCCGGCGTGATGTCCATGGCCAACGCCGGCCCCAACACCAACGGCTCGCAGTTCTTCATAACCACCACCAAGACCACCTGGCTGGACAAGAAGCACGTCGTGTTCGGCGAGGTGGTGGACGGTATGGACGTGGTGAAGAAGATCGAGTCTTACGGAACGCAGCCCGGCAAGACCACCAAGAAGATCGTCGTGGCCAACTGCGGCCAGCTCTAATCCAGCTCTTATCGTTTCCGTTCTACCAAATATATACCTAACACCACGAATACCTTCCTTTCATTTTCGAACATTGCAGAATGCTTCACGCATTTATTATATATTATTTTACCTTCAAAACATCATTCCATTCTCATGTAGCGAGGTAACACGTTTGTAAGAATTCGATACATTAATACTAATAAATGTACAAGTTTTGCATTTTCGAATCTCTTCCTTATTAATAAAGAAACAACTTTATCTGGGCGTTTTATTAACATATTCCGTTTGGACTCTGAGACTGTGTGCGTGTAAGTGTGTGTGTGGTGCTTGTTTGTATGCCTAGTCCTTATCTGTATGCGGAGTGCAAAAACCCGCTCCCCCGGACTTGTCTCCGGTCGCGGTGTGCAGACAGACGAGTAACTTACTAATACTAACTTAGCTATGCGCGCATACGTACCGTGCTGGAGGTGTGACAGTAATATTTCTTAAAATGTCTGCTCTCTTTTACTACTCGAGAAATATCGATTAGCATTTTCTTTTCTGAGAAGTTTAAATATCAAGCAATTGTATCATTTCACTTCGATTCCGGTTTCGGTTTTAAGTTTTAAGTTCGTGGAAAATTCCTGCGAACCTTGGAATCTGTGACAGCCACCGGCGCCATCGCGCGCCGCAGCTGGAAAGCACTCATAAGAAAGGTTTGGGTCACTGCTAAAGCTTAATTTATTAAACATAGATGTCGGTAAACGATCCTTACTAAACATGTGTAATTGTGTAGACATTGTCATTGTCTAAAGGGCAAAGCAGAGAGAATGGATCGCCACATTCACATACCATGGCACGCACGCTCGCGATTCTTTCCACTTCGATCATGGCTGTCTTTTAGAAATTGATTTATTTGAGTGTACCATGTTTTCCGTCTTTTCTCGGCGTTTTCACCATACACACTGCTTGTATATATCTTTCTACCTATTTCCCTCTTTATTATATCGTTCGGTATTCATCCGACTTCACTCGCTCAAGGGTTGGATCCACTATGAGCTGCCACTGACAATCCGCCATGCGTTGTATTTCTATAGAGACACATTCATCACAAGGTCACTCTTGTTGCGTCTGACGTGATGGAACCAATGGATTGTTTATCAACAGGCACGTCCTGATATACGCAAGATGTCACAATATTACCTAGGTAGGTATACCTATATAAATAGCAAAACACTCAACTAGTTCCTTTGTCGCATTCTTCTTTCTTAACCTTGTTTTTGTTAAATCAAACAATCGGTCTGTTTAAATTAATTTGAAATAATATGTTCTGTGATAATATGTAGGTACCTACGAGTGTATTCGCCCTCGCTTTGTATTGTACATAGGGGAGAGTCCTGCAGTACCGGCCGGCATCCAGTACCGGCCAGTCACTGTTTTCTAAATTCTATAAGGGTTGGCGCATAGTCGGTTCACGGCATTTGTGTAGTTTGCTCTCATAAGCTTATACCCCAAGCGGCGTCAACCTGTCGCAACCTGCTTGCTGTCAGCGTGAAGATTTGCATTACGCGCGTTGGGCGTACGATACCTAAGTAAAGTTCGGTGGGTTATCAGTGGAGATTTTTCAACTATTTCGACAAAAGTTAAACGTCGTATGTATTGATTACTTATATATATACATCATAAAACATGTTTAAATCACACTTTATGCGTTATATTTTATACGTTTCTATTTTATTATTTTTTTCCGTTTCCTGCAGTACCGGCCACAAAATTGTCCTCCAGTACCGGCCACTATTTAAGTTTATTTTTAAGTGGTTTAATTTCTTTGTAGGGATACCTACACAAATAATGTCGATTCCACAATACATTCTCACCTGAACTGAAGCAAGTGTTGGCAGAACATGTCAAGAATTTGGCAAATAGGTTAATGCCCTTAAACAGGCGAGAATTTCTTAAACTGGCTTTCCTAAAATTAAAATTAGGTTAAGGAGAATATGTCTGCGGGGAAGATCTATTATTTTATGAAATGACAACTTCAGAGCAATCGTTTCAGAAATATCACCGGTTTCTGATGCTTCGAAAAGAAGAGCTACTTCACGACGTTGTTCACCATACAAAAAGATCCTTGAAGAGAAGAGGGCAGAAGAAAAACAGTGTCTTAAGTCAAAACTTTGCTTTCGGGAAAAGAAGTCGGCAAGAAAAAGATAAATGAAAACCAAAGTCCCCCTCATATTGTTCAGGAAGAGGCAATTTGCCCTTTGTGCCTTGAATCTCACGAAGAGGATTGGATACAGTGTGGAAATTTCAAAATTTTGGTCCATGATGCTTGTGGCAATATTTCAGAATTATCAAATTACTAGAGGACTACTTTTTTAATGTCTATTTCTCATTATCCTAAAATTTTATTAATAAAGTTTTATATTTCTTAAAGAAATGGATATTTTATTATTTCTGTTTAAAGCCTAAGAGTTTATTTACACAAATCAGCAAGTATTGAACATATAATTAAAGCCATTTTTGTTTTATTCTACATAAACCTTAGGGTGACGGTACTGTAGGACTCTCCCCTACACATTTCAATAAAACTTTTTATGCAATACCTACATAGTAAGTAATTTGTAATGCTTACTTTCACAAGTCTTCTCAAGACATGTCTGTATATTTTTATGATGAAATAGATTCTACATCTCCCCTACCCCTCGCGGCAAGTAGGTACCCTCGCGTCGCTTAATTTAATTGTAGTTAGATGGGAGGTAAATAAAATAAGATTTGTTGAAACACCAAATATTTTATTCCAAATATGAATGTTGAACTATAATATTAATTATAATTTTTAAAACATTACAATGACCGGCATTTGCTAATGTCTAAATTACGACAGCTCGTATAATAACACCGATAATAGTAGTTTTTAAACTTCAATCACTATAGTAAATTATCCATTTTAGGTTCTCTTACCTACGACTGAATTAAGCGTATAGACTCCCACTTATGGTCTTATTTAAAAAGAGAACAACACTTGAACAAGGGACACGACACGCGACACCAGTACCCAGTACACGGGACAGTCATGACAATGTGATTGTATCGCATCCAGAGTACCTACTATAATATAATATTTGGAACAACACACGTGATGAAATGTATAATGGATCGATAATAGAAAACCCTACCTACACATAGAATAAGAAGAATGGTCGAATGTTTATGTACAGAGGATTGTCGTTAACACCGAGGAGGTCAACCGTTTCTTCCGTCTCAACTTTATGTATTTAACTAACAATACGTTCATTAGGTAAGTCAATAAATATAATATGTACCTACTCGTATCTTCATACACACACAGTGCACATTTAAATACGTAGGAATAGACTATCACTCCTCACTAATATGTATTGTAGGTAGGAAGAAGATATACACAACCCGTCTACGTCACACGTACATGTACATAAGTTATGGTGACTAAATTTATATACTTAGGAATATGTACTATACGAGTATAACTATTACACCATGTTGCATACGTAAATAACTAGCAAAGAACGGTACAAGGCCGTTTATCCAGCGTCCGGACAAGCCGAGATGATGAAGCAGTAAGTAGCTAGTGCTGTAAATGTTTTCTTGTTTTTGCAGTAAAATTTGTAATTTCATAATCAATAAATGAGCCTAAAAGAATTAGCGGCCGTTTGGTAATCTGGAGCACCTCCGGTCCCAATTAGTCTGGATAAACGACGTTCTACTGTATATACACTTTTTCTGGGGGCTCTGCTCTAAACTTATATTATTTTCAGCAAAACCACAATACTTTTTTGGCAAATTGAGCAATCCAAATTCAAAGAAATCTTGTATGGAATCCGCCAAGCACAAAATAGTGATTCCATAGTCTGGAGACACGGATCGAGTGATTGGAGGTTATTATCCGTAGTTGTGTGCTATTGTGAAAACCAAATGAAATACATGTACAGCACGCACGGCAAGGGTGATATTGTATATATCACACACAATGACTTGACCTACAACAAGCTTTAACGAATATGGTGTTATGTACCTACACGTGTTTGGGAGACTTTCCTTAAGCAATGTTTCAACATCAATTTTTACATAAAGTCTACGATACTATAATACAATGAAACGAAATGCCACAAATCTTCGAGAAATAGAGACTTATCCGATATTTTTATTATATTCCTCGATAAATCTCGGTTCATTGTCAATCACATGCTCTTGGTGCACTCGGAGGTTGCACACAGTACTAAATATGAATATTACATTGTATACCCACATCCCACATGGGTAGAATAGTGTATAAAGCATCCGATGCAAATAAATATCTCGCTGAGGGAATTCACTTTTAAATATTGATGAAAACGTCTCTTCTAGAACTTTTTTATTATATTTTGCTAATGCCCGAGCAAGTCAAAATGTTACTTTCAGAAATATTATAAAACTTACATAAAACGGACGTTTACATAAATATTAAATCGATGAGGTTCGCAACCCATCACACCGCGTCTCTCGCGATGGCGAAAAGAGAAGGATGGAGTGCCGCATCGATTAAAGTGTGGCAGTCCATTCTTTCTGCCTACCCTTTCGGGAAGACGGCGTGATGGTTAGTTAGTTAGTTAGTTAGTTAAATATTGAATATGGAGTTTCATATCACTGTTCAAGAAACAATAAATAAGGAATTCGCTTTGCCTGGAAAACGTACAGCACTGCACACTGCAAGTCTAATTGACTGTAGGTATTCTGATAGCTTTCGTAATTTGGATTTAGTCTACCTGTATAGAAGTTTATACAGAATTACATTTCTCTCATTGATAGAGTGTATTACATATGCGGGAGTAAAACGAGTGTGCACGCGCAGAAGCCAGTATAAATAAATATAACAAATAAAAGTAGTCGAGGAGCAAACGTAAACTACAGGAGAAGTGCGATACTCATACAAAACATGAGGGTACGCTACAAGAATGTACAATAAATATCTCTGATATAAATATTCTTAGGAAAATAGAATACCTTAAATCTAACATAAGTTCTATTTACACCGAATGTACAAATGAAGTAATAATAATGTACAGGAGATGCTACAGATGACTTTACTGGAGATAATTCGATTAGCTTTACATGCCCAATCCAGCACAGCGCTCCGTATCCAAACATTCGCACGTTACTCGTTACTCGTATGTGTAGAGAGGAGCATCCAGAGCAAGGGCAGCGGTCCTCGTGCTCACGTGATTCCCGCCCATTCCAGTCTCAATAATAGTAATTTACAACATTCCTCAAGTCACACACTGCCTTCCCGATCGATGAACGAGACAAGGAAACCTATTTACATAAAGCGGCGAATCTTGAGAATTCTCGCCAGCTTATTTCACGAAGAGATCTTTAAGGGTAGAGCAGAGAGAGGTGTCGCACGTCTCGGTGGAGTCTTCCTCCTCCGACTTGCCCGAGTACCAGGCCCCGGGCTTGCTGCCCTTGGGGACGGCCCCCTGGGAGGGCACCGCGGGCTGCTGCGTCGTGGGCTCCGGGCCCCCCGTGCTGCCCGGGCCGCCGGCCTGCCGCAGGAATACCTCGATGGCGCTGCCCAGCACTTGCGCATCCACTACAGAGCCGCTGGGCTTGTCCCACACGACCTTGGGTAAGGGAGACGTGTCCTGCTTTTTCAGGGACTTGGAGCGCGCGCCTTCCTTCGTGAAAGTTATCACCGGCTTGTCGTTGGACCTGTCCATGTCTCCCTTCTTGTTGGCGAGAGTCTGGTGCCTCTTCACAAACCAACTGGAGGGGCTCACGGCGCCCCCCTTGGAGCGGTTCACTCCGTCCAGGACGGAAGCATCAAAGCTATTGGATCGGCTATTTTTGAGTTTGTTTCTCCGACTCTCTAGGGTGGTTGCCCTCTTGACGACGTCGGCTCTCACAGACTGCGAGCGATCGTCGCAGCGGTTAATCTCCGTAGCGGAGGAGGTCAGGGAGGTGAGGATCGATATGAGGTCCGTATTGGAGCACACGATGCCACCCACTAGCTCGTGCGCGCGGGGCGGGATGGGCGGGGGGGCCGGCGGCTGTTCGGAGGCCCGCCGCCGGCTGGGGATGGGCGGCAGCACGGGGGGCACGCAGCCCACGAAGTCCGAGTAGCGCCGGCCGTGCGTGTAGCGCTGCGGCGCGCGGCCGTCCGTCTCGTCCAGGGGCTGCACCTCGCACACCCGCTCATCGGAGGTGTTCCAGAGCTTCATGCGAACCTTGCGCGCCGTGACGATGTCGTCCATGATGTCCAGCTGCAGGTTGTGCGAGCTGCCGCGGCGGTCCGTGGCGGGCGGGCCGGCGCGGCCCCGCGAGGGCACGGCGGCCACGGACTCGCGGCGCCTGGCCGAACAGCGGGGGGCACGCGCGAGATGGTCACCACGGGCGGCGGCGCCGGGCTGGGGCGCGGGGGCGGTGCTGAGCGTGGCGAAGGCGGCCTCCCGCGGCGAGGGCCCGCTGCCCTCCCCGCCGCGCTCGGACAGGCGCCGCACCTGCGAGGCCGTGATGCCGGACGTGCAGGCGGGGGTGGGCAGCGAGTGCTTGCGCGTCTCGCGCGGGTCCCGCCACGGGCTCAGCAGGTAGGGGTTCTGCGGCGAGTCGATGTCCAGGCTGCGGCGCGGCGAGGAGCCCGACGAGCGCGGCTCGTCCTCCTCCGGGCAGCCCGACTCCTCCACCACGATGAGCGGCTCCTGCCCCAGGCTGGACATGGGCGTCAGAGAGGCGCGCCGCATGGTGACTGCAACAAGACGCGTTACTTTAGCTCTTTACACTTATAGGAATTCATTTGAAATATTAAACCTGGTACCTGGTACCCATAATCGTTACAATCGTTAATTCTCATTTATTTGTCCCCAGAAGCGAGCATTAACGGCCGCAAACATTTAAACCCGAGAGGCGGATAACATTTCCATTCCTGTAAAAACGGTTCCCGAGGGAAGGGCTCGGTAATTAAAATGGTATCACGCCCCTCAGTCACCGAGGAGGTAAAACAATACTTGTGGCTAGCCCCGCAAAGGTTTAGTGTCCCATTAGGAAATGTAAGCTGGGTTTATAAAAGAGAAACGTGACAAAAGCAAACAGAAGTGATTTACTTTCTCTATCAGCCACTCTGCCCATCACACGTGCATACGTCCATATACGAGAACACCTATCGCGACCTTACGCATATCCACGGAAATGGACTTAGGCGAGGATTTGGACAGCGGTGTTAACCTCGAGAACCTGCATCGAGTGTCTCCCTCGGCTCTACCGAGTTGGACTCTTTTTATATAAATACTAGGATGGCTCGTCGTCTGTTTGGGATTTATTGATGTTCGTTCTGTTGGGTTTGCTGGAGGACGCTACTTACACATGCGGGTATCGTATTACATTCGTACATTGTACACAAACATCACCTTATTCGGGAATTCCCAGTAGGACGAAGGCGAACATTTCTGCAAATATTGTAATATTTTCCCTCATAATATAAAAATATTTCTTCCAAAAATAATATTTATTTAAGGTACATTATTCTAGGAGCAATATTATATGAAGCAATTGTTATTCTCTGGATTTCCATTTGCTATATTCTCCCGCGGTAAGCCAGCCGAGAGGATGTTCTATAGTGACATAACAGAACAAAAATCCCAAGGCTTCATATTTATAGTCGGATATTCGTTAATTACTCGCGTACGTGCTGTATTTAAATACAATATTGAGGTACCAACAAATATAACATTTATATCCTCACAAAAGTGCATTTTTCAATTTAATTAATGTTTCTTCAAAATTCGTGAGGCCCGAAATGTCCCTAATATTCCTATATTGAGCGAGTTTATAACAAATGCGATACAACGAGGTTTCCCACGAGCTAGTTCCCGAAATTATAGACGGCGGTGTGTGCAATCGTGCCATTTCAAAAGGTATTCTCTTGTGTAGGTTAGGACCATATTTGAAAATAATGGAATATTCACGCTTTTGGAAAATTGTGAAAAAAAACCCCAGTGTTTATCATTTTTAAAATGTGTATTATACTTAAAAGTGTTGCCGAATAACAAAGTTTGATTCCAATCTACGAGTACATCATTATCATCTGCCGACGACCGCGACGATTGTTGAAAATACGAAGCCCGGCAGCGGCGGCGCGTCGTTGCGGCAATAAAAAATACTTTTCAAGGAATTCGACTTCAAAAAGTTGTGTCTGGTTCTTCTTTGAAATTGTATTTATGTTTCGAATACGTTCGTTTTGTTATTTCATGCGGTTTACAAATCCTACATTTCCTTCTTTTAAGTGCTTCTTTTTAAGTGGGGTTATATCAAATTTTAGTCGATATTATCCAACGTTTGTACATTTAATAAGCTATTTTGAAATCTCAAATACAAAAAAGGCGTTGTTTATTATTAATAAGCGTTCGGCTAACTATTATATTTACTAATTTATTACGTACAATTAAGATGGATGAAAGCGATTAATCTTACTAAAGGCAATCACAATCACTGGTTAAGATGGTTCATTAGGCACATCCATTTTCAGATCATTCTCTTATATCGCAAATCAAAAGATTCTGTCACTCAGTATTGTTATGCGAAATGAAATATTTTGGTCCGCGGAACAAGTGTAGTGTAACGTCTTCATATTAAATTTTGATGCCGGAGTATTAATGACACGGCGCGGCATTGTACCGTTTCACTCGACCTCCGTCAAATGAGATTCTGACGGCTTCGGAGGAACAGAACAGATCCGACGCGACGCGACGTGCGAGTATCCGACCTCGTGACTCGTGTAGACCGATGCGATGGTGGGATGGTGGGATGTGGGATGGCATGGCGGCAGACCGACTACTCGTACCTACGTTGCATACTGTGGGTAGGTGGGTACTATGCATATTATAAGTAGGGCTCGGATTTAAATTTGTATCCTCTAACCTCGAGTTTACTGTTAACAAGAAAAAACAACATTTTATGTGTGACAAACTATTTATTGTATCGCACAATTACATGTTTTATATAGTCGTATTTTCGGGGTATGACTCAGTCGATTTTTTACAAGAATTTGGTTTATATATTTATTAAAGGTAACATATAGCGATATAAATAAGATATATAAAAAAACCCACTTAGAATGAATTATTTAAGGCCAATTACATGCTACCACATAAATAAAATCATTAAACATTATGGTCTCATCCATTCCGAAAGGTTGCTCGGATTACGATTCGATTCGATTCGATACATTGCCACACTCTGAGCGTAGTTTATGCGATAAACAGGAAGATGGAAAACTTGGCGCGCGGTGTGTCTTGTGCGAGACATAGGGGTAGTCAATTTGCAGAGAAGCTCAGAGTTGTCAATTTTAAAGTGAATCATTTTATGAAGCAACATCATATCATTAGGAGTACGTCTCTTTTCAAGAGAGTCCAAGGAGTGAAAAATAAGGACAGATTTGTAATCCGAGAACGAGTTGCACATTTTAAAATTAATAGGTTTAATACATATTTTTTGGACTCTTTCAATGCGTTGGATATGTGCTGCATAATAAGGAGACCAAACGGGAGATACATATTCAAGACGTGAGCAAACCATGGTTATACCACATATATGTAGTACTTTAAGGGCAGTCATATTTTGGAAGGGTTTGGATGTACGCAATATAAATCCTAATGTTCTGAGAGATTTGTCTACTATGTCATCAATGTGACTAACGGAAGTGAGTTTCGGGTCGATTGTGACTCCAAGATCTCTCACGTGATCTGAATTGGATATTATAGAACCATTGATGGAGTTGAAGTGTTTGTGAGGGTTCATTTTACGAGTCAGTGAAAGCTTGTGACACTTGTTCGCGTTAATGGATAATTTATTTAGTATACAGTAATGAGAGAGTCAGTCGAGATCTGATTGGAGTTTAAGGCAGTCAGAAGTGTCAGAAACCTTCAAAAAGACCTTCATATCATCAGAAAAAAAGGAGATGCTTGGAGTGGGAAAACAGTTGCCAATATAATGGATATAAAGGATAAAGAAGAGAGGTCCCAGACGGTAGCCCTGGTCAACCCCGGAAGGAATTCCCATGAAGTTTGATTTGAAGCCACCAATCACCACAGCTTGCCTACGAATTTTGATATAGGAGTTTATCCATCTTATGAGATAATCATAAATTCCAAGTCTACCCATCCAATTTATCCAAAAGTACACTATGGTTTACTCTATCGAAGGCTTTGGCATAGTCAGTCTGGAGTCCGCGGTGCATGTTCGATATGGCATAATCAGTGAACGGACAGATTTATGACGGAGAAAACCATGTTGTTCATTCAGAATACATTTAAGAGAAGGATATAAATAGTCATATATAATACGCTCGAAGATCTTGCTTATGGGAGATACAATGGAGATAGGGCGATAGTTTTAAATGTAGTTTTTGGATCCTGATTTGTAAACTGAAGTAATAAAGGCTTCTATCCATTTATCTGGAAAGCAACCTGCAGAAAGAGAACGAGTGAAATTAATGGAAAGTAGTTCAGAGAGCGATTAAGCACAGTTGGATAGGTATATTGGTGGTATTCTATCGCTTCCAGCACCTTTGTTGATATCTCTGGCTGATAAGTGTAGGTCTGTCAGTGGGGCAGCCAGCGATAGTATTGATGATAGAAGGCTCGCAGGGATTGGGTTTAAAAGGGGTAGTTTCGTCAACAAACACAAATTGAAAGTAATTTGAAAATGCATCGCAGATATTATTGCCACCGCATATTGAAATACTTCTACCAACACACATTGTCTTAGGAAGGGAATTCTTATTCTTACGCTTACTTTTAACATTCCAAAAATATTTTTGATTATTCACAATATTCAGCTCTGTAGAATGAATGTATTGAGACAAGCACTCCCTGGCCATACGTTGTAAAGATGATGTATTATAGTTAAGAGGATTTTTGTACCTCATGATTTGTTTACGAGCCAAATTCTCGTCATTTGCGGGAGGTTTTAATTTTATGCTTTAATATGAAGAAATCTGCGGCTGAGGCTCATCGAATGCTCTCAAATACCTATGGTGAGGCCGCAATTAGTGAAAGAACGTGCCGAGAGTGGTTTCAAAGCTTCAAGAACGGTGATTTTAACGTCGAAGACCAGCATGGCGGTGGAAGAGAGAAGGTTTTCGAAGATGCAGAATTGGAGGCATTACTTGATCAAGGACTCGTGTCAAACGCAACAAGAATTGGCAGGATCATTGGGAGTGACGCAACCAGCCATTTCAAAACGCCTGAAAGTCATGGGAATGATTCAGAAACAAGGAAATTGGGTGCCGTACGAGTTGAAGCCGAGAGATATTGAACGGCGTTTGTGTGTTTGTGAACAGCTGCTTGCAAGGCAAAGACGGAAGGGATTTCTGCATCGCATTGTGACTGGGGACGAGAAATGGGTTCATTACGATAATCCCAAGCGCAGAAAATCATGGGGATATCCCGGCCATGCTTCCACGTCGACAGCCAAACCGAATATTCACGGTTCCAAGGTTATGCTCAGTATTTGGTGGGACCAGCTCGGCGTAGTGTATTATGAGTTGTTAAAACCGACTGAAACAATCACAGGCGATCGTTATCGAACGCAATTAATGCGTTTGAGCCGAGCATTGAAAGACAAACGGCCGGGAAAGTGGTCAAGACATACTTGGAAACTTTGAAATGGGAAGTCCTACCCCACCCGCCGTATTCTCCAGACGTTGCTCCCTCGGACTATCACTTGTTTCGATCAATGGCACACGGCCTAGCTGACCAGCACTTCCGGTCTTATGAAGAAGTAAACAATTGGATCGATTCGTGGATCGCTTCAAAAGATGACCAGTTTTTTCAACGCGGGATTCGTATGCTGCCCGAAAGATGGGAGAAAGTAGTGGCCAGCGATGGACAATACTTTGAATCATAAATGTATAACCAGTTTTTTACGATAAAGCCTCGAATTTTGGAAAAAAACGTCGGAAGCAAAGTTATACACCTAATAATAATAATATGCTAACTTTTAAAGCGCCGTTTTTGTGATGTAATCACCTCAAGAGCGCATTAAGACGTGTTTTAAATCTAAAAATCTAAATGTGACCGCTTAAAAAACGATCGGTTTAAAAGTATAGTAGAACAAAGTATAAATGTTTAAATTGGGTATGAAAAGATGGGTTTTCAATTTAGATCTGAAATCTGTCGGATCATTTATGCATCTAAGGTGTGAAGGGAGATTGTTCCAAGCTGATGGACCGGCTACCGCGAACGCTCGATTACCGAAATTTGTACTGGGGCAACGCTTCGGCTCAACTAATCTTCCTATTGCTGAGGAGTTCGCCGAGCGAAGTGTGGATTTCCTTGAATTTAGGCTGTCCGTTATACAGAGTTCAGATATATAACTTGGTGCCATTCCATGTAGCGCTTTGAAGACTGTCCAGCAGATTTATACTGGATTCTTTCTGGACTTTTAAGCCAGTGAAGTTCTTTGAGATGTTGTGTTATATGGGACTTTTTTGGAATGCCTTTAATGAGCCTTGCTGTTGCATTGAACGCAGATTGAAGTTTGTTTATTTGTTGTTTTGGAATGTTTGCATAAATTCCATTACAATAATCAAGTCGTGACACAACGAAGGAATTTACAAGAGTTTTGAAAGTGTCATGGGGAATACTCCTTTTGACTGATTTTAATCGTCTTAGGTGGAAGAAACTAGCGCTGACCGTGTTATTAATTTGGGATTTTAGAGACAGATTTGCGTCAAGATAAACACCAAGAAGCTTTGTGGAGTTTTTGGGAACGATATCATCGTCAGCTGTTGAAATTGAGGAATGATCGATAAGATGTTGACGCTTTGCGGAAGAAGTCCAGAGAAATTCCGTTTCGGATGGATTTAGTTTAAGTTTGTTTGATGCCATCCATCTGGATATGGCACCAATGCAGTTGACAGTTATTGACGTAAGATGTTTGGTGTCATCAGGGTTGCAGAAAAAATAAAGTTGCTGATCATTAGCAAAGCAATGTGAGAGGAGGCCAAAGGATTCGATTATTTTGGCAACGTCGTTCGTAAACATGATAAATAAAAGGGGTCCTAAAACAGAGCCTTGTGGCACACCAGATTGGATATCAGTAAATGAGGATTTTTTACCTGCTAGCTGCACAGCTTGTGAACGATCCGACAGATATGAATTTAGCCAGTCTATGGCATTACCTCTAAAACCATACGTGATCGCTAATCGTTGGATAAGATGTGAGTGATCAATTGTGTCAAACGCAGCGCTCATGTCCAGAAGGGAAAGCAGTGCCAATTTGCCCGATTCGTTTGCCAGTACTAAATCTGACATGACTCTAAGCAATCCCGTCTCCGTTGAATGGAAACGTCTGTAGGCGGATTGTAGTTTATACAAAATACTATTTGTCGAAAGGTGAGTTGAAATTTGGGAGGCTACTATTTTTTCAAGAACTTTAGAGATGAATGGTAGATTTGAGACGGGCCGGAAGTTACTAAGATTTTCGGAATCTAGTTGAGGTTTTTTTAATATGGGAGAAACAATGGCTTTCTTGAGCAAAAAGGGGACTTGTCCTGTTAGAAGAGATTTGTTAAAAAAATTGACTAAAAATGGAGCAACATGGTGACAGCATCTCTTGAGAAGCCATGTCGGAACCTAGTAAGGATTTGTAATCGAAGAATGGTTTAGATTGCGCAATCATTGATGGCGCCATCCACATGATATCTCAAATTGGATTCTCTTCTCAGTTGATATTTTCATTAGTTACCTCAAGGGGAGAAAACAATTCGTCTCATACGGAATTTTTCAATCGGAACCTTTTCTTGTAAATTCAGGGGTGCCACAAGGTTCAAACTTAGGGCCACTCCTCTTCACCATCTTCATAAATGATATTGCGAAGGTGATAAACTTCTCGCGATTTCTTTTATTTGCCGATGATCTGAAATTATTCCTGGAAATTAAAAATCCTGAAGACTGTCTTCGCCTCCAGTCGGACATCAATAACATTGTTAACTGGAGTCACAGTAATCAAATGCAACTCAATGTCTCTAAATGCGTTATGTTATCTTTTACTAGAGCATTGAGAACTGTGTATCATAGATACACAATGAACAACCAGCAACTAGCACATGTATTTACGATGAGAGATCTCGGGATCATCTATGAGAGTAGGCTGACTTTTCGTGCACATATCGAGAGGATTTGTGACATTGCACTGAGGATGTTGGGGTTCTTCGTCCGGACCGGAAGAGTTTTCAGAGATTCCAATGTGCTCAGAGTCCTATACAACGCGTTGGTTCGGAGCAGACTCGAAAGTGGTTCTGTGATATGGACTCCTTACGAGGTGAGATATTCCGTTATGCTGGAGAGGGTTCAGAAAAAAATTCTGAGGTATCACTACACGAGGGAGTAAGGTAGTTATCCGTGGCTCTATCCCACGGCATTTCTTTTGGGAATGCTCGGAACTAATTCTCTATAGCTTCGAAGAGATGGACATTTAATAACCCATTTCTTTAGATTAATTAAGGGATACTTCGAGAACTCGACCGTACAGGAGGATGTTGGTATTTTTGTCCCCGATAGATATCTCCGACAGCGACAGCACAGATTGTTTTACCTACCGGCCGCCAGAACCAATCTGCCTCTGGTGACACCGGTGGGAAGAGTAATTAGTCTGCTGAACGCGGTGTCCTCGGAGGTCGACGTCTTTCATATTAGTGAAAGTACGTTCAGGGGATAAATACTCTTGATTTTAGAAAGTATCTTGTCTTCCTAATGTCGAACCACCACTAATGCGTTCCTGGTATTATGTTGGATGTGTATAATATTTTACCTATACACAATAGATGCCTTAAACATTTATGCTGTTTGTAATGTCTTTTGAGTAATTAAACTCTTTTGATTTGATTTGATTTGATGTTCTTCCTGCAGGATGGATTATTTTTTAAATTACTTCCGGGGCAGGATTTAGGCGCAACAAAGCCTACAGCTGTTCCTGACAAGGTGCCCCTCTTCGTCGTCGCTTGATTTTTCAGTTGCAGAACAATTTCCATAACCGATGTCAAAACGGCGCCCAGCTCCTCCAGTAGTGATGCAACGGAAGCAGAAACGGAAACAGATGCGGAAACGGAAGAGCAAATACTTTGAAAAAAAAAATTTTGATTACAAATAAATTTTTTAATTAAATCAAAATTCAAAATTAAGTGATGGTGAGTTGTATTTTATGAAACGTATTTTAGCCGCTTTTACACTGTGATGGATTGCCCTAGTCCGTGATCGGAACCCAGCCTTCATCCTTCCTGGTCATCATCACTGTGATGACCCCTCCTGGTCACGGCACCAAATTGTGGTGAAATGACCTATCCGCGAGGAACCTAAGCAGAATCCCTCCTAACCTTCCTCCGCGAATGGTGGAGCTTCCTCCAGTCATTCCCTCTTCATCCACCTGTACGCGAGTTGGCCTTCGTGATCGTCTAGAAATAATACCGTATGACCCTTCGTTATGACCGATGTAATCCAAGCCCTTTTATTTGGCGATTACTGATAATTTCATTCTAAAGCTAATCGTTCCTAACCCTTCCGAATATTCTAAGCAATCCTGACAAACCCACGTGTAATCAAACTATATGTCACTCAATATTTCCCAGGAACATCTAAACCAAACAACCTAAAATATCTCTAAGTTTACAGAATATAATTCAAAATATTATCTCTAGAAAATGTGGCAGCCCTGGAAGAAACATTCACAAATAATTTGGAACAAATACGATGTACAGTAATTTAAATCAGAGCGTAATGTAATAATGATGCAATAAAGAACAGCTTCCTGAAAGGCACAGGTTATATAACAATTCAGTGTCAAAATATAATATATTAAGTATATAAGGAGTTGTAGGGGATTCGGATATAATAGTGTTAGTATCGCGGGGAACCAGTCTTTTCGTCAGACTGATGATTTTTCTCCACTGCTCCACAGCAGGATCGTCTAGTAACCAGACGACCTACTTCCCAACCCTTAATCAGTGGACCTGGGGATTCAAACCCATGAACCTGGCCATCACCCTATCAGGGGTTTTCGAAGTTCGGTCCACTCACCTTCGAGACAATCTCCACCAATAGACAGATAGCAGGGTCTTTCACCATACTACCTTATATTTCGTCTTTCGGTGGGGTCAAGAAGTGCGCGATCCCAACCTCCCCTAACTGTCTTCATTCATCAGCAGTCGGTCCACTCACCTTCGAGCCAACCTCCACCAATAGACAGATAGCAGGGTCTTTCACCATACTACCTTATATTTCGTCTTTCGGTGGGGTCCAGAAGTGCGCGATCCCAACCTCTCCTAACTGTCTTCATTCATCAGCAGTCAACCATATTTATGTAGCATAATTTGCATGGGTCGAAGTTTATATGTTTATTTTTATATAGAAGATGGCAAATTTTGTTAGAACGCCACATGTCCATAACTAAGATTTCAGTATTCGATGAGTTAGTGAATACCTGTTTCGGGTGCGATGCGTTGGCCCGAGGGTTAGTGAGCTATATTACGTGCAGTATAGGAAAGATCGGAGTATAGTATATATATGTATATATATGTATATATATATATATATATGTATATATGTAATATATATATATATATATGTATATATATATATATATATATATATATATATATATATATATATATATATATATATATATATATATATATATACTCATAATATGTATAATATATATGTAATAGCCAACATATATATAATATATATATATATATATGTCTTTCTTATGCTGTATCTTAATAACTATATATATATATATATATATATAATATATATATATATATATATATATATATATATATATATATATATATATATATGCTGCTATATATATATATATATATATATATATATATATATATATATATATATATATATATATATATATATATATATATATATATACTCTCTCTCTGTATAATTATATAATTTTAAGTAGTGAGGGAAGGATGATTACTGATTTCAAAAGTATACAAGGAAGATGGATGGAGTACTTTAAAGATATGTATGGCAGTGAAATGACTGAAGATTCAATAAGAATGAGCTTTACAAATGAGAGTTGCACGAACAGCGGAAGTGAAATTACTGAAATAAATTTGAACGAGATAGTAAGTGCTGTAAGATGTATGAAAGGTGGAAAAGCTGTCGGATATGACTGTGTAGCCTTAGAGTTTATCAAAAACGGTGGACCGGTGGTTTCAGCATGGTTATATAGACTCTTTAACCAGTGTTTAGAGGAGGGATATACGCCGCTCGACTGGAGGAGGGCTGTTATCATGCCTCTTTATAAGGGAAAGGGGTCTCGTATGGACTGTGGAAATCACCGGGCAATAAGTCTATTAAGCGCCGTTGGTAAACTCTACGGTCGAATTTTAATAGAAAGAGTAAAAAAGACGACGACTGAAAGAGTATGGGATGTTCAAGGCGATTTTATGACCGGAAGAGGTTGTATGGATCAGATTTTTGCACTTCGAACGCTTGCGGAGAAGTTTATGGCCAAAAACCGTAAGCTTTTCTGTGCGTTTGTCGATTTGCAAAAAGCCTATGATCGAGTGAACAGAGAAAAACTGTGGTCAATCTTGTCCGAATACGGAGTGAGCACAAAACTGATACGGGCGGTTGCTTCTCTCTACGAAGGGAGCACTGCCAGTGTTAGGGTAAATGGGGACATCACGCCCTGGTTTGATATCACGAAGGGTGTTAAGCAGGGCTGCGTGATGTCCCCTTGGTTGTTCAATCTGTATATGGACTAGTGTATGAAAGAACTTAAAGGTATAAATGCTGGTGCTAAGATGAGTGATCTATCTGTAAACAGTCTGCTTTACGCGGACGACGCCGTTCTCGTTGCGGATAGTGCGGACGAATTAAAAGTCTTGGTGTCGAGAATGTATGAGGTATGCAAGTCGAACGATTTAATGATGAATGTCGGAAAGTCAAAGGTGTTAGTTTTTGAAAGGGAAGAGCAAATGACAGTTTGTAATATAAGTGTAAATGAAGAGAACTTGGAACAGGTGAGCGAATTTGTGTATTTAGGTAGCATGTTCACAGCGGATGGCCGAACGGACAGTGATATTGAAAGAAGGGTTGGTGCGGGTAATAAAGTGAATGGAGCTTTAAAAGTAGTTATTGGAAACAAGAATTTATCAATGAAAGCGAAAATGGCCGTTCACAATGGAGTCCTGGTTCCAACCCTTATGTATGGAAGCGAAGCATGGAACTGGCAGAAGAAAGATGAGAGCAGAATAAATGCGGTAGAGATGAGGTCACTAAGACGTATGTGCGGTAGAACGATGTACGACAGAATCTCAAATGCTGATATTAGGAAGGAGTGTAGAGCGAAAGAAGGTATTATGAACAAAATTATGAAAGGTTCGCTTCGTTGGTTCGGACATATGGAGCGCATGGGTGAAGAAAGAATGGTTAAAAAGTATACGTTAACAATGTAAATGGAGTAAGGAGTCGAGGTAGACCGAGGAAAACATAGCATGACCAAATTAATCAAATATTAAAAGTTGGTCATGTCAGAAGCCGGAAGAATCGACGTGCGTGTATGACTCGATGTATGAATGTGGAGGAAGCTAGAGAGGTGTGCCAGGATAGAGTAGTGTGGCGGTCCATTCTCTCTGCCTACCCCTGCGGGGAAACGGCGTGATGGTTTTGTTTGTTTTGTTTGTTGTATATATATATATATATATATATATATATATATATATATATATATATATATATATATATATATATATATATATATATATATATATATATATATATATATATATATATATATATATATGTAACATATATATATATATATATATATAACATATATATATATATATATATATATATATATATATATATATATATATATATATATATATATAATACATCATAAAACATGTTTAAATCACACTTTATATTTTATACGTTTCTATTTTATTATTTTTTTCCGTTTCCTGCAGTACCGGCCACAAAATTGTCCTCCAGTACCGGCCACTATTTAAGTTTATTTTTAAGTGGTTTAATTTCTTTGTAGGTATACCTACACAAATAATGTCGATTCCACAATACATTCTCACCTGAACTGAAGCAAGTGTTGGCATATATATATATATATATATATATATATATATATATATATATATATATATATATATATATATATATATATGCTATATATATATATATATATAACTAACTAACTAACTAACCATCACGCCGTCTCCCCGAAGGGGTAGGCAGAAAGAATGGACTGCCACACCTTTCTTTCCTGACATATTTCTCTCGCTTCCTCAACATTCATACATCGTGTCATGCACGCGCGTCGATTTCTCTGACTCCTCACATGGCCGACATTCAATATTTGATTTATTTGATCGTGCCACGTTTTCCTTGGTCTTCCTCTATTTCTGGTACCATTTACATCATTAACATATAATTTTTTACCATTCTTTCTTCATTCATTCTTTCCATATGTCCAAACCATCTTAATGATCCTTTCATTATTTTGTTCATGACACCATCATTCGCACCGCATTCACTTCTTATATTTTCATTCGACACTCTATCATACACAGAGTATCCACACATTCGTCTAAGAGATCTCATTTCTACTGCATTTATTCTACTTTCATCCTTCTTTTGCCAGTTCCATGCTTCGCTTCCATACATAAGGGTCGGTAGAAGAACACCATTGTGCACTGCCATTCTAGCTTTTTTGGATAGGTTTTTGTTTGCGATGACAACTTTAAGTGCACCATTCACTTTGTTGCCTGCCCCAACCCTTCTTTCAATATCCCTCTCCACTCTCCCATCTCTTGTAAACATACTACCTAAATACACAAACTCAACTACTTGCTCCAAGTTTTCACCATTCACGCTAATGTTACAGACTGTCGTGGTTTCTTCCTTTTCAAAAATCATTACCTTGGACTTATTAACATTCATCATCAGATCATTTCGCATGCATACCTCATACATACAATTCACCAGGACTTGTAGTTCATGCTCGTTGTCAGCAAGTAGGACAGCGTCATCCGCATACAAGAGACAGCTTACTGACACTCCGCTCATTTTGGCACCTACATCCAACCCTTTCAGCTCTCTCATACAATTGTCCATATACAGATTAAATAACCACGGGGACATTACGCAACCTTGTTTGACACCTTTATTGATATCAAACCAGGCTGTAAGATCACCATTTACTCTGACACTAGCAGTGCTTTCTGTGTATAGCGACTTAATGGCCGTGATCAGTTTTGTACTTATTCCATATTCAGACAATATTTTCCACAACTTTTCTCTATTAACGTAATCATATGCTTTTTGTAAGTCGACAAATGCACAGAAAAGTTTGCGATTTTTGGCCAGAAACTTCTCTGTCAATGTACGAAGTCCAAAAATTTGATCCATACATCCTCTGCCATTCATAAAGGCACCTTGCACATCCCAAACTTTGTCACTCGTCAATTTTCTTACTCTTTCTATTAAAATTCTGCCATAGACTTTACCAACGACACTCAAAAGACTAATAGCTCTGTGGTTTCCACATTCCATACGCGATCCTTTTCCTTTGTACAGGGGCATAATTACTGCTCTCCTCCAGTCTAGCGGCGTATATCCCTCCTCCAAGCACTGGTTAAATAACTTACATAACCATGTAGAAACCACTTCGCCACCGCTTTTAATAAAGTCTATGGCAATACAATCAAACCCAACAGCTTTTCCACTTTTCATTGCACTCACGGATCTTTTCATCTCATTCGTACTTATTTTTTCAATATTATCATTCATAGGTCCCGCACTCGCACTAGCTGTTATATTTTCGATCACGCTTGTATCACCACCATACATCTCCTTAAAATATTCCATCCATCTTTCTTGTATGATCTTACTCTCCGTTAACATTCTTCCCTCGTTGTCTAAAATTGCTTTCACACATCCACTATCAGGAGGATTTCGGGCTTTTTTAACTTCTTTCCAAAACATTTTTAAATTTGCTTGGAAGTTGTTTGTCATTTTGAGCCCTTCTTCCTCCTTCAGCTTTTCTTTCCGCGCTTTCACTACCGACTTCACTCTCTTCTTGCATACCTTATACAAATCTTTTGCTCTTTCATACTTAACTCTGTCATTCTTATTTATCGACAACATATTCAACCAAGCATCTTTCTTCTCTTTAACAGCAATCTTTACGTCATCATTCCACCATGCATCCCCTTTCCTTCTTCCTTGTACACACACACCACACGATTCTTTCGCTGATTCACACAAACTCACCTTCAAGTATTTCCAGGTCTCGTCAATACTCAACTCACTTACATCCCGCTCACTCAATCTATCTTTCACTTTTCTTACGAAATTATTTCTTACGTCATTGTTTTGCAGTTTTTCAACTTTGACTCTAGTCGGTGCGGCTACTGTTTTGCTTCTTCTGGTTCGCCATCCCCGGAATAAGATCACTTTTGCCACTACTAAAAAATGATCCGTTTCCAGTTCGGCTCCCCTGAAGACCCTTGAATCAACAGTATCCGCCCGTAATCTAGAGTCTACAATGACGTAATCTATAATGGACCTTTCAAATCCTCTTTCCCAAGTATAGAGATGGATTCTCTTATGATCGAAGATGGTATTTGATACAAAGAGACCCCATTCTATACACAATTCAAGCAGTCTCCTTCCATTATCATTTATTCGTCTATCACCAAACGTACCCAGACATTCCTCGTACCCACTCCTACGGATTCCCACCCAACCGTTCATATCACCTGCTATTATCAATCTTTCGTTTTCACTCTTACACACCAATGTCTCTCTCACTTTGTCCCAAAACTCATCTTTACTCGCCTCATTTTCGTTGTTACCAGGGGCGTATCCAATTAAAAGGAAAACTCTTGTTAACCCGATCTTGAAGCGAATCCACATGAGTCTTGGGCTAACACATTTATAACCTTTCATACATTCTACCATCCTTGGAGCTAGCACCGCCGCCACGCCTTGGCATGCTCTGTGGTCATTCGGCACACCCGACCACAGAACAAGCTTATCCGCATGCTCCAAGGAACCACACTCTTTCATCATACATTCAGTCACACATAAAACATCTAAACACTTATTATCCATTTCTGCACACATCTCATTCAACTTTCCTTCCATACCTCCCCTTATATTCCATGTACCGATGCGGCACTCCACCCTTCTCTGTTCGCCCCTGCGGGAGATGCGGTGTGATGGGTTGCGGACCTCATCGCCACCAGTAGGCATCACCCGCACACACTTAAATGCTAAAACATTTACAAACTATATCTAAAATAAAATTCAATTATATAAAATAAATAAATAAAATAAAATAAATCATAAAATAAAAATAACAAAATATAACACATAAAAAAAAGATATAACACATAAGCTATTTTCTAAGATAATATCCTTTCATTAAAAGTTTGTTTCTCCCGTTACCACCGTTATATTAATAAAATTTTAGTTAGTTAGGCACTTTAAATAGTTTAATTTCCAGCAAGCACTTCAATATGAATCAAAAGAATTTTTCAAATAGACATCGGAACAAATGTACATAAACGTTCGAAAAATAAAATTATGAAAACCAATTTGGCACCTGTCAAAACACTTCACATAAACAATGTAATTATATTTTTCACCACCAAAACAGCACAAAGGTATAAATTTTCACAATCAAATATTATTTTGGGATGGCAAGATGCGTATTGGCCAGGATTATTCTCACATGGATCATTTATATATAAATTTTGTCCACTAGTTGACGATGTTTTAAAAAAAGGTCAATATTACAATTTGCTCATCCAACAGGACACACCCAACACGTATACGAGGTAACGAACCACAAAGTACTGTTTTAAACATATAAACATTTTTAAAAAAATCACTTATACGCCTAAAAACTCCAGTTTTATTGGAGAAGCCCGCGACCAAACCATATATATATATATATATATATATATATATATATATGTATATATATATATATATATATATATATATATATATATATATATATATATATATATATATATATATATATATATATATATATATATATATATATATATATATATATATATATATATATATATATATATATATATATATATATATATATATATATATATATATATATATATATATATATATATATATATATATATATATATATATATATATATATATATATATATATATATATATATATATATATATATATATATATATATTTATGTATGTAATATATAAACGAAAGCATAGTATAATCGTGGAGTAAGCCGAACGCATACGTTCCGATTTCCTGAAATATAAATTCTTAATTCTAGACTTAGCTTTTCCGTCGTACAGCTCAGGAAAACTGATTCTAATCTAGTATTTTTTAACTCAGCATATGCCGCACCCTCGTACCACTTTAATTGTAAACACAAAATAAAATTGAAGTTCTTGGTAATCAGAACATAGACACAAACCGATTCAATACTAAATGCGACCTCTCGACGCTAGGTCTGAAAATTCACTACCCTGAACTACCTCTCTCCCTGGCCCACTACCCTTCTCTCCTTCCCGCGCCCCAAACCCATCCCCAAATCTTCCCCCTCGTCCCCCTCTGCTTCTCGCACCCCTACATCCATCCCCACTTGGTTAGGTGCTATATTTTCTAGTCATTTGAATTTATTTTCGTACATCTGAATTCACGTATCTCTCTCTACGATGGTTCAGTACCATCACAGTACCTAACAATCTGCACCGGGGTTCTTCATATATAATATAATATAAGAATAGCTCCGCTAAATAATTGCTCACTGGCTACTGCTGGGAGGAGCTGATAAATATTGGCGCACTAATGGCAAAAGATTGGTATATTTGTATGAATTTAATTTCTACCAGGCAAGGGAATCCTATCCATTGCCACTCCCATCCATCCATGTCCAGCAATCCTCTTCAGGGATGGATGGGAGCGGCAATGGATAGGGGGCGGTGGCGGGCTTTGGGAGAGGCCTACATTCAGCAGTGGATGACAGACGGCTGATGATGATGATGATGATGAAGGGGATCCTGAAGTTGGGATTGTGTCTCCAAAAATAGATTGTCATTCTCGTTATTTGTAATGAAATCAAATCAAATCAGTTAATTTTCTCAAAAGATATTACAAGCATTTTTTATAGTTTAAGATATCTATTGAGAACAGGTAAAATATAATAAATATATAATAACCACCCGGAACATAAAGATGGATAGCCTCCAAGATGACGGAATTCTCAAATTCTAATATTTGTAATGATGACGTAGGTTGGGCTTCATTCTCATTTTGAGTTCGGCACCTTTTGGGGAACGGTATGCCGTCTAGTCCAAGTGAAACTAGTGGACTCTCTGGATTTTCTGGTTCTGCTGATCGTCATATTTAATATTTTAGACTCAACCTGCTCCGTAGTGATACTGGTGAAAATATGAGATTTATATCGCGGATACGTCACAATTGTGTAGTTGTCGTCTTTGGCCATGTCTCCATCTTGCACTCGAGTTCAATTCATCACGTAATGTTCTAGCCAAGTTTTGTTATTGTGCTGAAGTATCAGGTTTCGTCTCTTCTTGATCTAATGTGGTCATAAGAACTTAAATCAAGGGTATGACTGATGAAATAGTCACTTAAGAATTACTTCATTTTCTAGTGATTTATTCGTAAGTAACGCCTGGAACACCCTCCTGCGCCTAAAGTCATATTTCCGTTACAAAAGTTGCGGAAACAGAAACAGAGGTCTGTTGCACCACTAGTGGATACACGCCGTACTACCCAATGGCTGCCACTAATCATTTTGAATCAAGTTAGTCAGCCACATGCGGACCCACAACCGTGAAGGACAGTCCTCCTTGGACACGAGGGACAGCCGATGATGCTGATGAGCGGATACACACCGTACTTCCTAATGGCTGCCACTAATCATTTTGAATCAAGTTACAGCAAGCATGTAGACATTTTTCAGTGAAGTGTCTCACTCATTTAGTATGCCTGAACTAATGTGATAAAACCTTATTAGGTGAAGTTTTATTAACTATAAGTTTTTAAATCTCTAAATAAAAAATGAAAAAAATCTTTTTAAAATGTATAATATATTTAGTTAAAATCCACGTATGTTTGTGTCTTTGACCGGTTTCACAGACTTGACGTGACGCCGTTTTAAAAAAAAATTGAGTCTTTTTGACACCAAAGAGATTTTACTCTCTTTTAAAAATGGTCTGGACTGATCAAATTGAAATGTCAACAGTATGAAAAGTTAATCGCCGATTTTTGAGCACCAAATCTTTGATTTCCTTGACATGTTGTCCAGTTGGTGTTGATGGTCGTCCAGGGGGATTCTTGTCTTTAGCGCCTTCTCTGCCTTCTTCGAAATGTTGAATACCACTTGTAAACATTTTTATGTGACATAACCTGGTCACAGAATGCCTTCAGCAACATTCTCAATGTTTCTGAAGCACAAATTTCATTTCGCAAACAAAATTTAATGCAACTTCTTTGCTCAACAAAATCATATATTAAAAATATCGCTAAAGTATAATAACTTTGTTGTTGTTCACAAAACACGTGCGTGACTATTGGACGAATGCAGATATTGACATTAAATTTAACACAGATGTCAGTGACAGTAATTCCAATCTAAAAAAAAGATTTAAAAGAATCGGAGAGCCCGCGTATTTTAAATTAAAAATTTCACCATACTTTCAAATCAAATCAAATCAGTTTATTTCATCAACAGACATTACAAAATTTATTTTTAAGGCATCTATTGAGAACAGGTAAAATAATATATTATATATAGTATACTACCAGAAACGCATAAGAGATGGTTCAACATTAGGAAGACAGGATACTCTCCAGAATTAAGAGTATTTGCCTTCTGAACGTACTTTCACTAACATGAAAGACGTCGATCTCCGAGGAGACCGCGTTCAGCAGACTAATTGCTCTTCCCACCGGTGTCACCAGAGGCAGATTGGTTCTGGCAGCCGGTAGGTAAAACAATCTGTGCTGTCGCTGTCGGAGATATCTATCGGGGACAAAAAGCCGAACACCCTCCAGTACGGCCGAGTTCTCGAAGTATCCCCTAATTAATCTAAAGAAATGGGTAATTAGATGTCCATCTCTTCGAAGCTGTAGAGAATTGGTTCCGAGCATTCCCAAAAGAAATGCCGTGGGATAGAGCCAAGGATAGCTACCATACTCCCTCATGTAGAGATACCTCAGAAATTTTTTCTGAACCCTCTCCAGCATAATGGAATATCTCGCCTCGTGAGGACTCCATATCACAGAACCACTTTCGAGTCTGCTCCGAACCAATGCGTTGTATAGGACTCTGAGCACATTGGGATCCCTGAAAACTCTGCCGGTCCGGACGATGAAGCCCAACATCTTCAGTGCAGTGCCACAAATTCTCTCAACATGTGCACGAAAAGTCAGCCTACTCTCATAGATGATCCCGAGATCTCTCATCGTAGATACATGTGCTAGTTGCTGGTTGTTCATTGTGTATCTATAATACACAGTTCTCAATGCTCTAGTAAAAGATAGCATAACGCATTTAGAGACATTGAATTGCATTTGATTACTGTGACTCCAGTTGACAATATTATTGATGTCCGACTGGAGGCGAAGACAGTCTCCAGGATTTTTAATTTCCAGGAATAATTTCAGATCATCGGCAAATAAAAGAAATCGCGAGAAGTTTATCACCTTCGCAATATCATTTATGAAGATGGTGAAGAGGAGTGGCCCTAAGTTTGAACCTTGTGGCACCCCTGAATTTACAAGAAAAGGTTCCGATTGAAAAATTCCGTATGAGACGTATTGTTTTCTCCCCTCGAGGTAACTAATGAAAAACATAATCAACTGAGAAGAGAATCCAATTTGAGATAGCTTTGCTATCAGAATGTCGTGGTTCACAGTGTCAAAGGCCTTTGAGAAATCATTATATGAACAGTCAACTTGGTGACCATCATCCAAGGCCCTTGCAATGTAATCTGTGAATACCATGAGATTAGTTTCAGTCGAGCGCCCCTTCCTGAATCCATGTTGTTCTGTTATAATATAGGGGTCGACTTTGGGAAATATCAATTTGTGTAAAATTGATTCAAATAGTTTGGCTGGAGCCGACAGTATCGCTACAGGTCTGTAGTTTTCGACCGACTCTTTTGCGCCGCTCTTGAAAATAGGACTGATTCTGGAAAGTTTCCAGAGATCAGGAAAAGTATTTGTACTTAACGATAGGTTAAATAAAAAATACAGCGGAGATATTAGGAGCTCAGAGCAGCCTTTTAAGAAGTAAATGGGAAGAAAATCAGGACCAACCGAGTGCGAATTCTTCATAGCTTTAATGGAGGATATAATATCATTCGCTTCTATCTGCGATATGACAAAGCCATGACCACAACAATTGGCACTTAACTCAGTCGCTGAATTGAAATTAACTATTAAAATTGAACTGAATTGAAATTATTAATTACTTTTAGATACCTATATAATATTATATCCTATGTGTGGTTCTCGGTAACAAGCAAGCGGCGGCGCGGCGGCGTGTGTTCTAGTGGATCATGCAGCGATGTGGGATTGACGAAAACACACATACTTGAGTTGATGTCATACATGAAAAACATCTGAATTATAAACGACGAGTAGAGATTCAGTCGAACAGTAGCCCCAGTGACGGGATGGAAATGGGCTCTCGGGTCTCGCAGCTTCCCGTGTGTTCGAGCTTCCTGCCATTATTATTATTATTCGGCAAAGAAACACTTGAAGGAATCTCATCGCGGGTTGTGTGAGTTTCATTAACAGTAATATGTGGCGTGGATCTTTAATTAGAAAAATATAACACCCGCACTTCTCTAATACGAGTACTTACTTCAGGTACATACTATCAGAAGAAATAAGATAAATTGCTTTTCATGGAATGACCTACTTCAGGGCAATGATGGTTGAGTGCAGGCCGCCGCCGGCCCTACCCAACCACCGCGCACAGAGTTGGAGCGGCAGCCGGCCTGCCCGACCACCACCCGATCTCCCGACTGTTGCCGCAATTCTGTAAATAGCACCGGGCGTTATTATTTGTTGACTGCCTTAATCATTAGTGCCATAATTATTTACAGCTAAACACTTCTAGCGACCATTAGCACCGGGAGTTATAACCTGTTACTAGGGCTAACTGTAGGCCGAACGCATCATCAGATGAGAGTAATGATGTCAGGAGTTCCACTAAAGAACACCAAGGAGTTTGTCTACCCGGGGAGCAAAATAACATGGGACGGTCGGTCTAAGAGCTAGGTCGACAGCCGTATACATCAGGCTAGGCTTACATTTAATAAAAGGTCAAAAATAATAGAATCGAATAATGTAGACCTAAAACTGATAATACTCCTCATCAAGACCTATGTATGGAGTATCTTGATGTACGGCTGCGATACATGGTGCCTATCTAAAAGAGGTAAACGGAGACTAGAAGCTTTTAAGATGTGGTCCTATAGAAGACTATTAGGAATTTCCTGGAGAGACCACATTATAAATGAGGAGGTCCTCCAAAGAATCGAAGGAGGAAGGCACCTGCTCAGGACCTTGTCCGAAAGGCGTGCAAGATGGATCGGCCATGTAATACGACAAGAAGACCTCTTGCATGCCATAATGGAGGGTATGACCGAGGGGACAAACTCTAGGGGACGCCCACGCCGAGAGTACCTGGAGGACCTGTTGGTGGACGTGCGCTGCTCATCATATGCAGATTTCAAAAGAACCGCACAAGACAGGGAATAAGTGAAGAGAAGAATAGAGGAAATTGCTGCAAACCAATCCCAGGATTGAAACCAGAGAGAGAGACCAGGGCGGGGGAACATGCAGGTGCCCAGCGCACTCTCCGTGTTACGGAGACTCGTGTCCACAACTGGATATAGAGTTGAATTGATTGATGAGAATTGTGGTGTGAGGTGAGTGGTGTATTCTAAATCTTCCAAATGTTCTTCCATCTGATGTATGTATAGAAACATCCAACATATATCAAGTCGATAAAAAGGAGACCCTAATGTTAGATCAATACTACGTTTTTAACATTAGTAAATTTTGTTTTAACAAAGGGTCTGGTGGATCTAACAGCTGGTGTCCCGCCGGCTGCGGCTCTTGTCCGTGTCAACAGAAGCTGCATGTGTAATGGCACTCTATTCTATGGTATACCGCTGTGTTGCCGAGCCAAAATGATCTTTTAGCAAGGTGCCCTAGGGGCCTCATGGAATGTGTGCGGATATTAAAGGAGTCAGGTGTCTACACTCCCGCACTAAACTACTGAACACTGGAAATTCAAACATTATAAAAACGACTGCTGTTATCATATTTATTATTCAATGTTGTTCATATAATACAATTATATAAAACTCCATATTAAATATCATGTATTTATGCAAATACCCAATTTCTAGAGTTTGTCGACCACATTTGATAACGCCCTAGCAAGGCGAAATATAATAAAATTTCTAGAATATGGACTTTTTTCACATACACAAAATACGTTTACAATTGAAATTGAAGTACTACTACTGTAGACCCGCTTCGTTTCTAGACTTCCTCAGTGTGACCACAGGTGTAGGTAATACTCTACTCGCTATAAGGCCGTTGTTTATATGTTATTATATCAAATATACAATATGAACATTAAGTATTGGGGAAAGGATTTGATGGTTGTAAAGTACCAGTCCTCTCACTACTTATATTATAATACTCAACATCTACGAGTATATATTATAGATAAATGGCAATGTTCGTACCTGTACAACCTAGAGACTCGACAACTACGGGAGCAAATAGGTTGAACCACTCACAGTTGTTTGTATTATGATACTTCACCCATTGAAGTACATAAAGTGGTGGGTTTTAATGATATCCAATATTAACTTTGATACTTGATTTTGTCTATTCAATTATTAAATGAAATAGTATCAGGAGTGCCGTTTCCATTGCAACTAGAGTTGGCGATGGTGCATGAACCATCGCCAATTATAGTCGCATCACCACTTTCTGGGAATTAATTCACATTTCAAAAATATTTATGGCATGCAATTAGTGACTGTGTGTGTAAGAATATATTTAACGTGATGTTCATATGTGGAATCACGCATCTTGGGATGTATCGAACATACTTGTTACGTTTTCAAACCAAATGTTTCTAATGAAATTCAATTGATGAAGGGCGGTGAATATGCAATTGGCATTATCTCTAGGGCAGTCGAAATGATTTTGTGATACGCTATCCGCCCCATTACCTTGGATGCCACCAGATGCTTGGAAATAACATGACAACCACATAACATGGAATAAAACTTTAGGAATGTTCATCGTCCATTACATATCTCTGGGGCAGCGACAAGAATTCCACACATGGCTCTGCAAGGACGGCCGCGGCGTCCAATCGTTTGTATAATATAATATTATCCCAAAAGCTCTGTCGTCGACTACCATCTCAACCGATTTAATTTTGTTGATTTTGGAAAACGTGGTACGTTCTTTTAAATATACGAGTATTTAAATTACGAATAATATAAAATATTCTTTTTTGTTGATTTCATTGTACGAAGATGTTAGCAAAAGTGTGTAATCCGTGTGCCATATACGAGTATACTCGTAGGATAGAATAGGAGGGAGAGTATGTAGGTACTCGCACCTCCCATCCCGCGGTGGGGGCTATTTTAGTTATTGAGAGATTCCGCCGACGTACTTAGCTAATTGAATTCCGAACATATTTGAGATAACCGCATAATGTGCGCGCCGCTGGCTTTGATACGCGCCGTAGATTGGTGAGAAAATGACTAATTTCCAATTCATATTCAAACACGCCGCGAGGGAGCTGCCGATGCCGTATCCACTTACGAGTGACATACATCAGTCCGCGACCACGGTACTCGCACACGCGTGCCTGCATCCTCAACCTGCAACCTCACCGGTACGCTCTCAGCGGGCAGCCCACATCTCTGCACTGCGCTGAACTGATTACTGATGATGAACTAAGAAAACACCGACCGACAGAGAGCGGGAAGTGGAAACACCACTTGTTCTGTATCACATGTCGCGTTACGTTTCCTATTACAGATGGCCTTTATAGAGGGAAGTACTTTTCAGATTAAAGGCGAAAGCAATATTTCATCCGGTGAAGCTTTAGCGCATTTCATTTCGTATTATGAGTGCGCGGTATCGCTTTATGGCGGCTTACGTACACCTACCACTCTCGGCCGGAGCTCGGTGGAATGAGACCGGGGAGACCACGCACTCCTGACAGTGGACGATGAGATAAAAATGCTTTGATATAGGAGTAAGTTTATAACAGTGTCATCAGTCTGTTGCCGATGCCAGCGAGCCTGGCGAAACCGGTCGCTGTCGAAATAAGCACAAAAGTGGAAGTATTTAAAGAAACATCGTTTTATTGAATTATTATTTAAAATGAGCTTCTATCAACAGATTTCAGTAAAATCATTTGATTATCTTAATAACGCTAAGTAATTTTTGTTTGTAGCTTTGTTAAAAAGTAAGTTCTATGTGCCGTACGAAAAATTGTTAATTTTAATTTTAAAGTTAGATGTCAAGTGTTTTTTTTAAACAAAGATTATTGGCAGGCCTGAGCCCCCTACTATACTACATACATATGTCGCCGCCATCTAGTTAAATACGCCGCTCAATTGAACGGCTAGGCTGATAATGAAATGGCGGCATTCAATGAAGTGACTAGGCCGGTAGTTGAATAAATTAAGATAGCTCAACGTTTTAGTTCTAAATTTTATCGCTGCAGCGCTAGCAGTCATTTAACAATGTTCAACTGTCAGTTGGCATTCGATAACATGTGTTTTTGTAAAAAGTAACACGATTTTCAAACAAAAGAGAGAGAGAGAGCATGCGTGTAGGGGATGTGGGATGTATTATTTAAAAAAAAAATAACTCTAACCTAAACGTACTGTTCTTCTTTACTACCGTACGAGTTTTGACATTGGCTTAGCGCTTGTACGGTTATAATGTTCATATTGACGCATGGCCTGTTTATAAAAACATAACTTTATTTTTATTTCTATTTTATTGTATTTTACTTTAACCACCTTAACAGACCGGAAGACCCAATTACAGAGAGGAATTACATCACAATCACCCGGGCTTCAGAAAAAAAACACTTTTTAATTATTATTGATTTCACCGAGAATCGAATTTTTAGGTTAGAGTTAGTTTTAAAATATAATACATTCCATATCCCCTATTACTACCCCTACTCATCAAATTTTTACGCAAACGCTAAAAACTTGTTCAACAAAATCCCTAATTTATTTGTGTTCAAATAAATAAATAAATTCACGATAATATAAAGTCGCAATAACGTAGCTTTCAACATGTCGGCTAAGCGTCCGTTAGCCATGTCATTGAATTCCGGTATTTTATTATCGGCCTGGCGACGTTTAGCCTTTTGGTTGAACGTTGTGTTCAGCAAGTTGGCTAAGCCATGTCATTGAATGCCGCCATTTCATTATCAGCCTAGCCGTTCAATTGAGCGGCGTATTTAACTAGATGGCGGCGACACATATTATATATTAACAGAACGTGATTGAGAGATTGAACATTTTTATACAATAATAATAATTATACCATACAATGTTAAAATTCGAAAGAAATAGTTGTTTCTAATGAATTTAATTAATTGAAATACCTATCTATCCTATCCATAAAATTGTGTCTTGAGAGTGTGAGAATGGAAGATTCGTTTACGGAGGCCAATATTGTAATGAATATAAAGTAACTCACGGTATAAAGGCGCAGTCATTTCATTTCGCAGGAGAAGAATCTCCTTTTCAGTAGTGATCGTTCTGACTTTTTAAAAATTATATATTGAGCTCTGCGACCTTTCCATTTAGATATTTCAGAAAAATGAAAGTAAGCAAATAGTGTGCCAAGTGTGCTCTAAATGAATACCGTTCGTAACATCATACGGCGCGGCGTGTAATACGAGGAGAAGTGTACATTTGACATAAGGAAAACTGACAAGTTTTCTTATATGTGGAAGATTAAGCGAGGAGTTTGACAAAAAGGTGTCCATGTAGTTAAAATACTATCAATTTATTACTAGATACGATTTAAATGAACGATAGAGAGAGAGAAAGAGAAAGTATTGCAAGAATAAAGGGAAGGTGTGGCGGGTGATTGAAAGAGTTTCAGCGTTGTCAAGGAAAAATATTGAAGCATTCTTCATTTTCGAAAACCGCAAATATTTTCATGCTCGAATGTGGAACAAGAGTGAATATTTCCTAACCGAATGGGAGAATTTATATCTTCGGGCTCACGACATGTCGCTGGGGCATAGAATGTCAGAAATTCAATATTTAATAATCCATATTTTACCAATATTCTGTACGTATACGTACGCACATTCCAATATACGAAGGCTTCTAGCTAGCTAGCTGCAGGGCCTGTTCTAGACCTAGACCGTTCATCTTGCTGCGGTTGTACTGTTAATTGCTAGTGTCTGTTAAGATTAAGTAGAATAAGACAATAAGATTACTATTATAATGTTGCTTTGACCATACCATACTTCAATTAACACAACGAAAGAGCCAAGCGGTACTATTTGTCGAACCCGCGAACCCCACTAACGTTGGCTCATTAATTTCTTGACCACTAGCCACATTATTGTACGCCATAATCTGATGATACTGTTGTAATCGGAAGAATTAATCCGTCGTAAATATTTAATTTAGATTAGTAATTGATTACCATTTCAAATTTCCCTGATTTCATATGATTGTGAGCGTTTTCAATTACCGGTGATTCCCCCAGACGCAGGTGCCGGCTTTACCGATTTACCGCCTCGCCGATTACCGTTACAGTAGTGCAGCCCTGCGCGCCAGGGACGGCCCCGGGCGGGACACTGGTGATAGGATTATCCAGTCCATCCCCAGCACACCTTGACTGCACGGATATTTATTATAGGATCCGAATAATCTACACCATAAAATCTTTGTCAGCCCTTCCTTCCGGATCCTCCTCGGCTTCCGCGGCGCGTGGTTCTCCGAAGAATTCCTGGTCTGATAGGTAGCTTCTGCGTTGCGGATTGGAAAGTGAGAACTTATTAATTAATTAAACTAAAAATGTCTAAATGTTAAAAAAATAAATAAGAACTTGCCCGGCTTTCGCAGAAAGCGGAATAACGACGGCATGACGACTTTTACTATCAAAACAGTGTCCTGTACGTTCAGCTCCCACGGAGTCTTAATCCGCGAGAAGTCGACTCCCTTCACTTGAACTCTCTACATTTTTAATTGCTTGTAAATTTGGGACTTAGTTACTAATTTTGGCGGGTTTTATATTCATGAACTCGAATGTGAAGAGAGCGTGTTTTTTTTGGTGTGGTCTCGAAAGGAGTTCGCAATAGGTACATCGACGAAGTTCGGAAAGAGGGCATTTTTCTTGGAATTATACTCACTCGGGTAACATGCGTATTACCGGGTTATCTCAGGATGTTTTAAAACATGTTCCTCAAATTTGACAAAATGTTATTGTCGAGTTCATGATACGCACGCAAGTGTGTTACAGCACCTGCACCGGCAAGAGGCGGACGGTGTCTTCTAGCTTGGGGTCTACCATATTTCGTACTGCAAAGGAAGCAAACATTGCGGCCCGTTGCCCGTGTAGATGTTAAGCCGTTGTACAAAGGAATTATACCATTTTGATAAAAAATACACCGGGATTAAAACATTTTCTTAATTAGTGACCTTTTGGACATCTTAAGGCCGTAGAGGCGGAGTTCAAAGGGAGAAAGGGAAGATAATACAAAAAGAAGGAAAATTGGGTGTGACGCTGGATCCGTATTGAATAATTAATTAGTTTCTGATCTTACTTACAGCGTTATACCGCCAGATTAGTACGGATATTCGAGACAAGAGAATAATAATACCAATTACTCCCGCACATCCTCCGTCATTCTTTTCTATTAGCACTCGCGACAAGAACTAAATACATTATTTCCTAAACAAGCTTGCGACATCAAGATTATTGTTAAACTATTAAATAGTATTTGTTTGTTAATAAACTTATTATTCATTTTTAAAATACTGTGTTAAAAATATGTCTCTCGGAATTTAATAATAATATTCATCTTTTTTTAAAATAATAATTGAAGCAATTAGAAATAATGAAATAATATAGACGGGGCAACTAAGTGTGTTTTCATTAAGAAAGACTACGGATGTTCGTAGTGCGCAAACAATTCGAGGCTCGAAGAGATTTGTAGAAGCAGTATTTGTGAAGTAAGCACAAAACTGCTAATGGCAATTACATCGCTGTACACGGCATTGCTAGTGTCAGACTAAATCGAGATCGTACAATTTCTTAATTTTAAATATTTTTGCGGTCCATTTACCGTTGGATTCTTAGTTTTCTGCTTGATGCAGATTTTGTGATTGTGAAAGCGAAACATGTCTTATACATATTTAATTCGTATTCCTAGAATAGGATGTACTACTCGTTGCAGCAGTCGGAGGGTGCACTAGACGTACGAGCTCCCGGAAGACGGTATTTACACCAATCTGTGGGTCGAGTGTGGCTCTTAGAAGCTCTCGTCTACCCGGAACAAAACAAGGGGAGCTTTTCAATATCTGATTAACATTAACAACAACATGATTGCTTGAGAACGTACCGCATATACCTACGTAAATATCTCTTAAGAGGAATCAATGATTAAGAAACATGTATTTTATTTAGGTTGAGATCAGATCCTTCGTTGAGAGTGAAACACCAATACGCTCCTTAAAGGACACCGTACTCGAGTCATGTTATGTTGTGCCAGGATATTTGTTGCATATCAGGTCGTGTCTCTAAGTGCGAGAAAAAATCTTTGGCGCACAAGGATATCAACAAGATTACGGAGAATTTTAAATCCTAACATCATCAATCTATATATTTTTTTTGATTTGAGAGCGATACTCTGTATTAATCAGTAGATTACTGCGGTTCAAAAGCCCCGGATACACTCCATTCACACGCATGTAGAAGTATCACAGATTTTTTTTTCTGGATTTTCTCTAATAAGTGATATAACATATCTGTTGGGTCGGATACCATACGAGGGTTGCCTTTTAAGTTTTTTTTTAACAAACAACAAAACAAAAGTTTTTTTTTAAACAAGTTTGAAAAAAAGTGTTTTATTGCTTTTCGAAATATTTGCTTTTTAAGTCTATACATTTTTGCATACGTTCAAACCAATTCTGGAAACATTTTTTCCACTCTGAAGCTGATATTGTAGAAACATGTTTTTGAAAGTCTTCAACAGCTTCTTGAGGTGATGAAAATCGCTGTCCCCGCATCTTTTGTTTGATAGTAGGGAACAAAAAAAAGTCATTAGGCGATAAACCAGGTGAATACGGGAAATGAGACATTTTTTCGATGTTTTTCTCCTTCAAATATTCAGTTGTTTGAAGTGCTTTATGGGAGCTGGCATTGTCGTGATGAAGAATGATGCGACGTTTTTTGTTGTTTTTCCTTAGTTCATCGAAGATTGTTGGCAAACAAATTGTTGTATACCATTCGGCAATAACAGTTCTTTGATCCTCTAAAGGAAGGGTTGCAAAGTGTCCAGTACAACCGAAGAAACAAGCAATCATTTTCTTGGAAGTGCTCCGTGAACGAACAACTTTAGTGGGATATACGGTTATTTGTTTTCAGGTTCATACGAATATATCCAAGTTTCGTGTCCTGTAACAATGTTGTATACGGATTTTGAACCTTCCTTGGTCGAATTTTTTCAACATTTCGTGACATCAATCAACACGAAGCCATTTTTTCGTTTCGGCCAAATTATGCGGAATCCATCTGGAACAAATCATTTTCACACCTTAATTCTCATGCAAAATCGATTGTGTTACAGTTTGCGATATGCCAAGAGTGGCTTCTATCTGTCTGTAAGTCACATGCCGATCTTCTTTAATCATAATACGCACAGCATCGATGTTTCTCGGAATGACAACCGATTTTGGCCGACCTTCTCGTCATTCATCACTGACGGACGCACGACCACGACAAAATTCTGCAAACTAATTGCAAATAGTCTTCTCTGATGGTGCTTCATTACCAAAAGTTGCACGAAGCGATTCTATGCATTGTTGTCGAGTAAGGCCTTTTTTAAAATCATAAAAAATCATCCAACGAAAACCTTCACGAGTGATCTCCATTTTCGCACAAACTTGCTTCTTTTAAGCGTTCACTATCAACAACCTAATCGGTCAATTACTATGTTGCCACTGGCTTCGCAATAACAAACGTCAATGTTCACAAATACAGTGATGCCATAACTGACTAACGCCATCTACTGTTCGATTGTAAAAACATAAAAGGCAACCTATGTACACTATTCATAACGATGCTGTTGAACATTGAAATTTTAACTTTGTTTTTTTTTTAAATGTATACAAAAGACGAAACCAAGAAGTTTATGGACAGCCGATGTCAACATTAATACGCGATCGGTGATCAGACAAACTAAGCCTGGGATCAAGATCGACACTGAGGTCCTACGAGTATTGTGGACACTCGTTTCAGAGCCTGTCGTTAATGTAATGTGTAAATGTCATTGTGATGCATTTTTAAATATTGATTTCTAGCTTCTTCTCAATGGAACACTTCGTTATTGCACATATGTTATATCTTATTGCAAGTCAATACGGTCATCAATGGATTGGATTCTCAAGGAAAACTATAAATCATTGGCAAATAGCAGACAGGTGTCCGGTATTAATTAAGGCGTTCATACTGAGTGCAGGGAAATAATTACACAAATTTATATATGAATATCGGGCGCCTGGATAGTGATGACGCGGGGCTCCTCGAAAAAATTCGACGATTGTTTCTTAATGCCGTGTCCGAACAATGTACCATTAATCTATCCAAGCCGCGAGGACAATGTACGTCACAAGAGCGGGTAATGAGCCCGTTCATAATTTACGTTTTAATAAGCACCCCCGGCCCGGCTGGAATACTTTTTGTAGCTTAATGTGACAACTCGCTTAGAAAATGGCGGCGCGCGGCGGCCCGAGTCGGAGGACTTGTCGGGTGCAGCGGTGAGACAGAGAATTCACCATGATAAAAACATATTATCATAGATGGAAAATGATAAAATTGCAAGTGTCAGAGACCTAAATTAAACTTCCAGTTGATCTTCGGTTTTCCTAATATAATAATACTAATAAATTTGATTATGTTAAGCGCCGTATGAATGAATTAATCGTCTCAAGGACGCTATTGAAAATGCTCCATGTTAAAATCTAATTGGTTTGTAGCAAGATTATTAAATAAAAAAGAGAATAACTAACGTACCTAATTTATTCTCAAACATTGAGTGATATTTATCGGTCTCTCGACGTCCTGTTGTACAAAGAATGGGCCTCAACTTTTAAAATATTTAGATTTAGTTAAGTTACTTTCTGTCCATTTTGAAATGGATAATGATGGAATTTAGTAAATATATGTTTAGCTATTTCACAGAGCACTTGTTAAATCATTCGAACGCGTATATACTCGCCGCTGCCTGCCCCGTCGTACTCGGAGGGTACCCGCCACTACGCCCCTGGCTCCGGTATAAAACCTTTTGCATGTCCTTAAGTTTTCGTGTTCCCCGAACAAGGTTCAGGTGGGACTATCGCGTATAGGATACACTACGCGTGGCGCTATTACGCTTAAATAGGGTTTTACCATTAAATATTACATCGGCACGGGAGATTCCTGTTTGGGCCACCAGTTAAAACATGCATTGTTAAAATGAGTTCTAACGGCAGTCATACTCACAAAAGGAAAAACCATTTGCGCGTGATCGTCTGTGGGAAGAATAATTCGTGGGACGAGTCAAATATAATATTTGAACATAGTCGGCAACTGTTTATACGGCCGCTTGTTCGAGTAACGTATACACTAATAAAAATTCTCTATTCAGCCTTGAATACGATATTTTGCAGGAACGGGGTGATATAACTGTACCTCGGTACAAATGTGGGCCAATTTATTTGGATGGAATAGGGAAAAATCACGATACGATGGCTCATTACTTTGCTGCGAAAATGATTTCTTTATTTGATTAGAAGATTTTTTATACGAATTTTACAATAAAGAATAGGCGAAGAACTAATCCCGGATAATCCAAAATACATTGCGGACAAGCGGCCCAACCTGGGCCCCGTAATGAGAATCTAAACATAGCCGACTTAACTCCCGCCCGGAGGGTAGTCGTTTGATTTTTCTACTACCCGCAGTGGGCACTACTCACGCTCGTGAGTACTATTCACTTGCTTGTCGTCATAGGATCAACAGCCCTGGTCCACTGTAGATAGTTCCCTATTGTATCGACAACGCTGTTATCTCACTGCTCTGAGGATTCTGATGCTGCAATAGATCCCCTCCCGTTATTTGTCAATACCCAGGATTCGCTTACTCGAGTGTTTTATACATTAAAATTGTGGTTCTTTTAATCTTATTGTCGGAGATCTTCGTATCGTACTTCACACGTTAGCTATAATAACAGTACGAAATGCGCAGGTTTTATTCAAAATATATGATACGATATCAGAATAGCATCTTAGGTACTAGCAGTGTATCTGCTCTATTGAAACAATGTACTTTTATCACGTGTTGACGCCTTATTGCACCACAATGGCAAGGGAAAGAGTGGATAGGGCCTCGCCCTTGACACGAAGAACGGGTTGGGATGGGGTGGGGTGGAGTGGAATGTCCTCTGTAGACGAGCGCACGACAAACCGAATTATGGTTACCGATGGGAATGATTTGATTACAAAAAACAGAAAACGAAATCGATTTCATCAGTTTCAGTGATTACTGCTTCCTAATTCCAAACAAAACATTGTGGTAACAAAATATTTAGCGAGATAAAATAAATCAATCAATTCAAGAGAATCCTTAGGTATTTCCTGATTATTATTAAATTACGTATCTCGAACTGTTTGTTCTTGTACAAAATATGGATATTTGGCTTTTAGGATATGTTCGATAAATGAACCTACTTATATCTTCTCGATAGCGTTTCTTGAGGTAGAAATGTAAAGTAAGATACACAGCACAACCAGGTCGATGTGTCTATCTAGACCAGTGATTCCCAAACTTTTTTGTACCGTGGATCCCTTGCTGATTTTTTTATTTTATGCAGACCCCCCCACTCTCCTAATATTGTTTTTTTTTACAAATTCACCAAAGAATATTGAGACACATTTTTATTATTATGGAAGTTACGTAATACATTTTTCGTTGGCGACCTTTTTTTTGTAGCTCATCAGTGACATCCGGTTAGTAGGTAGAATTCGGCGGCGACCTTTTTTTTAGCTCAACGACGACTTCCGGTCAGTAGAATTTGGCGGCGAACAATTTTTTTAGCTCAATCGGAAAAAAAATCGGACATACAAAAATATGGTCGCCGAAGGTCGACAACGAAAAATATCCGCGGACCCCCTGACGTTGTTTAGGGACCCCCAAATCAATTTATTTTTCCGCGGACCCCTGAAAGATCCCAGGTACTGATCTAGACATATGTTTTAGTGAAAATATTTGCTGTATGTTTAGTAGAAAAACGTTTGTACAATTGAGTCTGGTAATCGGAAAGTGGGGACTGGTCGACAGACAAGATGCAGATAAAAAGGGAAACTCGACAGGGATACACAATATCCCCAAAACTGTTCACATTAGCCCTCTAAAATCTGAACTGGGAAACTAAAGGAATCCGTGTCGATGGAAAGTATTTAAACCATCTATGCTTTGCCGATGACATCGTACTCGTGAGCAACACTCCGGAGGAACTAGCTGAAACGCTGAAAGAACTAAACGATGTATCTAAATCTAGGTTTGAATATGAACTTGGCAAAGACCAAGGTGATGGGCACGGAAAGGCTTGAAATCAACGTGGACGGCAACAGAATTGAGAACGTCCAAGAATATACATACCTGGGACACAATATTCGATTGGGCTGAGATAACAATAAAGAATTGGACTAAGCTGGCCAGCATTCAGAAACACGAGTTACATCCTGAAAAACCGGAAAATACCGATCAACCTGAAACGAAAAGTCTATGAAGCCTGCGTTCTGCCAGTTGGTACTTATGGTCTTGAAACTGTTACATTGTCCAAACAAAGTGCCGAGAAACTACGAGTGACCCAAAGAGTCATGGAAAGAGCCATTTTAGGAATAAGCCTAAGAGACAGAGTCAGAAACGGTGAGAGAAAAAACAAAGGTCAATAACATCATCCACCGGGTGGCGACTCTAAAATGGCAATGGGCAGGTCACGTAGCCAGAAGCTCAGGTGAAAAGTGGACAAGGAGACTGTTGACTTGGAGACCGTGGACGGCGAAGAGAAGTGCAGGGCGACCGCAACTACGGTGGAAGGATGATCTGATCAGATACGTCGGAATAACCAAGATGCAGTCTGCACAGGACAGAGTGACATGGAAGCAAATGGAGGAGGCCTTTGTCAGGAGTGGACGGAAATAGGCTGAGGAAGAAGAAGAAGAAGAATCAGAAAGTGGGTTTTTAAGGAACAGTGCGCAATACTGGAAAATGCATACATTTAAAAAATTTTCCTGCAGAAATGCAGAGAAGAATCGCAGCTTTGATTGTGCAGTGGAACAAAGGCGATTCAAGTAGTGTGCTGTCATCGGAGTGTTATTGCATCCTTGCGGAGAAATGGTTAAACTCTGCGATTACTTACGGAATTAAAGGTGTTTTTTCACTCCTCTCTCCCCCTTCCTCTGTTGTTCTCCCCCTCTCGGTTCCTGGAACAAAAATGATGCAAGGAGATAAGTAACAAGCATAGTCACTGCATGAGTTCTGTTGACCCTACTTCGCACCTTCAGGACGAAAACGACTCAACTCGAAAAATCATATTGTTGGGAATGTAAATTGTGATACTTTCGTATTATTTCTTCGATTGTTTCGATTTCTTTAAAGTAAGTACACTGCGATTACTTTAAAGAAATCGAAACAATCGAAGAAATAATACGAAAGTGTTACAATTTACATTCTTCTTTTGCGATTTCCCAATAATATGATTTTTCGAGTTGAGTCGTTTTCGTCCCGAAGGTGCGACTTATTACACGACTCGCGGATGTCACGTAAAATACGCAATAAAGAGGTTCGTTCTTTATACGCCGAATAATTGCAAAAAAAATATTAAGAGAAAGCAGGTAGCAGGAATAATCGTATTAACAGATTTATATACCTACAGAAAATATATTTTAATTTCTTGGCGATTACTGCCTCCAAGCACATTTTTGATAATGTATGAGTATGAGTATGGCAGCTAGTGTTCCTGCCCTTGGCCATTTAAGGGTAAAGCGGAAAGTTGAGTTTGTTTGTTTGTTTTTTTATAGTTGTTAGCCTGGTCCTTGTGGGCTGACTCCATATTTTTGGTAAACTTAACGTAAGGTTGACATTGTATTCCAACAATGTTCTGAATTCCAAAATTTAGATTTTTTAATGACTGAAATAATTCCCATCGTTCTCCAAGATGATGAAGTTGTAATACATTGGAAACACGTCGAGAGACCTGGAGCAGTTGTGTCGCCGTTACCTCCGCTCTATTGCAGTCGAGGAGCGTTCACCACTCAAGTTACGCGCGCCGCAGTGCTGGATGTTACGGCAATGTAAATAAAAGGCAACCCTACGTTCTAGTAATTAACTCGGTTTATTCAATACTTACTCGTGGATTGATTTATTAATTACGAAAGAGAATGGTCGTTCGATAATTCACGAAGTAATTGACATATTTTTCGAAAGCCAATGAGAAATATGAATTGCATAAACTTAGATTTTACCTCTTTTAAATCATACACATTTATTTATGAAGCTATTATGTATGTAAAGGAACATGGTGTGTTTATTAAGTCATATACAAATGGTCGATATGTACCTCGTAGGCTTGCGATGGTCGATTTAAATAACAAATGGATTTTGAATAATCTTAGACAATATATTAATTTATCGGGCCCATGTGTTCTGGTACGAGAATAGTCCCGCCAGAGTCCTCCGCAAGCTAATACGTCATCCAATGTGATAAGGGAACAGATCGATAGCCCCAGAAATGACTTTGTTCTTGCTAGCAAATTATTAACCAATACCCCCATATATATTTCACGAAACAAATTGTCGGAAGGTTTACTCCACGCGATCATACACCCGCCCTTCGTGCCATATCTGCGGCGCGATAGAAGAAAGCCCGGAGGATGAAGCGATCAGTAATGCGTCATTAAAGCAAACATACGAGACGACCGGAGCTGGTTCCAGATGCTGAAGATGGAAATTTACTTTTCGTTTGTAAATAAAAATGTATCTGTAAAAATATATTTTTACACTCATTTTGAATAATAAAAAATGACAAAAAGGGTTTCCGCCATCGAAATATGAATGTAGAAGCACGAATTTGAATCATTTGGTAAAACTAGTTGCAGTGTCCATCCTGAACATCTGTGGACTCAGCAAAGGGAGTTGACTGCCACGCCTCTCTAGCCCATTGACGTTATCATGCGCGCGAGCAGATGTCATGTCAGGTTTTTTCGGTATTCCAAGATCAAGCGCTTCGATCGCGATATTAACGCATCCTTTCGAAAACGTTTGTTGTCTAGAAGTTTAGTTATAATTTCAGGGAATGCATGTCATGTTTCGCCATTCTAAGGCATAATTTTTACCTTTGGGTAAATGGAAGAAATAATAATTAACGTATCCTTTCTTCACTGTTCTATATTTATTCAATCTATCAACTCGTACCTATTCAAATCCTTCTATTATCCTTTCATTTCGTTCGCGTCACATGAAAATTTCAAAAACTTTCGTCTGAGGAGTCTAATTTCTATAGCATTTATTCTAATGCTTGCTTCCATATACGAGTATACGTGTCGGTATAAGAAGCTGGTCCATTGCCAACTTAGCGCTAAATATTTAAACCCATTTGTATATCACCTCCAATGTAAGCAGAAATAATTGTTCCCTGTCGATTGAACCGAAGTTCCCTGCATACTCATACGGGCTCTGAAGGGAATTGAAGAAACGAACTATTCAATAACTTCGCTTTTTTTAAAGAATCTCATCTCAATTGAGTGAACAGCTTCTCGTACGAATTAGTTGTAAAGAAGTCTAGGAACAATACGGGAAAGTTTTTCTACGAGAGAAGTTGAAGAGACCTCCTCGCTCCCCACGTATTAGATAGATTACATTCATAATGGTTTTTATTCCTTCAAACTTATGGCAGTGTCAGGAAGCCGAACTGAACTCCAACTTAGAGTGCCTATTTCTATAGAAAGCTCCAATCGCAAAAGAAGCCAACTGAGAAACTTTGAAGAAATTGATAAACTTGTAAACTAGTATGCAAATATAATTGTAGTAAATGTTCATTCATTACTTTATTATTATTTTTTGAAGAAATTTTATGTTTGTATGTATTCTTTTTCTCGAGATACGAGACAAGTGTGAACTCGTGAATGCCCATTTTACTCCAAATAATCCCCGATTGTAAATTACCTTATCTCTTCTTTCTCATTTCATGTTCTTTTTTTCTTGTGCCATATTAAATCCCCGATGTTGACTATCAGTTCTGCAAAGGTTTTTATTGACTAGCGCCATCTACAATATTTCTTCCACTACTTGGACTGGAATAACACGGTGTGGAGGAAATATTATGTAATCTTAAATATATAATACATACTCAAAAGTTTAGTGATACAAAACATCGTGATTTTTTCAGGTAACGTTGTATGACGCAATTCATCCAAAGAGTTATTTCTGGCACGAAAGGTGCTCAATCTTTCCGCGAAATTGTAAACGAATCCTTAGAAATTTACTCATTTTAATTGGTCCAGACCCTACGGAAGGGTGACAAAGCTAATTGTATAGCAGTTAGTAAACAATATCTTCAAGTCTTTGATTCGATTTACGTAATATTTGTAACGATTGCGCGTAACATTTGAATTTTGAAAAGCTCCTAGGTTACCAAGACGAAACTGGCACTGTCGCCTCCGCGGTTGACGTTTTCATTTACAATCTTTAAATGTTTTCTAAGTGCAGTCACTACAGCTAGGCAAACATTGCTTCACGTGTGATCAGGAGGCTTTTTGATAGTCCTTTTAGATATTTACAAAATTCCCAATTAATTTGTCAGGATCTCCGAAGTTCCGGTGGGAGCGAAACCGGTTGGTTTTGACAAAAATAATGTGGTGTAAAAACTAATAAAAGTGTTTTAAATTTATTTAAAAAAATATATCAATGTTGTTATATAAAATGAAAATGTATTTTAAAAATCATTTAAAGTATATATTTAGTTTTATTTCACTTAGGTTTACCATATGGCTCCGACCGATTTCGACAGCTCGTTGCCATCTTCTATTGTTCCAGACCAAATGATGGCAGCGAGCTGACGAAACCGGTCGAACCTAAGTGGAATTAAACTAAATGTATGCTATGAAGGAAATACTTATTTTGTATTTTCATTAAAATATATTGGTAGGTATTATTTTACCCGTTGATCGGGATAATACTGGATTGCCATTTAACAGCTCCCAAATTTCGAATGTCTTTTGTAAAGAAATCTCTACAGATTTTCGGTTTCACTTCTCTATTTAAAAAACACAAATAACTTGGAACACAGTTCTAAATGTCATGAAATATATATTTATTGAATCAGTTCCAATTGCTTCAGATTTTTGATTTATGGGGATAATCCGAACCCCGGAACCTCGTATCGAAAAATTAAATGTATTGTCCACCAGAACTTTGCTGGAATTTATACATCTTTTGTTGAACCCAACACGCCCCTTTTGATTTTATTTATAAAACTACCTTCGTTGGACATATGTACATTTTAAATAAAAATAATTTTCGTAATTTCATGATCAACGATTTCATGGCCGGCGGTGTAATGGCGGGGAAATTTGAGACATAACAAATTTTGTTGTTTCTTCAATATTCCGAAATGTTCCTACAAATAAACAAATGTTTATTCTCCAACTTAACGAAATATACAAAAAACAAAAATGAAAATGAACTTATTAATGTACATGATATGTGTAACCAGAATAATGAAACCAGTCTCAATTGAAAGCATTAAAAATGATGAGTACAAACCTCAAATAGACTTATTACAAGATCGGACTGCCCACAGACCGCTGTGACCGCAAGTCTGATATTTGTTATAGGTAGACTACGTAACACGTGAATAATATTAATTGCCTAACAAACCATTTTCCATCATCTTCATGTTGTGCCATATCAGGTCTCCCTGACGTTGGCAATCACTTCTGTAAGGGCTTCATTGTCTTGCACCGCCAGGAACAACTCCTGTTCACTCCCTATTTCAGTCCAATCTTTCCGCAGCAAAGACATTTGCCTTCGGCCGGGACCACGTCGTCTCTTGCAATGAGCTCTCCTCAGGACTTCTGAATTGCTAATCAAATCTGTCCATGGTAGAACATTATTCTAGCCTGAAATATCTCTCGAGATCCCTCTATATCCATACATTGTGACACGCACGCCAGTCAATTCTTTCTATCTACTCGTACATATCTTGGCATTAACAAACAATGCAGATTTTGTAATATTGAATGAATAAAAAATGACGAATAAAGATTTCCATAAAACGTTCCGAGATTTTCAAAATATTTTCATTTATTGAGATTTTGAGCAATCCTCTGGGAAAGGTAAGGTTGGGTTAGGGTAGGTTAAGTAAGGTTAGGGGATTTTATACCTTTTTGGGAAACTCAGGGGCAAATTGCGATCCCTTATCGCAACTGAAGCAAAATGTCGTGAGTTCCTTTCGCCAGAAAAATGTTTTCATTCGGGTAACAGAATCGGATCTACTCGGTCGTACTCGTATACCTTTTTATGTCAAATTATGTAATAGTAAGTACCGTGGAATACAACCATATCACCCAGCTTAGATTATTGAATTATTGTATCAGAGAACTCCTTTAGATTCTAGTAGATCGCATCCGATACAACTTAACCGCAAGGAGAGACATATGTTATTACCGTATGTGATTCTCTGTATTATATTGTATTAAAGTACGCGCTGGAAGTGGCTGCCTACTTTAGTAGAAAGTGAGTGTAAAATGAGATATTGTAAATAAGCAGCTTTTTAAGGAATAAAATTCGGAAAATAAGGTAATCTACGTAGAGTACGGAAACAAAATACTTGGCAGGATTGTTCATAGAAAACACTTTGAAGCCTTTTTATTTAGTTGAAATGCGCGAAATAAAGGGGGAGTAAAGCACCGCCGAGGACGGAGGGCCTGCTATAGGTATATGGTACAATATTGCTACTGGGGCATTGTGCCTTTGATTTTAAATATTGCACACTAATAAAGTATCAAACAGTAAAATATATGCATGGTTATATAATTTCAAACTTTGTTAGTAGTTTGTTATAATATTACGTTTTATAATGATAAAATATAAAAATGTTTTATCCCCAAGCTTCTGCTTATTTATAAACAAGAGTAGGTATTGTACGAGTAGAGTAAAACATTGCGCGCGAATGACAGAATGGACCTCTCGCTGTGAGGATAGGATAGGACTAGGATTATGTATTAGTATTAGTGCAGGACGGGCCCCGAGCCGGGCTCTGCCAACTAAAGGCACATTTTCCACTTTTGGGAGATCAACTTTGAGAAGGATAAACTTTTACTCCGTTTGAATTTCTCTCAAAACTTCTTTATCCTCAAAGTGTTATATTCCCTGTCTACACCCGTCTCCCGCCTTTGTGGGCCTTTCAAAGGGAGTCTTCGGCTCTTAAATGCCATTTAGACCCACTGCGAGGCCTTTCATTAAAGCGGAGACAACAAATAAGATATTCCAGACACCCATTACAGAGATTATGCTTACAAAGATATGTGCCACACTGTACATGTATTTATATTTAGATATATAATATTATAATACATTCGTTTGTAATAATTCTACATATTTTAATTAAATAAACAAACAAACAAGGGCAAGACGTAATGTATGGTGAATGTTGTTCTGGGTAGCACCAGCATTAAACAGGTTAAAGAGTTTGTATATCTGGCAGCATAATAACTCAAGATGGACGCTCAAAGACAGAAATCGTAAGCAGGATACAGCAACCCAGAATAACCTTCAATAAAAAGACAAAGATACATACCTGAATCGAATAACAATAATATGAGCATCAGAAAAAAACTTGATCAAGACTTTTGTCTGGAGTGTGCTGCTGTATGGCTGCGAGACATGGAGCATTGGCCGGGGTGAGTGCTGACGTCTAGCTGTTTTTAAAATGTGGTGCTACAGACGCATGATGGGGGTCCGTTGGTCATATCCAAAACAGCGAGGTAATGAGAAGGGCCGAAGAAACGAGTCAAATTCTCAAAGGAATTGCCCAGCAACGAGCAAACTGGATAGGCCATAATATCAGGCACCCGGACCTGCTTATTACTATCGTAGATGGAATGGTCGAGGGCAGCAACTGCAGAGACTGCCCAAGGAACGTCTATATGGACCAAGTGATTAGGGAGATGCGCTGTGGCAGCTACGCAGAGATGAAGAGACTGGCTGGAGACAGGACTGAGTTGAGGAAACGAGTGAAACTTGTTGCAGACCAATCCTCAGGATTGTATCCACGAAGAAGAATAATTAAATATATTAATTTAGTTCCCAGCGAGTACGCCCTGGCAAAACGTGGCAGGGTTACACGGTGGTATATTTAATTGAAATTATTTAAAAAAACATTTTTAGTGACCCATGGATAGTATATTTATCACCGCTACTCTAGTCCGATGTATAGGTATAGGCGCGGTGTTGGACATTTTTGGAATTATTGATGGTTGCGGTTCTACGGGTAATTTGGTAAAACTATATTTAAACATTAATGTATAATTAAAGCGCGATTGCTTTTTCGGTATTACATTGATTTATCTATAATATATTAAATATAAAAGTAAACAAAGAATAGGTATAAAATTTGTTTCACCTTGTGAGGGCAAGAATGTAAAACCGGAAAAGTAATTTTTAGAATTTGCGATTTCTATGCCTGCTCGTTAAATATTGAGAAAGCTATTTGCTTTGTAAACCGAGTAGTAATCTCCAAGATTTTATATAAATAACCCCAAACAGAAAACAGAGAAAAGATTTTTATGACTTATGGCCTCTTGGAGAGCTTTTCGCAAAATAGTGTATTATTTTGCTTTGTAGAGACTAGATTTAGGGAAATGGCTGAACTTTACCGGAGGGAAGGTCGGGTCGGCTGGAGCTGAAGGAAAACCTATTTTATATTCCGCCGAGATCTTCGAGTCAGTGAGATCAATGTATCCGCATGAAACAAGTACGAGTACATCAACATCAAATCGGTTTGAAAACAAAACTCACGTTAATGAGAATGAAACACGCCAAAGGACGGTTATATACGCCGCGAAGAGAGGTTTAAAAATATCAAAAGAATTTGTAATAACTTCTGAGTATTGAACATTGATGTCATCGTTTATGATTCGTCGGCAATGATTTGATCAATTTGAACATTTAAAGGTTCTGGATAAAGTACACTGTCTACCCGAAGGAACGTGAGTCGCACATTCATAAGTTTATACGGAAGTTGAGTTTAGTCTGTTTAGTATACCTCTAATACGTATTTACGAGGAACAGTGTAATTTCGAATTATGATAATGCATTTGTTATTGTTCCAAGAAATCACGCTATTCAATAAAACACAAAGTGCAAAAGAAACAGTTGGAGCAGTGAGCGGAGTACAACGGAGGTGAAGTGTATCGCGAACGTCACCGTTGAGAGATTGTTCTATTATAGCTTGGAGAGTGCGTGGAAACTAATTTATTAGAAAAAAGGCTCGTTTTATCGTGAAATAATACCTAGAACCCGGATTGGGAAGTTTCCTCGTTACTCGCGCGATTCTCACGGTAGTTTTCGGATTCGATTCATTTTTGTATACAACTAAATACTCCATTAAAATCAAAGAGTTTTTCTAATTCACAAATTTTCAGAATATTTTTGAACTTTGTTCAGTCGTGAGTGGTGAATATTTAAAAAATAAAATTCTAATGAGATTCTCCCCCTCGCTAAAAGAAAATGTCACGTATTTTTTTAACCTTTCCCGAGAAATCTTTTTAGTATCCTCGAGTGAATGGAGTATGGGGGAATGAAAAGGTAAACATTCATCCCCAGCTTCCTTATGTGGCCCCGACTTCCTAAAACGGAATGAGAAACGGAGAGATCACGGTGATCACACATTCCTTGAATGTGAACAGTGCATGGTGAGCTGCTCAATTTAAAACTCAAACAGGTAATCGATGTTGCGGGCAAGGAAGGTATCATCGCCTGCAGAAACATACACGTTTGTTGTCCGTACAGAAATGGAAGAGCATGGAAAGTGAAAAAGATTGATCGCTCGTATGCGTTTCATATATAGCCCTTTCGATAGTTATTATTCTAGTTCCTAGAAAGATAAAAGTGAATATATTGTGTTAAACAACTTGACGTATCTGGCATGACTCAAAGAATTTGACACGAAACGTAAATAGGATCTTGTTAGGCGAGTCACTAATACCTTTTGTTTGAAAACTCCGAAGTCACGCTGAACATAAGAAAGAATCCGCCCTACTTCATAATCCCCCGCGAGAGAAGGGGAGAGGCGCGGCGCGGCGCTGCACGAGCAAGTCTAGATAAAATATTTCTCGTTCGTTGTTCGATTTTACGATCAATTGTGAAGTAACTCACGGGAAAAAGACTGTGGTTCTTAAACAAGGATTCCCTCCTTTTTTATAGAGAGGAAGTCTGTTTAAAAAATACTCGACCAAGATATATTCCGAGAACAGCCGTGCGAACCTGTTGCCTATGTGATCAGTACTAAAAGATTGATTGCGACGGTAGGTCCACAGCGCGCCACATCTTTCCAGAAGTATACATGTACAGGTATGTAGGCAGAGCAGTTAGTCATTCGTCGCCCCGTGTGTATAAATATATCACCAAGAATTAATAAACAAATAAACAATACAATTTTGCCATATTTATAATACTTGATTTTGAATGTCGGTAAAATTGAATTCAACGGGTGTTCTGGGAACGAAACGTTAAGAAGAATTGATGCGAAGCAGCGCGGAGGAGAATTTAGGGCAAGATCTCAAAAATAACGAAGCGAGTGCTGTCCCGTGAAAATCCTTCGCTGATCTTAAAATCTGGGTGAGACCCAATGACGCGGAGCTCTCGGGCAAAGGCGAGGGAAAAAGGCAATAATGAGCCGAGGGGCAGGACAGGTCTGCTCCCACCTCGCGCGTCACGTGTTTATCTCATTCCAATAATATTGTGACCCTAGATATTCTCAGTTGGAAAATGCAATGACTCGACAATCAAATCTGAAACTCTACTAAGTGTGAGCATACTTCATAATTTATGTATTAGCATATTCTAGATATCTTATTAATATTTTTAAATATAACATAAAATGAAATGTCTATTTATAACGGGTTCTAAATATGATATATTACTCAAGAATAGAAGGGTATAATGATTATTTGACAAATTCATCTGTAGCATAATTTTGGAACATCGACATACATAAATGAAATAGCTATCTGGATTTAAAAAACTTCCATGCAAAATAGCTGGTGAAATTAAGGGTGGTTGACGATTGTTTGATTGTCATATTGTCTATTGATTTAGAATTCACGTGACAATAAAATGGCAACAGATTAGGTACCTATCGCTTGCCATGAGAATCAATGTGATAGCTATACCCTTTACATCGAGTAAACGATTCAACAAAATAATAATGACTTCTTCTGAGACTGGAATGGAGGCGATTAACTTTGTCAACTCCAGTCCTCGCAGACGCAGCTGTCGGGGGAGAGCTTCTCTATCCTAACTGCCTTTCCCGTAAATAGTGGATTTCGTTTCCTAAGACCTCAGTAGGAACATTCTTACCAAAAAGAAAACAACTCGTAGAAGACAAAAGTCGTGCCTGCAGGGCGAAGTGCGCTAACCATGTTGCGGAAGGAATTGAGTGAAAATATTACTTTTGACGAGTTATCAATATACATATAATGAGTTAACAGAGTAGAACGTGACACCAATTGGGGGATGCGATAGAAGGGATGATGGATTCGGATTTTATTTATTTAATTTTATTATCATATTTTTTTATTAAATAAACCTCGAAAAAGCGCCTGACACTATACTATCAGATTCATTAAAAATTGAAATAATAAAATATTTAAAGGTCTGTGTGCATATAACATTTTTTCTAATAATTATTTTTCAAATGTAATGTTAATGAACTTGTGCATTCTTTAGTGGACGTCAAAAGTACATTCCCTACAACGCGGATAAAATAAAATATGACACGAATGCGTTCTACTCGTATCTTCTTATGGTGGAAGGTAATCTCACACAGACAATTACGAGTATAACGCATGTATTATACACACGTGCTTAGGAGCGACAGTCGCACGCCATCACAAGGTTTTCTGCGTGGGCAGGAATTCCTTCCACTATTTGGAATATTCTCGCGGATTGTGAATTCTTGGCAACATTCTTAGTGAAATATGTGCCCAATTTCTAAACGACTTGCTACCTACACCTTTAGCGAATCAGATAGAAAGATGCATCGGAGTTTATGTCACCCCAACAACAACAACGACAAACCATCACGCCGTTTCTCTGGCAGGTTAGTTAGAGAGAATGGATACTACTCAATTCTTCTAATTGTAAGAGATTGGGGCTACCGGCTTTACAGCTGTTTATTTTCTAAAATGAGTTATCATCATTCATCACAACAAGTTTTGTAATCCAAAAATATAGAAAAATTGACAAAGTATAGAATGCATAAACTGTTAATTCTTGTTGGTATGAATTTTCCGGTAGGTAGCTCCAGAAGTAAAACGAACTTTAATATTTGATGGACTATGACTGAGGTAGGAAATTTTAACCGAATTCGCCATTAGTTTCGCTAAACAAGAATTCTATAAATGTAGTATTTTGTCATTATTAACACTAAGGGAATGTTAAATAGTCATCTGCCCATAATAAAGAATCAAGGTGACGAATGGTTATTTTGTACCTTTTAGAGATAAAATAATTTGGTGTTAAAACATTTATCTCTTCATATGAGAATGTTTGAGTTTATTAGAACTGATGATATTGGAATTGCACAGTGTAAACGACTTTATTTGATTATGAACGAATACTCGGTTGCGCGCACCGATGATTTGTATTATACAATGGAAATAGATTTGAATATGTCAGACATTTTAGTTGCTGTGTGGAGAGAGTGTGAGGGTAGCTCGGAAGTGATTACGAAGTAGAGAGAAGCCGCGTGGGGCCTTCCGAGCACTCCACTCAGCTCCCACCCGCTCAGGGCCGAGATCAGACAGAGTTGGGGCAACATCGCGCGAGCCAACCGCATCATTTCAAATGTCAACGTCCATAATTAACCTAGAGCGTTATTAAACAAAGGTTTACATATGAGAGGGAATCACATCCTTCTACATAACCCCGAAAAGAAAGTATTCGAGAGTATCGAATAATCGACATGCATTTATGACAGGAAGCTAGAGTAGTTTGGCGGTCCATTTTCTCTGCCTACCTCTCCGGGGAAACGGCGTAATCGTTTGTTATTGTTGTTGTCCTATAACTCAATATTAAATTTATTAAATTAGCGCATACACATCCTTAATGATTTATTACTAAAAGGTTTCGCCAATCACGATACTAATTCAAACAATACATTGCAATTATTGAAAGTTTTGCCAACAAAAGTAATAAAAGTGTTGTATGTGCGAAAAACTAACGTTATGCTTTTCAAGGTCAAATTTAACATAAGCAGTGATGGCAACTAAACGGTAAAACCACGGTCCAATGTGCCCTAGATAGCCCCAGAGTCGCCCTCAGACTGCAACTGACTGGGAGTGCGAGTGATTAGCTCCAGGGACAGCGTTAATTACGACGTCGTTATTGTAGGCAAGCAGACGGTGTCGTGTCCCGATGTTGCCCACTGACACGGGACACCTGCACACGTCTGCCTAACAAGAAGTTTACAAAACAAAGTGCATTCGTTGTGAAAGCAGATTCGCCAATTGCTTTAAGGAATAATAAAATACACACAATTAAAATAGCATTACTCATAATTTTTGTGCGAACGGCGAGATGAATATATTATTGGAATGAAAATAAAAATTGACACTTCAAAGGGTCAGAATTGTACTTAATTTAATAATAATCTGGATTTATCGAAGCTAAACGCTTTGAGAAATGAGCACATTTAATTATACGAGTATTCTTTCTTCGATGTAATGATGTAAATGGAACCAGAATTAGAGGAAGACCGAGGAAAACGTGGCACGATCAAATAAATCAAATATTGAAATCGACGCGCGTGCATGACACGATGTATGAATGTTGAGGAAGCGTGAGAAATATGTCAGGAAAGAAAAGTGTGGCAGTCCATTCTTTCTGCCTACCCCTTCGGGGACACGACGTGATGGTTAGTTAGTTAGTTAGTTAGTTTCTTTCTTCGATTAATATCATTTAAATATTTGACCTATTGCGTGTGTATTTATGAAAGTCTCAAGTCTCGTTACCTCTTTAAATAGCATGAAAACAGCCCAAGTACCACGATTTAATATTTCATCTTATAAAAGTACCTGAAGGGTGCTTTGTACGAGTACGTTGCTAGTGCGGTAGTTTCCGCCCCGTGTAAATATCTACATGGAATGTATGGGTGTGTTCTCACAGAATTATGCGCGGATCTACATTTTGGGGGATTTATTAATTCTGTACATAGCCTGTGTACACATGTGCCCGCGGAACAATATTTGATGCCTTTCCTCTTTTTATATGCGCGGAGTTATTTACTTACTCACGGCCGTCTGTGGTTTTGGAAGCGTTTGTGTCGGATGAAAGTGGTTTGTTCGACGAGACAAAGGACATATTTCCGTCGGTTTTCGCTGCTAAAACTCATTTTTAAATACGGGACGGAAGATTCACCCATTGCGGTGTCTAGCAACGTCCGCGGGAACCTAAACAAATATTTACTGCAGCGTTCTGTGCTAGATTCAATTAAAGCGGAATGTATAATACAAAAATCACAAAACTGAAAGGAATTCCGTTTGAAAATGCGGACGGTTAAATAATGTGGAAGCTTTTGTGCCTTATTTCCACTTTTTACTAGCGTTTGTTATAGATTAAGTGGTGGAGCTCCGCTGCTCCACGTAGCTTTACTTTTCGTACTAGTTTCATAGGTTCTGTGCTGATAAAATTACATTACAATAAATCGAGATAGCGAATCGAGCATGCTTAAATTGTTTTTGCCGAAGAGTGTGATGAGCTGATCCGATCTTTCAGGTAAATAAAAGCAATCGCTGGATAATTTGTGTGTTCCCTTTCGCTCTTCACAAATATATTAAATTCAAAATACACAGCAGACGCCTTTAAAGACTTGCACAATAAATATTCCAAGTTGTTCTCAAGTCTTCAGATGATTGAAGTATGAGAGTGCAAATAGCGTTATTATAGCGAGTGATTAATTTAATATCTTTAGCCAATGAACTGGAAGAAGAGTAATGAGATCTAAAGGCTCCCAGTCTGGAGTAGCGCCCATTGTTTCTGGAAGCCGGGATTATTCTCCGGAGATCGCATCGCGTGCTAATTAAAAACTTTGCCTTTGTTGCTATGTATGCTATTTATTCGACTGTTATTCGCAAGTTTTTTCCTTTCTCTCTCTGAAATACTTTTTGAATCAGCTATTCGACGAACTATTTTGTTAAGTGTTAGATGAAATAAATTAAATAAAACTTTAGGTAAAACCAAAAAAAGCAATCGAGCATTCGTTATACTCGTACATTAATTATATAATGGAATTATATCACATTAAAACCGCAATCATCAATTCTCAGTGCACTTTAGGTCTGCAGAAATAATGTTCCAGGCTGAAGGGCCGCGGCCGGCTACTGCGAAAGATCGGTCACCAAAATTTGTGCGAGGACAGAGTTTCCGTACACAAAATCTGCTCGAGACTTTCAATATATAAACCGGTGCTATATCGCTTCATATGTAGAACCAGTCCAAAGAAAAACTGTTTTTTAATGGGTTAAACTTAAGTTTATTTGAAACCATCCGATTTGATACAATATCGATGCAAAAATAACTGTTATCTTATTATTGTATAATAAATATACAAATTGTCAATGTTATGATTAGACAATATAAATACTCGCGTATGAAAAAAGTTATGCATTAATAATAATGCACTTTATGTTTGTAACCGACATGGGAACCCAACGAGAGACAAAACATTATTTACAAGGATTTGAAAGTATTTAATAGCTTGTCGCATCATGAAGGACTCAGATAATGTTCACGAATGTATGGTGTACGTCCGGTCACATTTTAAATTTTTTTGTTATTAAATTTCTTCTTTGTGTGTTTTGTGCCTTTTCGATTTAAAATAAATTGTTTTCATTATGCATTGATCTATTATGTATTCAAAAATGTCATATACTAGTTGTAAGAAATATGTATTTTTTGTAACTAAATAAAGAAGTATACAAAAATAATAATTAGAAACGCTGATGATACGTACATGCCTAGTCAACCTGCCCTTCTCTTCTGTGTTCTGCTATCTAATTACTTCATCCCTTGTCTTTTCAACTTTCACCCACTGGTTTTGTTCTGTACCAACTTTAGCTTTGTCTGAAAACTGTGATGAAGTACACTTGCTTTGTTTACCTGTTTACATTTCACTTAAAAAGCACCGAGGTTTGTTCGTGCTTTCGGTTCAAATGATTTATTTTGATAAATATGTCAATTAACATATTTGATAATTAGATGTTGTTGAAACAGAATTCTGTGAACCACCTTTGCATCTCAATGATCGGAGTAGATTATATTTTGTTTCTATATGGCCCAGACCCTGTTTTAAAATAAAATACATTTAGTTGTAATACCACAGTAAAGTGTGAGCACAGAAATGACATGAATTCAATTGATAAACTTTTTTAAATAGTATCTTTTTTAAGAACACATACAAAACTAATTAACTAACCATCGCGTTTCCTCGGAGGGATTGGCATAGTGGATATATCGCCACACATTTCTGTCCCGATATACCCATCGTGCTTACTCTACATCATTCAAACATCGTAACACGCACTTCGAATGTGGCGTATTTTAGTATTCAATTAATTTGGTCATGCCATGTTTTCCTCGGCCGTCATCGACTACTTTTTACATTCACACTGCTTGCACATATTTTTTTAAACAATTAAATCTATTTCATCGATTCCTTCCATATGTCGAAACCATTTAAGTGTTTCATTTTTAAATGTAACTTGGGATGCAATCATCTGCCTTACATGTTATCTTCATTTCGTCCTTTGGTATTCCATCCTACATAGTTTTTTGCGCATTCTTCTTAGTGATCTCACTTTTACGGTATTTATCCTACTTTCATACTTCGTTTCCAACCCCAAGTTTTATTTCCATACATATAAGGGTATGTATAACACATCCAATTTGAACAATAATCACCGTCGATTTTCGTGCGTATCGTAACAAATTCGCTATCGATGTGAAACCGTCGGATTAGTCTCGTGTGATATTTGAGATGATGCTGTATTTACCGTATCGGTCTCTCCACACGGCGGAGTACCTGCGGGAGGTAAATTTAGCCTCTTCTGATTTAATAACGCAGCCATTACTCAGTGACATTAAAGCGTAATCCGGAGATGAGAGGTCCATCGTCGCACGGCGCCAGGCCATTGACGACTCCCTAATGGCATATGAGATAAGCCTGAAGCTACTACTATTAAGAAAGTAAATATCATTTAAAAACATAAATTTGAATACGTATGATTATACGCGACTGTGAGAGTAATGTGAGAAGTCTTATTAAATTGCCCCAACAGACCACCGCCCGCTTCCTTTATGGATTTTCGTAGAGACCGTCACAAGCGTACGGATGTTTGGAGTAACAAAAAGTCCACGGACGTTTATTAAGGATTTATGGCTGGAGTTATACCAACCGGCGGGCTTCCTTTCTGGATTAAGGCGATTATCATTGTTTCAATTAAACCTCATTTGCATTCCCAGATATTCAGACAATTGAAATTGAAATTGAATTCATCGTGGTTAAGAATTTATCTACTAACTAACTCAACTCATTCCATGTGTCCAAATAATGCGATCGTTTCTTAATAAGTAAACCTAGGACGCAGTCATCTGCTTGACATTCGATTTTTGGTTACCCGCACGTTCTTCTTAGTGATATAATTTAAATGGTATTTATCCCACTTTCATCCCTTCTTTTAGTTTCGACCAGTTGTGGCAGAATATATTAGAGCCATAAGATATCATAATCAGTTTCGTGAATAAATAATACTATGTGTTTATAAGAATTCACGTCAGCGGTGCTCCGACACTACTGGGAAGTTGGTGTATTGTTTACGTGTGTTTTATTATATTTATTTTAATAGAACTTCATAGTGTTCCAAAGTCAAACGATTGTACGAAAATGTTTTTTTGACGACCTTCGTGACAGAATGGTAAGAGCTCTGACTGTTTTACTGAAGGTCCAGGGTTCGATTCCCGGCGCTGCCACCACAGTGTGATTGTTACACTTTTTGGTCTGGTGTAGAATTTGCCGGACAATAAAATGGAGATAGCTTAGCTACCTATCACCTTTCATGAGAAACAATTTATCAGCTCAAAGCAAATTGTATAGAGTAATTGGGATCAAACGGCCTATTGTATCAAGAATAATATAATTGATTTTTTTATATAAAAATGAAAGTAACTGTTTTTTATGATGGTGATCAAAACCAAGAATAATTAAAGTTTTAAGGAACAGATTGTCGAATCTGAGCACGACAAAAAGTAATTTATAACATGTTTGAAAAGGGATGATTCGTAATTCGTATAATTATTTAGACATTTGGTAAATTGTCAACTTCTGTAAAATATCTAAGTTCTATTAATTGAAGAACGATAGGCACGATCAGCTTGCGGATAGAATTTCGGGGGGTGTCTGTAAAACATAAATTTCATTTCTGGAGATCAAACGAAAATAATGAGACTCGGTTCAAAATATGTTAACCGACTCGCTATCAATTGCTACACCTCGCCTCCCACACTCGCTGTTGCCGCGATTTTATAACAACGCGAGTGACGGTAAACTTTTATACATAATGCTTCACGGCAGATTTAGATTCGAGAAATGTTAAGTTTTTACTTCTTTTTCTTCGAAATCTAGTTTTATGTGGCTTCGGGATTGTCCTGAAAGGGCATCGTTAATCTTCTATCTCTTCCACGGGTGTTATAGTTTTAGTAAAAACACACGTGGAGGCATCTTCCTTTCATGCTTCCTTGATCTCGAACCTTGTTTATTTTTACTGAAATCTTTTGAGGGAGTCTCGTCTAAAATTATATAAATCGATGAATTTGAAAGATGATTTGACGTTGTTACTGTTACCGAGGATACGAAACTCGCCAGACTGGTCCAAATAACTTACTGATGTTAGCTACACTGACAAAAGCGGTCACATTAAAGATAAACTTGCGAAAAACACTCTATTTTTTAATTATTTTATACACATACACATACATAAAACGCTTGATGATCAAAAGTACTAGTAGAAGCATATTAAAAAATATTTTCGTTTTTGTTACAGCTCAAACGAAACTGAAATATTTTGTTTTGTGGTATTATTCAACATGTTTGGGGTGCAGGACCGCTGTTGATAGAAAACAACTTGTCAATAACTGTCAATAGTCGTAATATTGTTAATAATGTATCGTCAAAGAACTGTCTAAGGAATATGAACGTGCAAAACGTAGAATAGGATTAGTTACAAAGGTTTTCATAGATGGCGCCAGTATGTGCCACAGCGTACTAACGAAGTGCAGCGCCAAATTAATTTAAGCAAAAAGTAGAGTTGTGCATACGAGTTGTTTTAACAAGTTGTGTTTACAAATATTTGTTTAAGTGAAAATAAACGTGTACCTTCACGAGTGCGCGAGTATTTCATTTTTAACAATGAAGACGTGACAATGTGTTACGCCTGTAGTATTCAGATAAGAAATCTTGATTTTTTTTAATATACGCGAAATGATGCAGATTGTGAAATCCACATTAGGGATGGGCAAAACGACTCATCTCAGGGATCTGATCTAAACGGTTCCGCTCAGCAAAGTGAGCCGACTCTTTTTAACGATCCACGGTTCACCATTTTGAGTCGTTCGTTAAAAATGAATTTCTGCAAAGTTTGAAATTATTTTGGTGACCTTTTTTTTTTTTGCTCCTCGACCAAAAAAGTTGACTCCGCTAACCGAAAAATATTATTGGTGACCTTTTTTTTTTTTTTTGCTCGTCGACTAAAAAAAAGGATAACCGGGATAATTTTTTTATCAATGAGCTAAAAAAAAAAGAGTCGCCAACGATTTCCGTCCCCAATTTTTCGGCAAACAACTTTTTTAACAAACGACTCGATAATTATCATGAAGAATCGGCTCACTTTGCTGAGTGAAACCGTTCAGCTCAGATCCCTTAAAGAGATCACTAAAAAGAGTCGACTCTTTTGCAATAATATACGATTCACCCAGCGGATCATTGAGCTGCCGCTCTTTTTTTATGGATCATCGCTCACCCGCTCACCAAAAAGATTCGAATCTTTGAGTCGACTCGTGAGCGGATCGCACATCCCTAATCCACATAAATAGTTTAAATACGTGCATCATATTTTGCGAAGAATTTGTTTTTAAATTAATCTAACTTCATAAAAAAATGCAATTAGAAAATGGTTGAAATAAATTAGTTGATTAAACGACTTTAGGGTAGGGGCTGGAAATAGAGTAATTAAAATATGTCAACGAATGGTATCTAAATGTTTCAAGAAAGACGTCGTATGAAAACATCTGGATTATGAAATCTAATGATAGAAGTTGAGCTAATTGTATTTATTGACATATAAATAAGCGCCGTGAGTACCATATAATTAGTTTGAGAGTTTGCACGCGCAAAAGTAACTATAGAAGTAAGAAAACTTTCTTCACAAGGGCCAACTTCAAGAATTGCTTACGTTTCCTCTAAATGTTAACATTATCTGTACGCACTGTAATATGGACTTAAAGCTTAAAGCGGGGCTTTACGGTTCTAGCGTACTCTTTGTATATGTCAATTATTTAGTAACTAACTCGAACTAAAATTTGCGAATTTAATTTGATACAGGAACAAGAGCCAAAGTATTTTTGGCTAGCAACGGAATACACGAAGACGCCAAACACCCTACACTGTACCATATATTAATTAGTTATTGTTGTGTGGTGGGAAAATTCCTTCAATTGAAAATTCATTTACATATTTAATAGCGGGAGTGGATATTTCGTTATCTTAAATAAAGGTCTAAAGCTGTTATACATTTTATTAGAGGAACGTTTTTTTTAAAATGAAATGACATGAATATTTAATGCAACCAGGCCCTTCTATCACTGCACCCATTCGTAAAATGCAGTATTAGAAAAACATAAATTTTGAAGATGAAGTAAAAAGGGCCAAAAAGTGAGAAGGAGATAGTACTAGTATGTCAAGCATATTTCAATAATATGATTCAATATTTCAAGCGAACGTAAAAGCCTCTGAAAATGTACGAATCCCCCCTCATTTGAAATTCAAATACAGCAAGGGCGGCGAGAAAGTTTTCAATAATCAAATTACCGCGAATATTAAATACGAAATAACGGACTTCCGATCAATTGGCTCAGAGACGAAGATTTTGAGATTTCGGAATTTTGTTCGTAAATAAGGGAAGCCACAAGTTTATTCCGAGACGTTATTTTTCATTAGCCGAAGGAGAATTCTTCTTCGGTGAGGCGAAATAATTGGGTACAAAGGAATTATGGATTTATTTATTGCGCGCCTTCGGATACTCCATTCCACGGCGCGGCGGCCGCGCGGGGACGCGATATCGTTTCTGGGAAGATTTGTCTCGGCTATTCCTGACATACAAGTTAGTAATGGTATACAGAGCTTTTACTTCATGGAAGCCATCCAGAAATACGGTAGATAGAATAATAGGAGCTTGACAGGAGCATTTCATCTCAAATTGTCAGCAGGCACTAGATCAAGTTTGCTGAAAATATTCCACAATCTCTAAAAAGTATGAAACATGCACGCTCGTCGAGTTTTCTGACTTTGAATATGGGCTGTGGTCACGCCATGTTCGCCTTGGTCTTCTACGGTTACTCTTCCACTCACACAAGCAGTGTGAGTGGAAAGTATTCAATATATCGAAATATGGAATATAATTTTGGAGTTATTGGTATTTATGATTTTCTTGCAAAATATGATAAGTTGTTAACCAACTCATTGTGCAAATATTTACGCATGTTTATAGAATACGAGCGGTATTATTTTACGATGAAGGCAGAATAGTATTTGCTTAAGAAGTCAAATAATCCCATATTGTTTAAGGTTAAGGCGATCACACTGTAGAATTTCATTGTTAATTTGGAAATAGAATTTACATAACATAACACTGCTAATATCTACTTTTTTTATTGAATATTTTCAAAGACGACCTTCATTCTCAGGTCTTAATATATCTACGGTCACCTCGGAAACATGTCGTGTAAAATGTGTTATATTAATTTTCCTTCCAAAACCAAACTGACGTTGCTGAAGTAACTGCCGACATTAATGTTCGATTAGTTAACCCGATTGATAGTAATTGTCGGAGAACTCGGCGTTGAGTTTACACATACGAATACGCAGTCGATTTTATTTGCCGCTCAAAGTTATGACATTTCATTGCAGGAAATTGACCTGATCCAATCAATTTCGTTTGGAGCCGTTAAAATTTTAGAGCCCCATTTATCAGTAATGGTCGAACATATTACACCCAAACCCTAATTAAAACTCTATCAATTTTATACCCGAAAATCACCTATGTCTAGTAACAAAATATTTCATATTATGGACCTGAAGGTAAAGAGGAAGACCTAAAAATACTTTTTCTACGTCTTTTTAAAAGTAGCGAGTATAGACGGCGAAATGTAAAATGTATTTTTTTAACAAAATTTTATGATGACGCTTGACGCCTTATTGTGAGTATACCTGCAATAGGCATAGCACTTCATGGAAAAATTACAATCACAAGTGTTGAGGAACCTAGTTGGATATCTAGTATAACCGAATTGAGTGTGCACTTCTAAAGGCTGATAAAAATGAAGACTAAAGTGGGATAATTGGTTGACTGTGCTAATCTCCAATGACGGTGGAATAAAGCATCCCTTGTCTGGAGCGCTGACTCACTCCAGCCATTAATTACACAACGACCCCGCGGGGTGACTCTCGCTTATAAACAATTTGAGGTTCCCACTAAATGTTACTGCCGCTGGGACTATGGATATCGCATTTATATTCTATTCTGATAAAATTTTCAAAAATAAAATTTAAAGTTCATTTCGTAATCGGTTCGTAGAATTCGATTAATATTATAATTTAAAAAAATAGCTATTGTTACATACATTTAAAAATAGATACATAAACAGTTTAATAAGTTCAATTACATGAAACCAAATATCTAAAACTAAAAAGAAAATTAATACACGTTAGGAGCGGATGGTTTGTGTGTGCGGAGAATGTAACATCACAGGTTGTAGTCGTTAGTATTCATTGTATGTAAATATATGCATACACACAATGTTGACACAGTAAAAATAGGAGAGAGAAATGATGCAGTCGCAGAGGTCTGCGTGCGAGAGTTTGTCTGAGCCAAGAGAGCGCGCGCTCAGAGACGTGCGTGCGCGAGGACGCGTCCGAGGCCAACGGGTGCATTACCGCGGGACTATTGCCTCTATTGTAATTCTCCGTGTCTTGTCGATCTGAGACCCGGGATTAATACTTTCACAACAAAATAATAATATAATTTAAATTTAAGAGTTAATTTTTATGTTTTAAGATACAATGTTACAGAAATAGTAATATTCACACCGAAAGGATGTTGTAACTCTTATTATAAAGTCTACCGCTTTCAAATGAAAAACAACCTTGTTTCTAGAACACTTGTTGTATTTGTCACAAATCCATTCATAATTTTGATTGAAAATTTAAATATAATATATTTGTAAAATATAGTACAGTGTTACTATCTAGGGGTAATAATATTATAAGATTTTGGGGTCCCCTTGAACGAAATTTATGTTAGAAATAACAAAACATAAAATTATTTTGAGAGCAAATAAATGTACTTTTAAACCAACTCTGCCTCCCCCAACCCCATCCAGCCGCGCGATGTATCGGATAATTAGCTCTGAGCTTGGCCTTCATGTTCAGCCAGATATACAATGTATTATCCAACAGGCGGTGATCAGCCACTTCTGTACAAGTAGTCACCAGCCTGGCCCCGCACCAGGAATTCGTGTTTATGGTTTGTTACTAAAGGAATATTCCCAAGTAACCAATCTTTTGAGACTTGTTGTGTTATTATAAACATGAGACGATTTTGATCATTGCAAAGCGAATTCGAGTCTGTCGTCACCCATTCTTGAATGATTTAGGCATTGTGAAGAAGTGAATCTATCATGAATCCCACGGAATGTGACCTCATTTGAGGATAACCTTTATAACAAAGGTACAGACCTCCAGTAGAAGAATGCGAATTTATTCGTACTGCAGATAAGGAGTATTTAGTTTTACCAAAATTTTGTACCATACTCGGACCATACGACTGATATTTTTTGATTTTATTAATACGAATAAAATCTTCTGTTTTGAACGACACGTTTCGCCAATCTAAGGCATTATTAAAATATCTAAGACAGGCGAAACATGTCATTTACATAAATTATAATACATGTTGCATAAAATATACGTTTTCTTACATACTAACTATTTAATTTGGAGATTTACGTTGTTGTTTAAGATGAAATAAAAATATATTTTCTTTACACGTTTCACATATTGTTTATTATTAAGAAAGCACAATTATTATAATCAGATGTTTGCTTGGAAAATAACTGAAATCACGAACAACAATACAAAGGTCTGTAAGGGAGTTGAAAAGTAAGGTTGTACCATAAATCCCCGCAATATAATTCAACTATGGGCTGTGTCGACCATTCCGCTCGTTAGAGGACGATTCATTAATGTAATGTACGCACTTAATTAAAATAAAGCAACTAGAGGAGGGTGAGAGATGAGAATTTAAATGTTATTTAATTAATGATTGGCGTGTTGTTTCGTCGTACCAACTTTCTGCACATTATGTATATTGGTAAGATGCAGTGAATCTTGTTTCGAATTCGGTAGATCTCTTGTGAGTATCTCACACAAGACATCTTGAGGTCCTTTGGTCCTAGATATAGTGTCCATACAAAATTTGATGGGCTTTCAATCTAATTGTTCGTTGTTTTTGTAGATTTTAACATTAGCCACGAATTACATACATGAATATCGTAACACAACAGTTCCTTTAGCATTTTATCTCATCTTTCAAGATTAATACCCAAATGAGTTTTATGAGGTATTTGCATCTTCAACAGGGTGTATTTGTTTTATTATATTATATTACGTAGGGGTGGTATGTTGATTTATCAACCAAATTCATTTCATTAATCTTTTAATCATAATCAAACATCTAGATACGAAATTTTTTCATTAAATGAATAATTTAAACTGAGAGTGCGTACTTATTTTAATTCGCAACGAGCATGACATCATTCTTTCTTAGCAGCCACCAACCTCTTGGTTCTTGCGTTGTAACTATTTTAGCCTTAACCCCTTGCTGGGTATTGCTACTCACCCTCTTACGCAAATCGAAATAACGACAGCAATCCGTTCTCTAAAAAACAACAAGACTCCTGGCAGTGACGGGATTGTAGCTGAGATGCTCAAGGCAAGCGTGACCTCCTTAACGACCATCCTGGCCCCTCTGTTTGAACGCATATGGATCTCAGAGAAGCTGCCACCCACCTGAAAAAAAGGACTCCTAGTAACAGTGCCCAAAAAAGAGACCTGAGCAACTGTAACAACTGGAGGGGAATTACTACCCTTTCCGTGGTGACAGAGATCCTCGCGAGAATCATACTGAGGAGAATGACTAGTACACTCGAAAGGGGTGTGCGAGAGGAACAGGCTGGCTTCCGAAGTGGCCGGTCTTGCGTTGAGCACATAAACACACTCCGCATCATAATTGAGGAGGTCTCTGAATGGCAGTACAGCATACACCTAACGTTCGTTGACTCGATGAAAAGGTCTTTGATACAATATCTGGTCAACTCTCATTCGCAAAGGAGTCCCACAGAAGATCGTGAATATCATCAGGGCAATGTATGACGGTTGTTCTTTTCGCGTAGTGCATCTGCAGCCTGCATCGCTCAGGGCGCACTAGACTGATCCCCTATGGGGTGAAAGAGGAAGCGAGGCAGACCTAGAGCCACCCGGAGAAGAGCCCTGCAGGACGAGGTTAAAGAAGCAGGCCTCACTTGGGATGATGTTAGGCATCAGGCATGCGATAGAGTCGGGTAAAGAAGGTTCCTTGAGGCCCTAGGTACCACGGAGGTATGACAGAACAAGAAGAAGAAGACTAAAAAAACAATTAACGATTACATAGAGTGAAAAATTTAAACATATTTTTTAGAATCTGTTAGTTGGTGACAAATGTGTTTTTTTTTAAAATTTTAATTACCAATATTTAAAGAAAAAAGAATATTTCCCTTCCAAATTAGCTTTGTAAACTAATTCACATTGACGCGATAGTAGCCAGGATAAAAATTTACAATTGAGTTTTCATTGAAATTTCTCGCCGTTAGTACTCGTATAGTACCCGTAGTTATTAGTTCACTTTGTATTTTGTATTCCGCGCAGCTCCTGAAGTACGCGTTCTGTTCTGTATTTTACCCAAATAATAATATCATTTTAATCTCCGCAACAATGTCAAAACAAGGTGGGCTCGAGAAATATCACAATAAAATAATATAATAACCCGAATCCAATGTATGTTTAATTCCTTGATAATCATTACATATACAAGTAGGTTAAATGTATGAAAACGAGACTGCAATACACGTTACTCGATTAAACTCGCTAAGAAAACGGGATGTTTCAAATACCTATTTCGCGCTAATTGAAAGACTAGTTTAATAAAAGTCAGTAGAGTTAACTCATTGGAATTCTACTAAAATAAAACCCACGCTCTGAGCGGGTGATAAAAGAAGAAACTGTCAGTGGGAAAATGTGCAGTGAAATGGAATGAGGAAATGTTAAGACAGACAAAGGGTTGCGCAGCTCTTTGATAGTTTAGAAAAACTACTATTATTCAACTTCACGTGAATGTTAGAGGGAAGTCTACACTAATTATTTATTAACCAATTTAACTATAAATTATCATATTTAAAACATATATCCATGCGTGTTTAAAGGGGTCGGGTTTCTTATAACCCATTTCTTTAGACTAATAAGGGGATATTTTGTAAACTCAGCTGCGCTGGAGGGTGTAGGTCTTTTTGTTCCCGACAGATATCTCCGACAGCGCCAGCATAGATTGTTTTACCTACCCGCCGCCAGAACCAACTTGGCTCTGGTGACACCGGTGGGAAGAGCAATCAATCAGCTGAACGCGGTATCCTCGGAGATCGACGTCTTTCATATCAGTGAAAGTACGTTCAGAGGGCAAATACTCTTAATTCTGGATAGTATCCTGTCTTCCTAATGTTGAACCATCTCTCATGCGTTTCTGGTAGTATACTATATACAAAATATTATTTTACCTGTTCTCAATAGATGCCTTAAAAATTAATTTTGTAATATCTGTTGATGAAATAAACTGACTTGATTTGATTTGATTTAATTTGTAATATTTGAACAATCTAATCCTGGAGAAATGCAGCAATTCGCAAATGATTAAGTTAGAAAACTAGATATAGAAATCCAATGTTTTAATTGTTATGTAAATAAAAAACAAAAAGCTATATTTGTTCAGCTATATTTGAGAAGCATTACACGCACATTCAAATGTACTCGTAAATATGAAATTTCGTAATTATACTAAACATGTTTTGTACTGAATCTAAATGATTATGGAAACTCTGATTCAAGCGAATAATATTTATTTTTCCAGAAAGGAAGTTTAATTTATGTAGTACATTAAAATTTTACTACTTACTTAATTTTCGTCGGGATTTTGCTTTCGGCACCTCCTGTGGCGAAATAACTCCTGTCGAACTATTTTACGGCAATTCATTATACGAGTATTCTATTTGCTAAAAAAAACAAGAAAATTCGTTTAGGCTAAACAATACGAGCACGACTCGTGCAAAACATGACCACTCCTCCTATTATTACGGACAATTCAGTCTATAGAACTTCTGATGTGTTTTATGTGCTTTGAAATGGCGCTTTTAGGCTTCTTTTAAAGCTGATTAAGATTATTTCCATTTCTGAAAGTACTCCGTATAACATTCTAATAACCTAACATTCAAAACATAATTATTTTTTGTTATTTATTTAGGATGGAATAAAACTTAATACTTTGTCACATTAGAGACTCTCGCGGGAGAATTATTAATGGCAGCGTTTGCAAACAATTGGTTTCCGAACCGAAGTCCGGGTTCAAATGTTCATTCAAATATTGAAGCTCTGCCGGAACATCGATACACCGTGTATTGAATCTCTAACTTTTATACAGATTAGATATTTAAGCAAAAAACTTAGTCAGGATATATAATCCAATGGAGAAAATGAAAGTTCGTCTTGCATAGCTATCGCCGGGAATAGTTCAGTTACGAGTCGAGCTGTGGAGTTACATTCGCCGGGGAGTGTCGTCTGTTGTTCGGGTGTCAAGATATCTGATCTTCCAATCAATTAAAGCTTATTTAAGAAAAAAAATAGGTATTACCAAGTGCCCAAGTGATGAAATATTCTATTTGCGAATAAATATAATATAATGCGGGACATGATAAATCTACTGAGTAGCTAAAATGAATGGGCACTTCCCTGTCCTAGTAAGACGTATGAAGAGGTCCGTGTCGCCCCTCTTCAAAAGTGGTCATGTGCCTCGTGAGCCAGACCGCTGGCCTAGCCGTTCATAATGTCCCGCTGCCGACAACTGAAATTTCAGGATAACCTCACAGTATAGATGCTTTATCCTGCCCTCTTCGCAATTTCAGGATATAGCTACGTCTGTCGAGACCATTGCGATAAAATATTTTACCTAATATAATATGTTTCATCATTGGATAGTTCTTTCATCAGTAGTAACATACTTTCTCACTTCCTTCTTTCTATGGTCATACAACTGAGAGCTTTAGCCTCCTTGATGATTTTCTTCCAAGCTCTTCGATTCTTCGCCTTCTCTTCCCAGCAGTCCGATTCGCTCAACCTAGCCTGATCAGCCAGAACAATATGTATTCATTCACAAGTAGGTATTCGTCATTCACACAACATTTGTTATTCTTAAATAATAAGTTCTTTAAATATTTTTTCATTAGTTGAAATTTGATACAACCGACAAATTGAAATTCCTGGCTTGTCTCTCTTCCCAACGGCCTCGTTGAACCTGCCTCTCAGGTGACAAATATTATTTCAGAATAAATATGACGGCCTTGTGAAGTTTCAATAATCATGAGAATACAGCACAGCATGAATGTGTTTTTAAATGATTTAAAATGAATTATATATTTTTGTTTATTTTCACGTGTGTTTTGAATTGAAATGAAACTATTTTGCAATACATTATTTCAGTCACGTAAGAATAAATCTCATAAATCTAGAATTGAATCTAGAACCCGCGCGGACGTGATATTTGGGGGAGTTTTAACTAAAAAATGATACATTCTTATCGACAGAATACATAGCCAAAGATAAAAAGAGCCCCTCAATAAATAAGCATTCTACGAGTGATGTGGCTCCTACGCCTGAATTTTAATGAGATCCCACGGCTACATCAAACAACAAGCTAATGCGGAATAATGTGTTGCTCTGCGAGACTGAATATGATTTCTAGTAAAAACTGGACATTTGATCTAGTCTTATTCAGAGTGTAAGACAATATTGAGTACTATATTATATATACTTTTATTTTAGTGAAAGGGGTATATTGATATAGTGAGTCAACTTGGTGTGGGAATCTAGATGATAATGTGAAATCAGATGATTACAGGTGTATTGTATAGTATTATCTGTATAAGTTGGTTTTTGAAATATCTTAAATTATTAATAATTGTTTAATTAAAACACCATTATAGTATATTACATATTGATTTTATTTCTTTTGAAATTGTCGCGACAGCCTTCGCTAACCAATGTTAGCATCATTGGGTGTTACAATCAACATGTTGATAATTTTAAAAGAAATAAATTCAATGTGTGATATTCTATAAAAGTGCTTTAATTTAACAGCTAATAATGTTAAAACATCAAAGTGATTCTGCCAAATCAATGCATTGTCCAAATGATGAATAATATTTAAGGCAAAATTTGATTTGATATTTCTAAAGTAAATTGGATATGATAATGGAAGGAATTGAGAAGGGTAAGGAATGAAGTTATTTGTAAGTTTTTACCAGTTTAAATATTACAAAAAATATCGTGTACTATTAAATTTGTTTAAATTTCTACACCGAAGGGCAACTCCGGCATATGTGTGAAAAGTGCATAAAGGTGTGTAAAAACGACGATTTTCAAAAATGATTTAAATTCGAATATTGTTTAGTCTCTGACAAACTAGATACATGTTTGGCGAATAGAATGAAATTGAAATATTATAAACGATTTTTGGTTCTCCCGGTGCAGTTAGATGTAATAAATGGTCCGATATATTTGTATGTCCCAGTATGGCTCGTGCTGGCTGGGCTCAGATCCTCCTCACACTCGAACGCTGTTCCCCTCTCTAATGGCCTTACTTAGCCTTGTTATACGTACATCACTCCAGCACTGATGTATTCTCCTATTACATATGTTATATACTTCAGATTTGTGTATTTTTTATTCAATTATTTATCAATGATAACATTATTTTTTGCATAGAAAGCTAAATCATGTAATCAGAAATATCATAGAAGAGTCTTCTTCTTCTCACCGCTACATTTTGGTGTGGGACTCTCCTTGGCTCCTGTGTCTGGCCATGGAATAGTCATACGTCAGAATTATCCATTTTTTATTTTTCAGGATGGCATTCTAAAAAATGTTATTATAACTGATTTTACTGAAAGCGCGCTCTTGAGATGATTAATTCATAAAAATGGCGCTCTATAAATCATCGAATTTATTATTTTATTATAGAAAAATATCTACAAGATGTAAGCTGACTGTTGATGATATACCTGTAGAGCAAGTAATGAGTTTCAGATATTTGGGAGTGGAGATCTGCAGCCAAAATGACCTTTATACCGAAGTACGTGAACAAGTCAGTAAGCCTCTGCCGTGTTAGGATGCCTGAAGTATCTGGTCTGGAAGAACAAGCACATGCGTGTCGACAGCAAGATCAGAATCTATAAAACATGCGTGCGACCTATCATGACGTACGCTGTAGAGACGCGGGCTGACACTGTGCGAACCAAGGGACTACTAAGAACATCGGAGATGAAGGTCCTAAGATCAATCACTGGAAAAACCCTCCGAGATCGTGTCCGCAACGTAGATATAAGAAAAACTTGCGAAATAGATGATATCGTTCAGTGGAGTAGATCCAGAAGAAGATACTGGAGGGACCATGTAGCCCGAATGGATGGTGACAGACTCGCATATACAGTCGCTTATGAAATCCCCTCCGGACACCGCCCACCTGGAAGACCGCCTAAGATATGGAGGGACAGTTGGATCTCATCATCCGACGAGACATGATTTCTAAATCTCAGATCATCAGATCTATTAAAAGAAGAAGAAGAAGAAGACGAAGAAGAAAAATATGGAATAATTTGTAAGTCGTATATAAAGTATATATTTATATACACGAACGATACGGATGGTTATTTTTATTGTTATAATTAATAACACTTTACACAACATTTATTTCAATGCTTTAAACTAGAATATATGTAAAACGTATATTTTATAAAAAATAGCGAGTGACTCTAATAAAAAATGAGTAGTAATTAGTATCAATTTATTTAAATGGTGTAAATATATATATCGGAAAAATAAAGTACTTTGGATAATTGAGATGATAAAAAAAAGTATTTAAATAATATTTGTCTCATTTGACAGCACACGAAGTACTATAAATATGATATATTTTGTGGTATTTTAGTCGTAAAAACATTTTTTGGATGTTCAAATGGAATACGTAAAGAGATTATGGCTCTCGATGGTGGTGTCTTCTAATTCCGAGCATTAAAAACCGTTCTTCGGACCTCTGTGAACCCAAAAAATTAAATAAATTAATCAGCGCGGTCACCGGCCAACATGTATCCGGATTATGGGAGGGCTCCTGGAATAAAGGACCAATTTGCTTCCTATTTATAGATCTGAACATTGAATTTGTTTGCATCTCACTCCATTTTCTAATCGCGCGCGAATACGTACACGTGCATATGATCATAGTCAATGTTCTATTTATTCACGTAATTCGGAATATCTTTATAAAAATATGTATTGAAGATAATAAAATATATTAAAACAATACTATTGCTATTAAAAAACATGTAATGTTTTCATTACAACTTCATGAACTATAATTGCCTGAAACTCATTTTTGTCTGACGATACTTAACAATCTGACTTATAAGTTCATATACAATACTATAATACATGGGTGAGACCATGTATTACACAACCCATGCTGACGGTGTAAGAGGAGAGAAGGAGAGGCTCGTGCGAGGTAACATTTTATAAAATGATTCTGAATCAATTTTTGTATGCACTTCACTCGAGGAAAGTGGGACTCGAATTTCAATTTCCGACAACGGAAATCTCAACCTTTAAATATAGGGTTGGCGCAAAAAATGTTATTTGCAAGAATTATCATTGTGGTAAGCTACTGCCGAAGACGGAGCTATACAAATTAGCTTAATTGTTATTTTTATTATTAAAGCTTTCTCACGGGAAGCGTCTGCTTCAAGCATCCTTACCAGATTCCAGATTGCACATCGAGACGATTTTATACTTGCCAAGTTCTAGACTTGTCAAGTATAAAAGAACAAACGTAATGATAAATATGGTGACGATGATTTAGATTGCACCATTTTTGTCAGAGATTCCCTTCAAGGGCGCTCTTCGTCCGGAAAACTTCTCTTAAAAATAAGAGTTTTAAGAGAGCTTCTGAATACTCGTTCGTTGTCCTGATTTCGGATATAGGTAACTTTATTAGAAGCAATTTCCTAGAATAAGAACGTTTCTCGAATAAAGATAAGCACGGAGAAACGAAAAATTGATTTCGCGCGATAATCTAACAGGGTAACGAATTAATCGGTAGACACACGGAGCCCTTCACACAATTACGGCAATCTACAGTGTTTTAAATACATAAAGGTAATTTTTGAACTCTGATTTTTAAAAGATATTTAATGGTAATTGATACGATTAAAACGTCTAGTACTCGTATGAATTTTAATTCGGATTTATGAGAATGATATGTTTCGCCTTGCTATGAAGTTTATTTCTAATTAAATAAAATAATAATACACTTTTAGTAATTTGTATTAACACCACTTTATTTGGTAACACCAACCGATTTCGCTCCCGCCGGAGCTTTGCCAGGGTGAGAGAATAAACTAAGTATATAATCAGAGAACAAACTATGAAGAAATAAATAAAATGTGGAGTGGAGGAAGAGTGGGGTAGGAGAAAGTGGGCGTGAAGACGAATAGACGGTTAAGGCGATGAGTCATGCTCATTAGGGAAAAATTACGGAGAATTTCTGATTCAGATTTTAGTGGCGGGCAGGGGAGTTAAATTTATTATTTTTATGGGAGTATTTAAAATTATTTTCAATGGGGAACATTGCTAGAATGGGAATATGGAAAATATTAGTATTATTAATTAAGGGAAGATTATTGTTAAGGGCTTTCTTAATTTCTAATGCTTCCAAATTATCTAATTTTAGACCCGGGGAATTTTTGTGAAGCAATTTAAGTGTGCATACCTCCTTATCCTAACATACTTCTCGAGATTCCTCTGCATTCATATATCGTAAAATGCACGCTTGTCCATTTTTCCGACATCAAATATGGCCGCCTTTTAGTATATGATTAATTTGGTTATGCAAGGCTTTCCTTGGTCTTCCACTGCTTCTCTTTCCACATACACTGCTTGTATAATATATAACATTTTGACCATTCCAAGTAATTCGCGATGAATAAACTCATTTATTATTTATTTAGCAATATCTCAACATTCCGTTTACATATTAATAAGATTAACGGCAGAAGCTGAATATTAAAATGAGATATTCTGGTTTGTATGGCGCCTTAGTCGGAATCCGCAAATATTTCCCGTGGAAAAGCAATTTAAAGATTCTCGGGGTAAGTTCGCGTAGACGGATAGCTGGGTCGCATTAGTATGTCATGGGGGTACGGGGTACCTACCTCTCCCGTTCATGTTTATGGCTATTATTTGGAATGTGACAATGAGCACATAGAGACAGACTAAGCTACTTAATATTATAATGAAACTTATACAATACTTAGCACAGGTACTGATTATACATATGTAATGTTTTCTTCAAATTATGTCTTGTGATTTTACAGAATACAAGTCATGTGATGTCTGCAGGCTGCGCGTATATCTGTACACTCTACACGTAATGTACAATATCCCCGAGTGAACGTTTTACAATTTAGGCTTTTATTGTATCTCAATAAAGACGAAGATGCACATTGGAAACATAATATGGTGATCGAGATCTACAAATATTTGTATACATTCAAAATTTTGTAAAAACAAAAACTGGTCCAAGTTATAGCATATAAATTGGAGTGATATTTCCAGGGGTTATCTAGCAATACGTTAATGGCTGTAGCCTTTCACATTCAGTTAATAAAAAGATTTTCTGCTTAATGCTTAAATTCAATCTTCATAGATGGCGAAAGTATGTAGATTGAAACTAACATGTGAAGTTTGGTGTTAAATATTAACATATATACAACTTCCAAAAAATTGTCAGACATGGTGGTCGTAAGAAGGGTGGAATGGGGAATGTTGTATTACATAAAGCGTGCGCTTAGCCCAACCAATGATAGGTCATAAGTCCTGTAAACACCTCGATCACCATATTCTGTTTCCAATTTGCATCTTCGTCTCTCTTGAGATACAGTTAATCCTTGAATTGATAACCCGCAATGGGTAAAATCCAGTATTCGTCTACAAGTATTTGTATACATTCAAAATGTTGTTTTACAATTTGATGAATGTAGTAAGAAAATTATTACAAGTTTGCGTCTTATACTCGTATATGTATAAATGTCGTGGCCTTCGCAGCACAGCGGTAACGGCAATTATTCCTGACGATGGGAGTGTGAAAGAAAAAAATCAAAATTCTCACGCTACAAGCATCTTTGGTCTGGTAGAATTCACGTGACAACAAAAAATGGCAATAGACTAACTACCTATCACATGTCATGAGAATCAATAGTTAATATATATATATATACAGTAATTAAAATAATAATTTTATTCAAATTTTCATGGTGGAAATTTATTTCAATTAATTAAAAAAATTAAAATTTTGTAAAAAAAGTTTTAAAATGTATATTTAGTTAACATTTAAATAGGTAACATCAATGGATTTTAAAAAGATTTATTCGAAATTTTATTTATTTTCATTATTTCTACAGTAATTGGGTTCAAATAATAAGTTGAGGCATTCGTCCAGCAAGGTAATGACAGTAAAGGCCCTAGTGACACCCCAAGAACCAGCGAAAATTAGAATTTGGTGCAAACCAATCCAATGTAAAAAAAATCGACTTGAGAATATATTGGCAAAAGTCTAAATGTTGGTTGCGAGAATGTACGAGTATATAGTATATACGAGATATAAATAGAAAAAGGCTCTAAAAATCACTTTTCAGCAAACGTCAGTCCGCTCTGTCCTCCTGTCAAATGAAAATGAAAAAAGTTTCCGAACAAATGAGCGAAAATAAAATGGCTATGAAGTCAGTTAATGGTCGCTTTTTGCGAGGAATAGTGTCATTTTGTACCATGTCGTTTCGGAAAACAGATTTATCATCTTTATTTATTTCAAAAACATGTTTATTTTCTATGTGAATTTGCAGATGGGCGAATTATGTTTCAACGTTATTTTTTCTTTGAAAGGTAAATCTTTTGACAAATAAGATGATTTTTACGTGAATGTATTCCATAAAATCTGACGAATAAAATAAGCATACTCTTTCACACTTATTCCCTTTTAACTCTCTGCACGAGCCTCCGATATTTGAATTAATAAGAACAATTTAAAATATTGTTTTAACTTAAAGTAAAATGCTAATACTCGTACGTAATTGTAGAATCATTACATATATTATATACACATGTGATTGTTCTCTCTCAGGATGGTGAAGCAGTTGATAAAAAAATATGATTCTATTTGCCCCGTCTATCTAAAATGTCAAGATTGCTGTACATGCTGGTGTTATTCTACCGATCTTTATCTGAAATTAGAATAAATTCGATGGAAATCAGATCTCTTAGATCAATGTGAAATAATTAAATCAATGATACAGAGGCACATTCATACATTTATATCAGGATAGCTCTTAATGCCCCCGAGGTCCACAAAATATGTCTCAAAACTGTTTTTCTGACGCAGACAAGGCTGATTGCACATTTGATAATGCCTTAAAAAGGCGAAACATTTCATTTCTATCAATTATAATAAAACTTCTCGAAAAAAGACGTTGCATTCATATAAACTGCCTCGCATTGAGGTGATGCAGAGTTTCGATATAAAAACTAATGCCTCGAACGTTTCGATAACTACCCAGAAGAGCTCGCATCACATAATGCACATTGAGTATAGTTATAGGAATACCATATATCACTCTTGCAATTGCATCAAATGCAGCCAGAGGTTTCCCAATGATATGATATGGTATGTTGGGATTGCAGTAATTTAATGTATGAGTACAATAATGCGCAACCAACGCCGACGGTTGATTTAAACGTCTCACCTTAATTGTTGTAGTAGCAAATCTGTTTAGTATATGGTATGTAATCAGAGTTAGTTAGGAATATCACATCAGAATATCTAATGTAATTATTATCTGTGTGTTAGCTCTATCATTGTTTCTGTATTGGATCTTAAGTATGGTATTAATTGCGTTTAATGATCACTTGTGATGTCTAGGAGAGGATTGGTTAGACCGGGGAATATAACAACGAAAGTCCGCCCGAGGATTATTTAAATACTTGATCCCGACCATCCTCATTAAAATTCTCCTTGATAAGATTAATTACGGCCTTTTGATGAACTGAACTCTGAGTTTCCAATTTATCAAATTAGTAAAATGTTCGTCTGTAAGGAGTTCTTTGTGTCCATTATAGAAGAGGATCTCCGGACTCAGGGCTCGGCGCTCGACATCAGGGCGGCGGCGGCGGCGGCTCGGCGCGGCGGCAGGGCTACATTTCATCGGATTTAAATTGTAGAGAAAACGGTTATATGTACCCATTCTTGCCCATATTGCTCTCAGTACGATCAATTTTATATTTTATTTGGGATGAAATCTCGCTTACCATACGATTATTAAAGGATAAATAGACCTATCAGCTAGTTTACTTACTTATAAAAACCAGTAAAGCACAGTAATTCAGATGAGTCATCAAAAAAAGAATGATCTGTAAGCATAGGAGTCTGTAATCACTAATTAATTAACAATCACAACGTTTCCCCGGAGGGTAAGTAGAGAGGATGGACCGCCATAATGAGAAGATATGCTTCTTTAGATTTCTTTACATTCATATATCGTAACACGCAAGCTCGTCAATTTTTTCGGCGTCAAATGTAGCCGTCTTTTGATAATTTATGAATTTCGGCATGCCATACTTTCCGGTTTCTCTTGTTTGATGTAATCAAAGTAATCTACAACTTAGAATTTGGTTCGATTAGCAGATTTATAAAATTTTAATAGCACCTTCATTTATGTGGAGATTTTGCGGTACATTGTACATTATATTTGGTAAGAAATTCATTTGGAGCTTTTAATATACTTGTACTTACGATTTGAGTTTTTTCATTCGGCTTCGGCAGTAGGGAGTCTTTTTGCCTCCGATATTCCAAAGCATGAATAAAATTTTCATTAAAAATGTTCTCCAAAAAAGTCTCATCAGCGGTGGTCTCAGTCTATTGAAATGTTGTACTTTCAGAGTATTACATTTATTATTCTAGTTTAATGTTCACGGCTCGAGTGGGCTAAGTACGTCGACTTGAAATTGGTGACAAGTGAAAGTAACGCTTATGAAAGCTTTACAAGTAAACATAAAATACGCTTCAACCAAATGTTTCCAAGCAGGTTAATGCCTACATATTTGGTCGTGTTATGTTTGATTTCAGAAGAGATGACAATAATTCTGGTGAAAATAATATTTAACATAACAACTTATTCATGAAACAATGTATCATTAATTACAAACTAATGATAATGTTATGATACATGTAAGGTATGTAAATCGAGAACTGCTTTCCTATGTGGAAATAGGACGACGATTCTGTAAGAAAATTGAGAATAAAAAAACAAACAACGTAAAAAGATAACACGCTTTCCTTTAATATATGATCATGAAAGCTTATTTATGAAAAAAAGTATTGATTTTGTAGGTAAAATGGCGCTTGTCTTTTTATATTCTAGCTTCTCGGGGACTGTTTGGGCCGCCGCACTATGAGGCGAACAGCTCATTTTCATCCTAAAATTAGATAACTTCGAAAGCAATACGAATATTGACACAAAATTTAGAGAAAATAATAGTAAATTAATACAAATTTATTATCTATAAAAACATTTCTATAATTTTATTCGTAGTATGAATTATAGGTCAGCAAAAATACACTTTTTTGACCAAAAAAAAAAATATTTTATGGATTAGGGTTTATAAATACGTTATAATACATTAAAAAACTGTAGTTTATAAAAAACGTTATATTATAAAAATTATGCCACTTTCATGAGTGTATTTTTTTAACAAAGATGTTTTTATCCCACTGTTTCATTGTTCAACTTAATTTTTATAATTCTGTATTTAAAAGTGCTTTAGCCTCGTCTTCTAATTCCATTACTTTGGGTGATGTAGACACACTATTGCTAGAAATATATGGATTTGAACTGTACAATAGAGTGTGAAAAACGTCTTCATTTGTTGATGACCGTGAACATTTTCTTGCGTGGTGGAGGCGATAATACTTGTAATCCTTGTTTCTTGCTTCTTAAGCATCTTCTGAAAGCTGTCCCAATGGTAGTAAAGAGTGATGTTTTATAATATTTTCTCCATGTATTAGGACCTTATGTACAGAAGCAGGCATAAAGTACCATTCGTACTCTTGTACAAAATATTCGGCCATTGTTTTTGCATAGCTTCCGAATTTTTGTGCGTTTATAGGTTTTCCACTTGCCATAGTTTGTAAAATGATGTAAAATCTCTTGATAAGTTCCTCTTTTACTCAAATTATATTTGCACTACATGTGTAATTAGAAAAAAACCTCCTTGCAGTATTCCCGTCGTTGGAATCTTGACGAGGTTTGTAATAATTATTTATTATTATTATTTTAATGAAAAATGAATGTCGCTTTGACGCAGGTAAATGGCGTTTCTGTTAGGTTAAAATTGTTATTCAAAAAAGTTTCTGCCATTGAAATATGTTTTCCGTGATCCACAAAAGCCATGCAAAGGTCGTGGTCGTTGATCTTTATTATCATTTTTTTAAAGTTTCAATCAAAAAATTAAAATATGTTTTACGTTAGTACTTAGTATAAACGAAAAGTGTTTATATGTATATCAGAAACTGAATTTACAGCCGTATAAATACGTTTTCAAAGTTAAATTACAAAATACGACGGCTGCAAAATGCGTGCGGAAAAATGGAATGTATAAAAAACAAAAAAATATTTTTAAGAATATCGGAGGGAAAAATATTTTTTTCTAAATTTCTATTTACTATTGTAGTCGTTGGTTATTGATAGATAAATTATTAATCGTGATCTCACAATAATAAAAACAATTCCAACAATGCAAGATAATATTTAAGTTGACACATATTAAGACTTCCCGCAGATAAAAATAACCACAAAATAAAATTATAATAATGATTATCGGTGTAATAATACGTGAAAAAATATTGTGCTTGTTGAAAATAAGCTAGTTAATAATGTGAAACCATATTAAAATTTATTTGTAAATTTTAAATAATAAAAAAATATATATATTGCATCCATGCATTTTTCGGGTAAAGTTTCTTTTTCTAGAAATTTTTTTTTTCTCAAATTGGTGCAAGTAGGTGCACGTTTTTATATCTGTTTCTCAAACAAAACTTTTTATTTATAATATAATAAAAATCATAATATCCAACTTTCGGCAAAATTCGCTAGTAACGAAAAGTTTCGTGAAAGGTGAAATTTAAAAATATTTTTAGTTGTGTATTTCAAAATTTATAATAAAAACTTCGTAAGCTGCATTAGAAAAAAAAAATACGTTTTAGGATAGAAAAAACTAGTACTTAGTGCAAACAAAACAAAATTGAAAATGCTTTATACGAGGATTTAAAATTTCACTTAAAATTACTTAACAAACGATTATTCGAAAACATTCAACTTTAAAGTGTCATAATTAATTAACGGAGCGATACGAAAAATTGGCGATTTTTTTCTGAAAAATATACAGTTTTAGCATTATGAATCAATTATAATTTTATTATAATTCTAGCATATATTTGATAAAATTGAATTTTAGGATGATTTAGGTCCGGCCGCCCGATAGTGCGCCGCGCCGCGCCGTGGCCGGGATAATCGTAAATTCGGTATCTAATATTACCGCTGAAGTAATGTTATGGGACACTACAGAAATTACCACAACTCGTGGCCAAGTGCCTATTTATGTTGCTTCGGTTCAATACAATCGATACAATGTTGGACCCTTTCTACGTTCGTGATTGGAATAATAATTTCAGAAATAGAACATGTTTTGGGATATTTAATATGAAATTTCGAAGTAGAAATTTAAACGGACAATGTATAAGAAATATCCAATATATAGACGGAAACAACTATTCAAGATTCATTTCTTACATTTTTACGGGATTGATGAATGCTCTTCCATTTTCAAAATTATTAAAGAAATTTATAGCTTTTATCATTTATTTCAATATTCCTAGATCTGAACAATGAGCATTCGGGAAGATCCGCCAATTTCTGTGCAACAATATCTTCTAATGCGTAGTAAACACCAATAAACATTATTTTTTGCCTCACAAATATATCGATCAGTTTGGGACGGTAATACTATCATAATAATAGGTAAGTTCAGAAGGACGCCTTCACCTGGTGCTTTTTAGTTTGTGATAGTTTTGGGAGCATTATATCTTAGAAAGGAAGTAAAGCCTTTAGGAAGTTTTTTTTATAAAAGGAATAAGAGCTCGATGGTTCGTATTTCATGTATTTTTGTTAAAAAAGAAAACAATCTTGAGAAGCGGAATTTAATGTAAGAGAAATTGTGGAACTAGAAAAATAGATTAAAAGTATGGAGAATGGTTCACGTCTTGCGGTGTACCAACCGGCCTGGAATACGATGGAAAAGTCCCTTCAGATTACTAAATCGAATTGAGCATTGTTGTTCACGCCACCGGTTATAGATTAGTCTATAAAAATGAATCGTTTCTCCTCAAATCCCCAAAACGTTTATTATCTCACTAAATATAATAAAAGAATTCACGCAGATTTTCCATTTCGGTAAGCACCTACTTCGTGAACGAAATTTGCCTGATAATTGAATCTCGTGCGATTTTGACTGCTCGCAAAATCGCTCGTGTATTTAGGAAAGGATTTTTCAGCGGTTCGATCGCAGGTGGAAGACTTCAATGGCGAAGGGAAGTAACTCTCGAATCTACGAAAATCGTTCTCTGAACTTATTGGGTAAATTCGGTTCATTATTTTCCGGTTACCGAAACACGAGGACGGGTGGGACCAACAACGCCGCACACAAAGAAATTCAGATGGATTCTGGAACAATGTTTTAGCGTAAGACTTATTTGACAATAGAATTTCATTGACACCGATTAACTTTTAAAACGTTATTTGAATATTTGCATTCTGGAATTCATTTTGAGAACAGTTTACCTGAACATTAAAATAAATGGAGAGTGTTAAGTTCCTTCCCAGCTCTAGCTTTACTTGGGTCTCCCGGAGCAATCAGTATTTCGAATCCCGGCAGTTAAAAAGGCTGAACGAGTTTTGAGTATTGTACTCGTATTACGTTTTTGTACAAGTTTCCAGTCTGCATGGCGGTCGGAGGGGGGAGGGGGGGGGGGGTAGTGCAGGTAGAGGGAATACGGACGAATTTATTTCCCGTCCAATAATACACATTCTATTGATATTAAAAATCCATTTGCATATTTATCATGGGACTGATATGTTTCTAATAGGTAGAGTATATATTTGTTAATGCACTAGCACGGCGAAACATGTCACTATTAAATGTATATAATAAAAAAGTGAATCTCTGTTGAATTATTATATATCTACAAATTTAAATGAATGTTTATTTTAGGTTAACATAATTCCGGTTCATTTATACGTAACACGTAACAATACATTAGCATACACCAGGAACAGGAAGATAACAGAAAGTCAATACAGATATTATATAGATCAGCTTTTAAAAAATAGTCATTAAAATAAATGATATCTTTGAGTCAATAAATAAATCATAAGCAGGGAATACAACTTTTCAGCTACATTTCTGAAACTTCCTGTATCTAAATTGTTGAACCAGGTGGAATAGGGCCAAGTGACATTGATAACACCCGCGATATTATTAATCTAAGCGAAGAATTTCTCCCCTGATTGTCCACAGCACACTCCGCCAAACAAATTGGCTTCACGCACCTCTTTTTTCAGGGACTGATTTTTTGCCCCTTCAAGCTTGGAAAACAGCTGCCTTTACAAAGTAATAACTGATTCCCAACAACGCAGCCTTGGTCGAAAAAGTAGGGGAACTTTGATAAAATTATCTCCAAACACACCCTCGTCCATCTACGGAGGAACACTTCAGGCCATAAAGGATTCGCTTCCGCATATACCAAATGGAAAATTATCTTCTTAACAATGCTCTAATCGGACAAAACTAGAATTACCATAAAAAGTAATCTTCTTTATGCCCATGAATGTGTACCATATAACATTTGATGTTAGAATACACCAGATTAAACATTATATCTGACGTGCTAATCAAAGTATTGTATTATATAATATGGTTCTAAAACATTTGAATAAGTTATACGAGTATATGGTAAACAACGCCACCTTTGTGAATTAGATCGATCGCAGACAAACGGAGGAGCATTGACGAGTGATGTTACGGAACAGAGCAAATATAAAGTTTGACACGAATGGGTAGAGATACAATAGCTCAGCGGTACATGTGCTCATTCAATATTAGCACCGACATTATTTTAAGCGATAATCTTAAGAGTTTCGCTGAAACTATACACACAAACATATAGGCTTATAATAAGAAGAATATTTATCAAATATTAAATGTCGGTAACGTGAGGAGTCTAATGAATCGACGTGCGTGCATGACACGATTAATGAATGTAGATGATGCGAGAGATGTATGTCAGGACAGAATAGTGTTGCGGTCCATTCTTTCTGACTACCCCTTCGTGGAGACGGCGTGTTGGTTAGTTAGTTAGGCCTCTTCAATTTTTCTCTATTTTTCTCTGAATAATTCAACTATAAATATAAAATACGTAAAATTTGTTAAATTTTTTATTCCCATCTCAGACAGAATCTCCTTACTACAATTGAGCTGTCAACCTACCAACATTAATGTAATACAGGTGTACGCACCAACAGCTGAAGCGAGATATGACAGTGATGTGGAAACTTTTTATGACTCGCTGACCAGTACGTTGCAAAGCTTGACAGCCGGTGAGATTAGGTTCATCATTGGAGATTTCAACGCCAAGGTTGGTGAAGGCCGCCGCTCTCACATAGTTGGCGAACATGGCTTGGGTAAAAGCAACCAAAGGGTGATAGACTATATGAATTTTGCCAGGATAAGAATATGGTCATCTCAAATACCTGGTTTAAACTCCCGAAAAGAAGGTTGTACACGTGGAAATCACCCCAAGATGGAATAGTTTCTGATGTAGTTCGAAACCAGATAGATTATGTGCTTGTTGATCATAGAATTAGAAACTCCGTGATGATAATATTGATTGCCTGTTGAGGTTGTTTAACACAATTTACGACACAGGGAACATACCCCAAGAGTGGCTTAAATCCACCTTTGTGACATTACCAAAAAAGCAACACCCTAAAAAATGCAGTGATTATAGACTGATTAGTTTGATGAGTCATGTTCTCAAATTATTTCTTAAGATAATACATGCCAGGATTCGTAACAAATGTGAACAGGATATGGATGATTCACAGTTCGGCTTCAGAAGATCATTCGGAACCCGAGAAGCGCTGTTGGCCGTTAATGTACTATTACAAAAAGAAGCCTTCGGGTGCTTTATTGATTACGAGAAGGCATTCGATAGGGTGAAACATGATGATTTAATGAGAATGCTTGGGGAATGCAACATTGATACGAAGGACCAGAATTTCATCAAAAATCTTTACTGGTTTCAAACAGCCGAGATAAGACATGGGAGTGAGAGATCTAACGCAATCACCATTCAGCGAGGTGTGCGACAGGGATGTATTCTGTCTTCAAACAAGCCCTCAGTACTACCGAGAAAGGTGTGAAGATAAATGGAGTTGTAATTAACAACATTCGTTTCGCAGATGATACTGTATTAATAGCTGACAGTATTGATGATCTTCAGGACCTACTGAATATGGTTAATAATTCCGGAGAACAGTTGGGCTTAACCATTAATGTCACTAAAACTAAGTGGATGACATTCGGACGACTAGATTATACTGATTCGGTGATACAACTGAACGGTTGCAATGTTGAAAAGGTGGAAAAGTTCAGATACCTCGGCAGCATGCTTACAGACACCCTTGACCCAGATGTAGAGTTGAAATGTCGGATTGAAGCAGCAAGAACAGCATTTAACAAAATGAAGTCACTCTTTTGCAATGACAATGTCAACTTAAAACTAAGACAGAGGATGTTAAAGTGTTATGTGTGGTCTGTTCTGTTATATGGGTGTGAGACATGGACATTAAAAGTAAATACAATGAACCGGTTAGAGGCATTTGAAATGTGGCTTCACCGAAGAATGTTCAGGATCCCATGGACAGACAGAGTGACGAACACAGAAGTCCTGAATCGTGCAGGAGTAAATAGAGAGCTGCTGACATTAATTAAAGTCCGCAAGATTGCATATCTGGGTCACGTTCTGCGAGGAGAGAAGTATCGCCTGCTGCATCTAATATTGAAGGGAAAAATAGAGGGCCGCAGGGGGGCAGGGAGAAGGCAGATGTCCTGGCTGCGCAATGTGAGGGAATGGAGGGGAATCGGAACTGTGGGGGAGCTGTTCCGGACAGCGCAAGATAGGGAGGAGTTTACCAGAGTGATCGCCAACGTCGGGGGGACCTGACAGGGCACTTTAAGAAGAAGAATTCAACTTTAACTCATCTTCTTTCCTCCAGTGGATTTATGTTTTTAGTCCCATTTTTTTGGGGTCGACCGATGCCTTTAAATAATTCTCAATCCAACTATAAAACTATTATGTAATAAAACTGTTCATATAACTAGCTTTTAAATCGAAATTGGGTCTTTCTGATAATATATAATAATATATTGGATGTTAGTGTTGGGTTATGTGTAACCGTCGAAAAATAAAGAAAGAACGATGATCCCGTTTTGCATGTAGACCAAATGCTTTCGTTTCTTTCTGAAATATTAGCACCGTTGATGTGGGTTCTGTCAGGTCATGTGAAGTTCAACTCCTTCGTTTAGTATTCAAAGTGCCCTATATTGTACATCATTCTGGTGTCCACCACCGTCTACGTGCCGTGGTTAATAATACTTTTGAGTATTATCCGATTGACACTGCTGTGCGCATGTGCTTCTTTAATATATTTTCTCTAGACGGTCGTCGTCTAACTGATCTCTTCATTTCAACATTCTCTTTGCGCATGGGCGCTTTGACAATGTTATGTTATGGGAGCTGCATCGGACACTCGTAATAGCAGTCAGATATTGGTTGTTTACATGTTTTAAATGTGTTGTTTTATGTTTAAAATCAGTCAGATTGTCAATGGACCTCGAGAGTACAAGGAGTATATTCCTGGCGAACTGACTACAACCGCAAATGCTCGGTCCGCAAAGTTATACTTTAACTCAATTATTCTGCCTATTGCAGAAGAGTTTGCCGATCAAAGATCAGAACAGATTTGGAATTAGATCTTAGATTTTAATCATTCTTCTCTCGTCCATTCTTCCATATTATTATTTATTTTAACTGTTTTATACTTCCTCATTATTTCGTTGTTCGATATCAAATATTGATTCCCTGCACACTTTTCTCGGTGATCTCATTTATACGGCATTTATCCTACTTTCATCCATCTTTTACCAGCTTCAAGTTTCACTTCCATACATAAGGCTTGGCACTAGAACTCCATTATGTTCTGCCATATTTGCTAGATTACAAAGCGTTGTTTGTTTTAAAACGAAAAGAGGAGTATTGTTATGACCAAGGACTGAAATATTTATTATAAAACCAAGACGCAAGTTTTCAAGAAACGTTGAACGAAGAACGACGTCTTGGCCTTACTAAGATACAAATAATAATTCGGCAACTCGAATTGACACGAAAATCGTCGTATCGAAGATGGCAGCGATCTACCATAATTAATCGGTACTAGAAGAACATGTGGTAAAAATGGCGAAACTGCTGGACACCTCCGAAAGAAAGGTGCTCTGATGAATTTGCGGACCCGTGAGAGAAAAAAAGCAATGGCGTATTCAACGCAATGATGAGCTGTACTCTATGTACCAGGCCTCCAACATCTCTCGGGACTATGTATATGTCGAGACTACGGCTGGACATATACAGAGGATGCCGAACTCACGGGTCCCCAAACGCACTATCACTGGACACCCGCGCGAAAGGAGAAGGGTGGAAAGACCAAGACTGAAATGGAAGTAACTGCCGAGGACAGGAACTGCTGGAGGTGGAAGTTCTGGAGGCCAAGGCTTGATATGGGCTGTAGCGCCATCGGAAGAAGAAGAAGAAGAAGAACATATAGAGTAAAACTGAATACATGTCGTTAAGAAATTATTGTTTTCATTGTTTAGAATAACCTTTTACGACAACTAACGTTTGCTAGGATGCTATCGAATGTTTTCGATATTGAAACAATTTTTAAACTGAAAATAAATAGAATGTTATTTGTGTAGTAAGCCGGGTACGGGTATAAATGATATGGTCTGGTGTCCGGCGCGAGGTGTATCGCCGCGATGAAATATTAATCTCCCCGAGTGTCGGCTTATTGAAGCCCCGATATCAGAGCCGATTGAACGGAAAAGCAGGTAAGACGTATTTCTTTGAAAAGTGTTCGAAGCGCGGCTCGTATTATATTTACTCCTTTGGGGAGAGAAATCTTCTTCGGTATTTTATTCACTTATTGATTTATTACTCACTAAAGCATGAAAACATACACGGCGCATAACATCATAACTTACTCGATTTATGCATTTAAATTGTTATTTTGATGAGATAAACAAACTAGAGTTTTTTTTCAATGAAAAATTAATCAAATCATAATATGTTCCTCAAAAATATGTGAATCATTTTAATGAAGTTTCATAGGAATAAGTTTATATTAAAATATACACTTGTGATAGAAAAACATATTAAACACACAAAAAATTCATACTATACAGGTATAGTAATATTAATGGTGAGCACCAACCATTGAGGAGTGTAAAATGTAAGCCTAGTTATGTTCACACTGTTCCATAGAATGATTTATTTACTTTAAAAAGTGTTTGCGGGATAGTACCGAGTATATTAGTTTAATTAAAATATTCATTATCAGCCTAAAATAAAGACAGGTAACGAAGTAATTTAAACAATCCAAATCTCTTCCGGGCTACAACACTTGTTGAGTAAATCGTTTTTGTGCTAAAGAGTGCGGACTCATCGGACTATTTCATAATATATTTACATCTCAGCGTATTAGTTTTCTGAAGTGTTCTGTCGGGCGACTACGAGTGTGGAGTGTGGATGCACAGTAATAAAAGGAGCGCGGAGCCCAGAAGACTGTGTCTCGAGCGGCGGAATGAAATTACTGGCGTAATATTTTTACTTAAAACTGTACGCACGAAGCAGCTGTTTCATCAAAACTTGTGTAAAGTTAAACAGAATATTGAGCAGCACCTGCTGAAGATGTTGCGAGTGTGCGAGTGCTTTGTTGGTTATAGAAAGTCTACAATAGTTATAATAGCGGCTCTATGAACAAAATGTACTTTCAACGAACTATTCGAATATAAGAAGCGGTTTCGGTTTGATACACCCAGATCTTTTGTTCGTCAATTCAGTGAGATGGCAGACTAGGCGGGGCGCTTGCTTTAATTATGATGCTAGAAAGGCGAAAACTTCGGCGAACATTTTGTTATTAAGGGTCTGCCCTAATTCCCCCCAAGCCCCGTGGAATATGCTTTAAGGTAAAATAATTTGTTGAAGGCATTATAATAAGGGTATTTTTCTTTGTGAAAATCTAAAAAAATAATAATAGGCTTTAGTAAATTTTTCGGTAAACATTTTCCGAAGTCTGTTGTTCCGAGATACTCGAGCAATATTATGTTCTTCATTATTGTTAACTCACAACCCCCTTTACTGAAACATTATATTCTAAGAGTGCTGCGTGTTGCCTGACTGGGGACAGGACTCATTTATATATATACAATAATGTGTGAAGGAGAAAGGTTTAGTTAATATAATATATAAATCTTAATTGTATCTACAATGAAAATATTACTGTTAAAGTCGATAGTTTAGGGAATCCCTATTTATCGTCTGGTACACACCGGACCAACAAACTAGAACAATTAGGAATAATCAACCCCCGAAAATTCCCCCAACTCTCATACATACAAGTATGTACATCAGCAGATACGCGTCTTCTTTTCCACTTCAGGGTCAATACTTATAAAAATGTTTGACTTACAATGTTTGTCACTCTTTAAAAGTGTATCGATAAACACACATGAAAATACATTATTATTTAACTTAATATATTCAAATAGAATGAATACAACACATGCAGATTGAATTATTTTGGGAAATTAAGCACGAATGAAGAAATAATGTTAAAAAAAGTTTTGGTTTAACGATGGTTAACGAAGTAAAATGAATAAGGAATAAGGGAAGACCGAGGACAAAGTGGCACGATCAAATCAATTGAAAATGTCACGATGTATGAATGTTGAGGATCGAGAGAGGTATGCCAGGAAATAACAGTGTGGCGGTCTATTATTTCTGCCTACCCTGTCGGATGATGGTTAGTTAGTTAGTTGGGGATATTTTACAAATGTTATTTTATCACCTTGGACAAATAAACAAGATTTAAGGAAATAAAAACAACTGCTGTTATCTCAACACATAATTGGTGTCCTTTAAAAAAAAAGGTTAAGCTATTTTTCAGCGTGTCTCAACAGTAATTGGAGTGAGTTTGTGTCGGAGTCCCGAAAGCAATGGAGCTCGTTTATCTTGTGCAGTTGTTGAACTTGTCCCTATTACAGTAGAGCTCTTCCTCTTTAATTAAGGCGTCCCCCGTACTCTGCCCGGGATGGTCTCTTTATGCTAAATGTTTTTGAAGTTGAGTGCGCGCTGTGCTCACAACTAATTTAGGAAATCTACGTTTCGTGAATTTAATCTCGTCCAAATACGGTCCATGTAATGCAGCTTTCATACAAACATAATTGTTCCCTTCGGAGATATTCCATTGTTTACACAAATGGTATATTTTACAATATGAATAATGACATTTCCTTACCCACGGCCGTCTACTGCATAATTTGTATTTCCTTTTAGACTGATGAAATATATGTTCGTACTAAAATATTACAAATATCCACCAACAGGCAAGTTTATAGAGAGCAGTTAGCTTCTTATCTTATATATATAAAAATGTACATGAATCCAGAAAAATCGGGAGGAAAGTTATTTAAACGTTGGCTTAAGGACTTCGAAGAGACATTAACTTTTTTGTCTTGTTTTCAAGACAATTCATTAATTTGAAAATAAAAAAAACGAAAAAAAAAATGTTATGTTTAAAATTGTTAACATTTCACGTCAAAAGTGTGTATTTTTATTATCATTACTTGCAAACATCGCCAATATATTGCACATATTTAAGGTGTTAATTTATATGATACATGTATGGTTTTGTTTTTATATATAAATATATTTTCAACTTAGTTGCGCTTACAAAAATGTAGCGATGAATGTTAACAATGCGAGAACAAATGAATAAGATGTAATACTAAATATACATAAGACTCGAGAGGTTCGAGGGAAGTGAAGAGGACTACTCGGAGCTCGATAGCAGGTCCCGGGCGAGCCTTCCCAGGTGAGCGGACCGCGGGCAGACGGGTGGCCGTACTTGTACGTCAGCTGCTGTTGCTTGCTGCTCATTTAGTCCAACATTCCTTTTATCATATATCTCACTGTTTATAATAACATGTATCGTAAAGTTGACATGGTAGATTGAATGTGAAACATTCTGAATCTTCGAGTTTCACTCAAAGCTATGCAAGTAACATACACCTTTAGTTCTCTAGTTGTATTACTCATAGTGAGAAAATGAAAAGTGGAATTTGATCCTGATACTAAAAATGACATTTTCGCAGAATATTCCCTGCAAAAACCATTTTCTCGCATATAAAGAATCACCCATAATCTCGAAGGCGATAGCAGTTCATTAGATGAAATTCTAAAATAAAGATACTCCACCAGACGCCGGCGCCGAGGACCCCGCGATAAGCTCGCCGACTGTATAAAGCTATCTTCTATTTTAAATCCAGTTGACACAGTTTCCTTCAGTTCTTCCCCACACATTTGTAATTAATCTCAATTCTCGTTATTTCACTTGCAAAGGCAAGCGACAGGGTTTTCACAATTTAAGAATACGAGAACAAATGGTACGCAGTTACTTATGCTTTCTTTAACACCGTTCTTCGGAGGCACTTTTAGAACCTTTCTACAAAGAGTTTTATTAGCGTTACCTGCCCCATATTTCATAATGTCGTAACATTTTATTTCGCTTATGATAATGTATTATAGTATACACTTTGAATATTAAAAAATGAATTCGTTTATTTTGTATACATTCTTGGGTTTTGCTTCAATTTGTATTTTCGGTAAATAATTTGCGATTGATTAACCACTTTGAGAGTAAATTATTTGTAATTCTATTTTTGTATAAAGTAATCTGACCAGTTATACAGTGAAATTTTTGTAAGAAAATAATAGGAGTAATGAATTAACAATCCCCTCAAAAGTTCCACTAAGGCTGAAGTTATAGTACCAACCCCAATAAAAAAAACTGGTGTAATGACACTAACCAGAATACTGCCATCTGCATGTCGTGTTTTAAACGTCTGCTTTTCGTGACCTGCAGGCTGCAGGGTATAAAAATAGGCGACGTACTGGAGCTGTGGTGCAAACACTGGATCACCACGAGCAAAAACCATGCCACTCTTTTTGGCAAAATACACATTCCACCAAACGTTTGCCACAAAAAATCCTATTAAACTTCTTACTTACAAAATGCTCAAAAGTAAAATCCTCACTTATAAAGTCCCTCATCTGTGGTTACGTAGCTTAGAGTCACATATAAAAACTTAAACTCTTCATGTATTAAGATCACAAAACTGCACCTAGGATCGGAAATCCCAATGACAGATGTATATATTCAGACACTTGGCGAATGATTTACCATGCAGTCCCTTGCTTCTCTCAACCTTATAATAAAATATCTTTCAAATTATGATCCGAACACTTCCAGCACCTGAACAGTCCAAACCACCATAAGCGCCTAAAATCGATATTCCATCAGAGGAACACTCGGAACCACACAGACAAACAGATGATACAGGAATAGCCGCACGGTCTGAATCTCCGTATGCCAGAAGACCCATGTTCAAGCGATTTTTTAAATGTTGGTACTCATTTTCCAACAACATTTGTTACAATAAAGTCATAAATGTAAAAGCGATTTTCTGGGTTCTGATATGAAAAAAAAAAGTTAGCTCTATGTAGTCAGATAATTTACTATATTCATGAGTAAAGGATATTCGGGATATTGTTTTAGAAATTAACTAAATTAGAGTGTTCCGTATTCAAAGTTAGAATAATAATGATCAGAGCTTTCTGCTCCCACAATGTAGTACATACAACATACATTATACACCCCCGACAAGTGATGTCTGCTCTCCTAAGTGAAAGATTCAACATTTGAGTTGTTCGCTTGTGCTACGCCGCGCCGGTTACCAGGGGGCTGTTCTCTAATATTATAATATTATAATTAATCCTCCTTCGTTCGCCGGAACTTTCTCCAAGTATTATAAACGAATGTTTTAGACTTTATGTTATATTGCATGAATCGAGATTAACGGTTTTTTAGTTTCAATCCTGGGGATTGGTTTGCACCAAACTATAATTTTTTTATGGTTCTTGGGATGACACTTGGGTTTTTTTATTTTATGAACTAATTGGTATTTTACCCTCCAAACATTCTCAACATAAAAATGTTCGACCAAGACGTTCCTTGGACCAAAACAATCAAATACCTTGGGGTTACCTTGGATTCTAAGCTGACATGGTGGCCACACATTACAAATAAAGTCAAAGCCGCGTCAAGAGCAATCTCAGCCCTCTACCCAATGTTAGCTAGAAATAGTAAACTAAGCACCGACAATAAACTCCTGATATACAAAACGGTCATAAGGGCGATCTTCACTTATGCAGCCCCAATCTGGGGCTATGCAGCTTCGAGTGACATACGAAAACTCCAAATCCTGCAAAATAAGGCTATCCGTTTATCGCTTGGTGCACCTTCATGGACCAGGAACACACAACTGCACCTAGAATCGGGAATCCCGATGATTGCCACGAAGACCCTCTTTATGAATGTGATTCCATTCGTGACCTTCTCCAAATTTTAATTATTACAACATTTCAAAATACGTGCATGCAGTGTTTGAGAGATACGGATTTTTGATTTATTAAAGCGCTTAAAAGAAAATATAAATACGAGAAAACGCAGATAATTCACCTATTTAATGTCAATATGATCCTAACACAGACAACTGGCGTTGTATTTGAAAGAAATATATTGCCGGTGTGTTTGGAACATGCGCACCTCAAATAAAGATAATCGGGAGCGAACCAAACAAAATGAACGCTCTGAATGTTGACTTTTGCGAGGAAACCATCCGATTCCGTGTTCAGCTACAGTTTTATTAGTATTCACGGCGCCCTCCTGCCTCCAGCTCATTCTCTCGCACAAATGCACGTCGCGGTCGTATGGTTTTCACAAACAAAACGTTAACATTTACAATGAAAGTTTCAATAATCAGTTGGTAATTAGACCTTTCGTCTACATCTGACTTTAAATTTTTTTCAAGATATGGCGATAACAGGTCAATTTCACTACACATTGACGTTATGTAAAATAATATATGCATTTAGGTTTTTTTAAATAACATTTCGAAGTTTATTTTCACTGTGATAATTTTCATCGATGAAGTCCGTTTTGACGACTTTCGTGGCAGAATAGCAAAAGCTATGACTGTTACACCGAAGGTCCCGAGTTTGGTTCCAGGTGATGACATTGTGATTTTCACACTGTCGTTGGTCTGGTGTAGAATTCTCAAGACAATAAAATGGCGGTAGATTAGCTACCTATCATATATTATGAGAGTCGATAAAACAACTGAATACAGTAATTGGGTTTGAACGACCTATTATATACAAACAAAAGTAAATAGTACGAGTTAAGATTTTATACATCAAGAAAGTAAATTATATTAAATTGATGTTCATTTTTTAATATACTTAGTATACATCACTCACTTTATTAAAAAATAAAAATTAAATACAAAACATGTTTCGGACCCACCAGCCCTTCACCAGTGATATTATATAAATGTTTTTACACGTCATGGGTGTATTTGAATAGTTATGCTTTGTTTTTGTGATTTTTGAAAACTATTAATAACGTTCTATTGAAGATCAAGGGCCCAATGGGTTTGAAATAGGAGCGGGTGAGTTGAATGAAGCGAATCACTGTGCGGCGGCGGCTTCAATAAAGGAACGATTTCCTTAAACATTCCCAATCCGCATCAAGTGAAACCCGCGGGGCTCGGGATTAAAGCTTCATTGAAGAGAGCTTTTGTGAGCGAAGATTGATTGGCGTAGAAAAATATTATTCCTTCGGGCGGCCATTGTGTCCCGCGTTGTCAGTGCTCACTCCGCTCCGCACTGACATAAACGGATTTGTTGTTTATATTCGTATCGCTGTGTGATGACCGTCATTTGGTGCGTATGCGAGCTAAATGGCGTCATGTTTCATATGAAAACACTGTATATTTATATTAGCTGTACTTGGTGTGTACCTATTAGGTACCTTCCAAGTTTATATATTAAACAAATAAATCATGAAAACCATATTCATTGCAGTTTCTGTACAGTTAAAGTAATCTATATTAACGAACATGTAGGTAAATGTTCGATAAATAAATGATTTTACTAAAATCTCTCGATGGAAATTCATCAATTCAAGATATTGTATTATATATAACGTTTGAACTACCAATTTATAATACCATACCATTTAAATATGTCAGCTATAATAAGATTATAAATCCATTATTATGAATATAAAACTTCGTAATTAACTTAACCAATATTTGAATTCGGTCAATTTTAAATAATTATTTTATATTACAAGATTATTTTTGTATAGAATCATGTTTACCACCCCTTACAGATTATATAAAGGACTCAGTTTGGAATAGTGTCACCAGTCTATCGATGCCAGCGAGTCTGGCGAAATCGGTCGCTGTCGAAATAAAGGCAAAAGTGGAAGAAGTTAAAAGAATCGTTTAACTTCATTATTATTTAATTATGTAAATGTATGTTAATGTTCGAGTGAGGAATCAAAGATATCCGAAACCGATTGCTTTGAAATTTAGACACAACCTTGCATTCGAATACGCGCGTGTTTTTACTTTGGATATTGTCTTCTTGGGAGTTCCAGCCCGGAAGTTATTCTTCCCCCACTTGTTGGAAATTTCTTTCTCGGATGTTTAGGTTGGATGTTGTTGGACGGAGAGAGGAGTATTTCTTTGAGGATCTAATGTCGAATTCGAACCTACCACAGATTAGGTCCGACATTTGGACCTGACTCCCCAGGTAAGGAGGAGTGTGAAGGGGTCGGGGGTAGCCTTGTTCAGGGGCCGGGGTCTTGGGTGAAGACTGAGCGACGGTGACAAGGAATGGCCTTGGGTGGGGGGCGGTTGTACAGTGGACGTGGGTAGAGAACCGAATGGGACGAGAGTGGCCTTGGGTGTGAGCCGGTGCCGATAGTTTCGGGAGGGGAACATTGAATCGCCATTTGGGACCATTTTCAATCTAACCAACCTGAGCCACAGCAACGCGTGTCTGGGTATAGCTAGGACTGCTTTTATTTGGAAAAGTAATATATTTTGTAAAAGCCATTTTTCTCCCTTCATGTGTAACATTGAAAAACAGTGCCCGCTTTGTTAGGAATGTACCCGTGTGTTTCAAATTAATTGAATTTTGTCGAGATTTGTAATAAAATTGTCTTGATACCACACAAAAAGTATTCGATTTTGTAGTCAACCGCGGCGAATAAAAATCACTTAAAGGGGATTTCACGCTCAGCGAGATGGAAAACTTGTTCTGTTCAAATGTTTTATAACAGTTTTCTTTCGATTTTATACAACAACTTCACAATATACCGTTTAAGAGAATTCATAAGATTTCTACAATAAGATAATTTTTGAAACAGCAAAATAATTTGAGAATCGTCCTTCAAAGTGGTTGAATTGTTTGAAGTATGATTTCAATGAAGATGGAGATTAGGGTTGTAATAAGAAAGTTTTCGAGAGACAAAAACGAGAGTTTGGAAATAGATATTAACCACACACTCGCTCATTTATAAACATGCTCAGAGCACAACATTCCTACGTGAACAGTATTAGTAAGATTAAATCAATATAAGGTATCAAACAGTAAACCACACGATACCATACATTATTTGAAGGCTACTAACAGGAAGCCTAAACGACGCCGGCATAAATGTAGGTCTCAGCGCAGAGCATAGAGAGAGGCTGGCTGTACACCGGACACACCGCAGCTTATCTCTCGTGCGACTTGACAACTATCTGGAGTCAAATAAATCTAATTACATTTCGTACGTATTATCACAACACTAAACCCTATTCAATAATTTCAACAGAGAGACAGGGGTCTCTAATGATTAATATTCAGTTTTTGCTAATCACCTTATTGAAAATGATCATTAATATACTTACAAATTAGGGTTTTAAATTTTGTACGTTTATGATATAAACCTAAAATTAAGTTCCCCTGAAACTTAAAAAATAACGAAAATATTATAAACAACTAATTAAATTTAACCCCAATTCCCCCCCCCTCTTCAATCCTAAGTAGATAATATTTATCCCCACCCTTAGACATAACTCCACCATTTTTTAAATACAATAGTTAAAAACGCAATCTAAACATGTCCGCAACAAGTGAAATACTCGTAGAGTGTTGTGAAAATAAAAAGTGTCGTTTTATGTTGATAGTGTGCGAGTAAGCATGGTAAAATTTGGTCACTTGCATGGGTAGTACTCTTATTTTTGTAATATGATGACAGTAAGAGCACGTCTATACATTATTAGAACAATAAAAATGTATACTATATAATCAGAATATCCTTATTCTCTGGTTTCAATCCTGGGGTTGGTTTGCAGCAATTTCTTCTATTCTTCTTTTCCATTCTTCCCTGTCTTGTGCGGCTCTTTTGAAATCTGCATATGATGGTTTCAATCCTGGGATTGGTTTGCAGTAATTTCCTCTATTCTTCTCTTCCATTCTTCCCTGTCTTGTGCGGCTCTTTTGAAATCTGCATATGATGAGCAGCGCACGTCCACCAACAGGTCCTCCAGGTACTCTCGGCGTGGGCGTCCCCTAGAGTTTGTCCACTCGGTCATACCCTCCATTATGGCATGCAAGAGACCTTCTTGACGTATTACATGACCGATCCATCTTGCACGCCTTTCGGACAAAGTCCGGAGCAGGTGCCTTCCTCCTTCGATTCTCTGAAGAACTTTCTCATTCGTGATGGGGTCATTCCAGGAAATTCCTAAGAGTCTTCTATAGGACAACATCTCAAAAGCCTCTAGTCTCCGCTTGTCCCTTTCGGATAGGCACCATGTCTCGCAGCCGTACATCAAGACACTCCATACATAGGTCTTGATGAGGAGCAGGTTACTCGCAAAAAGAATTAGTAATATACCTAAAAGGATGAGAACTTCGGTTATCGTTAAAAAGACGAATTATTTCAAGGAAATTAGACTTAGAACTTAAAAATGTTTGATATCCTTAAACAAAATAATTCACGAATACTCAACCCGTTAACCGAACTGTTTTGTTTTTACAAAATATGGAATCAACCGAGGTGACTCCACGCAATTCGGTGCCGAGATATGTTTTATATAAGATACGCAAAAATATTCTGTAGTTTGTCACCCCCATTAGAGTGTAATATTATAATATTATACTCTCTTGGAGGAATATTTCGGGACACTGTTGCTTTCATTAAATGATATGTTTCGTCAACGGATAAATGGCGCAAATACAAGCAGTTCGTCAAAAATTTACAGACTTTTAATTACTCTTACAGATCAGAATTTTCATATTTAATTAGACAATCAGAGCATTTTATCGCATAGTTGTTAAGTCAAGTTAGCATTGTATGCAGATACCAGGAAATTAAATTAAAATCGTTTTCAATAAAAAAGGTTTTCATTAATTATGACACTCGCCCAGAGGTCTTGTTTCTTACTGAACGCTAAGCCATTAACACCGTGGAAGTCCATACTAATATACTTAGAACTTTGTTTTATCCACAAAATATTAAAAAAACCCTACATGTTTCGGAGGATACCTCCATCTTCAGGTGTTAAAATATAATAACCTAAACAAAGAAAGACTAAAAAAAGGAAAACGTGGCACGATCAAATAAATCAAATATTGAATGTCGGCCATACGAGGAGGATGTATGAATGTTGAGGAAGCGAGAGAAATATGTCAGGAAAGAAAGGTGTGGCAGTCCATTCTTTCTGCCTACCCCTTCGGGGAGACGGCGTGATGGTTAGTTAGTTAGTTAGTTAAGAAAGACTAATAGAAAAATTTTTGATACAAAAAATTGAACCAAAAAATTCAGCCGGGCTATTTGTTAATAAATAATAAATAATATTAAACAATAATAATACGTGATGATAATATAAAAAAAAAATTAAATTGTAATTTAGAAAAAACATACATTTGAAAAGATAATTTACATAGAAATTAATAAATGATTAATTTGCATATGATTGGGAATAGGAGCTTGGGAGATTAAATTAATATAGACAAAGTATTCAAGGAGAAAGGAGTAAAAGGAGGAATCTGATTATTAATTATGTTTTCACTAAATTTCACTTGACTGGGTTAAGCGCACGCTTTATGTAATTACAACATTCCCCATTCCACCTATTTCTTTATGACCATGTAAGACCAGAATGATTACAATATTCTCAATTCAATTCATTGGCATATAGATAGGAGTGACATCTCCAGGCGGCTTCTAACAAAGCGCTAATGGCGATAGACTTCACATTGTGTTAATAAAGTAGTTCTGCTAAATGCTAAAAATTAATCTCCATAGATGGCGTTAGTGTGTGGATTATATAGATTAATCTTAAAAAGATTAACATATGTAATCAAAATCTACATAGATGGCACGTTGAAACTGACATGTGAAGTTAAGCATAGATTTGTAACATATATACAACCTCCAAAAATTTGTCTTACATGGTCATAAAGAAATAGGTGGAATGGGGAATGTTGTAATTACATAAAGCGTGCGCTTAACCCAACCAATGACAGGTCATAAGTCCTGTAAACACCTTAATCAACCATATTCAGTTTCCAGTTTGCATCTTCGTCTCTATTGAGATACAATTAAATTTCATGAATTAATCACCCACCATGGGTGAAATCCAGTATTCGTATATAAGTATAAGTAAACATTTACAAAAAACATTTATTTTTGCTATGCACAATTACCGTCAATATATAGTTTTAAATAAATCTAAGCTTAACACATATATTATAAATATTAAATGCACCTGCAATTTAAAGTCAGTAAAAATAGTACAAATTATATTCATTATGACATCTCAAATCTTCAAAATACACACAGACGAATGTTACTTATTGTTTCTATAACGATGATGTAAAACTCCAGAATTGAATAAAAATCATATTGCTTTGTGAGTGTATTATTACGTGAGATTTTGTTCTTAAATAGTACTCGTATTTGATGATTCCCTAGTGCACACATGCAGAATCATGTGACCGCATAAAACTTTGAGAAAATTGAGTTTTTGTTCGAGGTGAGGGTATACTTGAATAATATTATTTGAGAAAATTTAAAAAATGTAAAAATATGCTTTCTAATTCACAGATTCAACATTACGACAATTCTTCTTCTTCTTGGAGTGCCATGTCAGGCACCCCGGACTTCGGCTATCATCCTGACGAAGGCCTCTCTGTCCAGTACCAGACGGAATAACTCCCCCACCCCCCGAATTTCTAGGATGTTTATGTCAATTAGAAACTATTAACAATTATTCCACTAACAAAATTGAATTTGTTAGCGAGAACCGCGAAGTTACGAGGGCGCGAGGGGCGAGGGCTTTAAAGGATTAACTCATAATAGGAAAAATAAACACAAACAATTAGAGAGCGCCAAACTGGTTCGCGAAGGTGAATAGAGCAATTTGTGCGGATCTGGGAAATAATCAACTTGAAACCAATTCCAACTATACCTATGAAATTCACGTTATCTTCTCTGAGCACTACCCAGAACATAGTCGAACGTATGTTATGTAGGTTGTTCTGTACAAATCAGGTATAATACAAGATCCACTGAGTGAACAATGTAGGTACACACAATTTAAACAAACGCGCCCTTGATACTATTTTATTGAACAAAACCAGAGCAAGCGAAAAACGTATGAAAGTTAATAAAAACGGCGCCGCCCCACAGTACTCGTATTGTGTATAAATGATATTAGCGACTTGCGGGGAATTTTTTGTTGCTTTTATTAATATTCCGGTCTCGGATTTTGGGTAGCATTTGGTAAGTCGGTACCAAATTGGATTAGTTTCTTCTACTCTGAAAAACAATCTTCATTAAAATATTTTTCTTTATTATCGTCTCTTCGTTAGCTTGTTTTCCATTTCTCAACTTAGCGAAATGAGAAACATTTTGTTATTCTATATGATTTTTGCCACCAATATTGTCCCCGTATCTGATAAACTAAAATGTGGTGAAAACAGTGCAATAACTATTAAAATATAGCTGTCAAATTAAGAGCAAGCTCCAACAACGGTAGTGCCAAGAATCTAATAATAGGAAGCCCCTTCTACGGAGAGCTCCACATAGCCTCGGAGTTCACCTGATGAATTAATCCTCGATACACAGTAACACTTCGATTGGGTTCAATTCAATAGAACCCCGTGAAATCATAAAAATACAATTAAAAAACATTGTTATTTGAAATTTCATGGTAAGTTCATTATAAAAAATATATATATTTTTTTGACATTTAAAAAAAAAATTATATTTAGTTAAAATCTACTAATCCTTGTATCTTCGACTAGTTTCGGCAGCTCGTTGCCATCTTCTGGTGAACCTAAAAGATGGCAGCGAGCTGCAGAAACCGCTTAAAGACGCAAAAATTAGTGTATTTTAACTAAATAAAAATTTAAAATTAAATTACAATATTTTTTTATTTTAATTAAATACAAGTTTCATTTCCTGAAGATAAAATTTTATCTTTCTAATCTTCTTCGTTAAAAAGTATTGGAAATAAGAAGAAGATATTGAAATTTTTACTATTTGTATATTTCAGTGAATATACAGGTATGATATAACTTAAAAAACGTGATCATTATGTACTGTTTGTCCGAAAAAATATATAACATTTTACAAAAATGAATACCGTTTAAATATAATGGCAGGTGCGAAAATGTTAATTAAAAATAATATGCTGTGTGTGCGAGCTTAGTGCTTGTAATATTACGACCCGTTGATGTCTTGGGTTCACACGGTCCAGAGTGTAAATTTAGAAAACAAAGTGTGCTGAAATGTGCGCTGCCATCATAAAGCGGAATGTACTCTACTCGTGTGTTGCAGATGACGGCTGAATGGCCTGGACTGGAACACCGATCGGTTAATTCCTGGCCACTGCCCCTCGGACTACGCGGCGACTTCGGCGTTCAATTTTAAACGAAACACTCTTCAAATAACATAAATGCGTTTTTTTAGGAACCATGTCTATGTTTCGCCCTTTTAAAATTAATTATTTTGCTCAAGTACAAACAAACAAACAAACCATAACGCTGTTTCACCGCAAGGATAGGCAGAGAGAATGGACCACCACACTACTCTATCCTAACACACCTCTCTAGATTCTTCCACATACATACAACGAGTCACACACGCACGTCCATTCTTCCGACTTCTAACATGACCTACGTTTAAAATTTGATTTATTTGGTCATGGCACGTTTTCCTCGGTCTACTTCGACTCCGTACTCCATTTACATCGTTAACGTATATATTTTTTATCCGTGCGCTCCATGTTTCCGAACCAACGCAGTGATCATTTCATAATTTTGTTCATAATACCTTTTTCCGCTCTACATTCCTTTCTTATATAAGCATTTGAGATTTTGTCGTACATCGTTTTACCACAAATTCGTCTAAGAGATCTCATCTCTATCGCATTTATTCTGCACTTATCCTTCTTCTGCCAGATCCATGCTTCGCGTCCATACATAAGGGTTGGGACCAGAACTCCACTGTGAACGGTTGTTTTCGCTTTCATTGATAAATTCTTGTTTTCAATAACTATTTTTAAAGTTCCATTCACTTTGTTATCCGCACCAACCCTTGTTTCGACGTCACTATCCGTTCAGCCATCCGCTGTGAACATGCTACATAAATACACAAATTAACTCACTTGCTCCAAGTTCTCTTCGTTCACACTTATGTTACAAATTGTCATTTGATCTTCCCTTTTCATCATTAAATCGTTTGACCTATATACCTCATACATTCCTGACATCATGAGTTGTAATTCGTCCGCACTATCCGCAAAAAGAACGGCATCGTCCGCATAGAGCAGACAATTTACAGACAAATCACTCATCTTAGCACCAGCATTCATTCCTTTCAGTTCTTTCGTACACTTTTTCCATATGCAGATTGAACAACCATGAAGACATTACGCGGCCCTGCAACACCATTTGTGATATCAAACCAGGGCGTGATGTCCGCATTTACTCTAACACTGGCAGTGCTTCCATCGTAGAGAGAAGCAACCGCGCGTATCAGTTTTGTGCTCACGACGTATTCGGACGAGACTGACCACAGTTTATCTCTGTTCATTCAATCATAGGCTTTTTGTAAATCGACAAACGCACAGAAAAGCTTGCGCGTGGCAATAAACTTCTCCGCAAGCGTTCGAGTGTAAAAATCTAATCCATACCTCCTCTTTCGGTCATAAATGCGCCTTGTATATCCTACTCTTTAAGTCGTCGTCTTTTTTACTCTTTCTATTAAAATGACGACCTTCGTGGCAGAGTGGTAGGAGCTCTGATTTCCATTCCGAAGGTTCTGGGTTCGATTCCCGGCGATGGCAGTGTGATTGTCACATTGTCTTTGGTCTGGCGTAGTATTCACGTGACAATAAAATGGCGATAGATTGGCTACCTGTCACATGTCACGAGAATCAATATATCAGCTTAAAAAAAATGTATACTGTAATTGGGTTCAAGCAACCTGTTGTATACGTAAAAAAAAAAAAAATTCGACCGTAGAGTTGGAATATTTATATTTTCATATTGTACTGGAGGACGACCAGGAATGTATATAAATAAATACGTTGCAGAGGGCTTCTAGTGGTGCAAAGTGCACGCTCTCAGGGAAGTGTTTAGTTCAACAAGCTAAAAACAATAATAACAAAAAGAAACTCTTAAATATTTTCATTTTAATTACGAGTTCATGTTCGTATGTGAATATTGATGGAAATATTTTGCTTAATTTAAAAAATATATAACGTAGTATTATTAGCACGTGTATAATTATTTATTAATTTAATAAGAAAAGTGTTAAGTTATGCTATTAAACGTTGACAAATTAAGAAAACGGTTAAAATAGAAAATTACCTTCCGACTCATATTTCAAATCTCAAATTGTTCGACAAAAATTACACCATCTTCCAACAGAATAGGCATTATAGAATGTCCCATCTGCTCAAGGAGCCAGAGTATCCCAGTTGATTAAAGGAATTTCTATTTTTGATACCAACAAAATGTGACATTTAAAATTTTTAATTCAATGTCATAAAATTATTAAAAAATAGATTATCTGAATTCTTCCTTTACATTAGGGACTTGAACGGTTGCTGTGCACAAACCATTAATCCGAGTATCGTTTCCGAATGGTTCGAGCAGATACGCCGGCGAGCAGCGGGTCAAGGGGAAATCAGTATGGATTTCGTTATGTGGGTCACGGTTCTCCAAACCTGTTCCTGTTCCCTGGACGCTGCGGCCGTCCTGGCGCTGCGCTTTAACGTTCATACTAACGTCAAGTAGCGTCGCGGGTACTGCGTGCACGCGGGTCGCTACTCGCCTGGATGAGATGTCATATCGAGCAGATTTGGGAGCTTAGGCTGGCTAGAGAGATTTGTAGTTAGAGTTCGGGAGTTATAAAGGAGGGTGATCTTGAATACACAACTGTACACAGTAATTCACAATATAACGGCAGGTGTGGAAAGGGGAGCGGCTTAATAAATAAAAATGGAATTGAAAAAGAAAACATCAACGTTAGTTCTTAATTTGCGTAGTAGGAAGAATTTCTTCATTAAATGACTAAAATAGGAATTTCTAGAACTCGAAATATTCATTTAAAATAAGGTTTCGCGGGTAATGCAAATTTATCTGTAATTGCTTTTCGGCGCAATTCTGAGAAGCCCCGTCTAAAAATTAGATTACTCTGAAGTGAAGGTCGCGCGGCTGTCTCCAGCCGAGACGAATATTCCAACGAACAGCATCCCCAGCATCATGTCCATCGGACGTCACTCGCGCTTTGTGCTGAAATCATAATCTCAGTTTAGGATTTATGTCTTTCAGTCGCCGTGAGTTTCGCAGTTTCATAACATTATTAGTCTCACTAAAAACGCAAATAGGAATGGATGTTTATAGTATTATACTCGTATTTAGAAAGCGGAATAATCGAATCGCTCTGCTATTAGCTGCGGTGGAATGTTCAATTCATCAAATAATGCTATTACTGCTGTGTTTATTTGATGATTGATTCTGTATTCCTTTGGATGTGGTTTATATATTCTAGATGTATATCTGAATTACAAAAAGAAGCTATGATTTTGCGTTTGATTCACTGTTTTTGATTAATAGAATGTACAATATGTGGGCTATAAAGAATAATTATTCTTAAATGTAAAACATAATTCACGCGGCATTTCGGTAAAAAAGGGACGCCGTAAGTAGAAACATAAATCGGTCTTAAATTTATCATTTTTAAATTGACTTTTATGGTATTACTTCGGCGAATATTAAATCACGTTGAAGCGTAAAGTGTCTCATCTTGTTGCATAAATTTGACTTAAAGTCACAACGCTGCGTGTGAAGTTGTGTTGGAGTATGTATAAGTTCATCGTTGAAAGAAGGCTCGCTCAGCTTCCTTTCTTGTAGTTAGAGTCCCCCGAGAGCAAGGGTTAAGGGGTGTAGTTCTCCACAGAGCGAGTCTGAACTCGTAACATTGAGTGACCTTCTGGCGGAGTGGCCGCAGAGTGAGTAACAGGAGACATTTTAAATAGGCCTCCACTCAATTACCGAGCACGTATCTCCAGCGGAATAGTGAGCTCTTAGAATATATTAATACGCATCAAACCTCTCCTCTAAGCGGTAAATCTGAGTGGGGCAATATGCGGAGCCCATTTGAATACGCGCTGTACGAGTGTGATGGAGGCTCCATTTGTACTGTGAATTATTAACACGTACGAGTACATTTCTAAGGCACGTTCTTTGCTCTATTTTCGCGGTGAGATTTAATTTAATATTTATTTTGGAAACGAGATCCGAGTGCTGAATATTCATTGTTCTCAAACGCTGATTATACAGAGTTATCTAGCATCTACTAGTAAGTTCGATAGCACATTTAGAACAACCGTAGTATCTTATTACCAAATAATTTTTAAATGCATTCTCGAAACTTCTGGGAAACCAGAATTAAAGCATTAACTTTTTCTAAACATATTTATCAACATCGCGCGCTGTTTGATTAGGTTAAAGTGCATTTAATTGACTTACCCGTTCTCCAAATATCCGGGTTGGTATGCGTATCCTTAAGATTGAAATAAAACACCTATGTTAGTAATGCAATGCAAACGTATCATTAGACAGATGATGAAGCAAATGGATGTCATTCTGTTGACATTGCTAAGACAAGGGATCTGCGGTAGCTGGTGCTGAAGAGACTTAAATAAGATCAAAGGCGCAAGAATCCTACTTGTTGCTTCTCACCGAAAATAAAAGCGACGAAACTTGGGATGTTTTCAGAATAATGAATTTTTCGCGCGGAGAACGAGAAGCGAAACAATAAAGCTAATTAATTATTATTAGTTTTTACCGATTTTTTGTAGAAGAATTTCTCATTAACTTGATAGAAACGAGAAATAACGAATCCCGAACTGACATAAAAACCATTTATAACAAGCTGCCCTGCTCTTTCGACTAGAACATCAATTTAGTAACGGGATTTATTTTGATGACCGATCGATGCTGAACGATACTTGACTTAAAATTTAATTAGATAAGGGCGTTGTTAATATAAAAAAGAAATGATTGACTTTGCTACAGAAAACGATCTATACAGAAAGAGAGAGGGAAGGGCGAGTGCGCAATGACATGCGCAGAAATTAAACTTCTTTGTGTACGGTAAAAAAAACTACGTCGTAATTAAGTGTAAACAAAAGTTGAAACTATCGAAACAACACTTTTATTTAGGTGCAAACAAATCTTAATTTTTGTCTCACAAGGACAAATATTGAGATTTGAATGACATAACTAAACCTTTTAATACTAACACTTTGTTTCGCGCGTTTTTATTCAAAACGGTGTTGCTTTTCAGGATTTCATGAAAGTTTTTCCGTTTTCATGAAAATTTGGCGCGGGGGTGTTGACGTTTCAGACGCCGGACCGCTACTGGAGGCTGGGATGGTCCCCTCCCCTCCCCTCCCCCCACCCGGGCGGCCCGCCCCGCCGCCGCGGTCCCCCGGGCGCCCTCGCGCCGCCCCCCGCCGAGAGCGTTGCTTAACCTTTCTCCAACTCTCCGAGAGCTTTGGCGCGCTTTTCTGCTGACGTTGGCGCAGTCTCTGGGGATTCCTCGCACTGTCGTTCCCTCAATTCAAATGTTGACATGATAGATGCTATTTAATGGTTATGTAAGTCTGGTGTTTTCTTCATTCTAGCTTTTAATATGGTCCATTGTACAGATCTGAACGTAACACAGATATTTAGTTAAAACTATATAAGATAATCAAATGATTTTACAGAAATCTCTTGACGGAAGTTCATTTCAATTAAACGATGTTTTTTTAACTACTTCGAGTTTTGTCTTTATTTCGACAGCGACCGGCTTCACCAGGCTCGCTGGCATCAGACCACTCTGTCGATGCCAGCGAGCCTAGCGAAACCGGTCGCTGTCGAGCTAAAGACAAAAGTGGAAGTCGTCAAAAATCATCCTTGTATTTAATTATCATTTAAAACTATATAATTTCGATGATAACGTTACTGTGTCGGGTTTTTTAAAACGCAGTTTTGGCTAAGCGTCACTTACCCGGAATGTCGTAATAAGTTTATTTTTGTATTATATAGATTGTTATTATTATTAGTAGTACATTATTTCTTAGCTGTATAATGTATCAATATTAAGTGGGCGCGGGAGTAATGCCTATAGGTGGCGATGAGGCACGCAACCCATCACGCCGCATCTCCCGAGATGGCGAACAGAGGAGGGTGGAGTGCCGGATTGGTACGTGGAATGTAAGAGGAGGAATGGAAAGAAAGATGAATCAAATGTGCAGAATAAACGCCGTAGAAATGAGATCACTGAGAAGAATGTGCGGGAAAACGTTGTATGATAGAATACCGAACGATGAAATAAGAAAGAAATGTAAGGCAGATGACTGCATCATGAATAAAATTAAAATAGGATCCCTGAGATGGTTCGGACATATGGAACGAATGGATGAGAGTAGAATGGTTAAAAAGTTGTACACAAGCAGCGTGAGTGGGAAAAGAAGCCGAGGACGACCGAGGAAAACATGGCATGACCAAATTAATCAATTACTAAAAGGCGGCATGCGTGCATGGTAAGATGTATGGATGTAGAGGAAGCTCGAGAGGTATGCCAGGACAGGCCAGTGTGGCGATCCATCCTCTCTGCCTACCCCTCCGGGGAAATGGCGTGATGGTTAGTTAGTTAGTTAGTTAGTTAGTCACTTATTATTCTAAACATGATTATTTCAATTACAATGTCAAAATATTGCATTTTCATAAAATATGAAAACACCTTAAGAAAACTTACATTTTCATTCATAATAATGATTTAATATGGAGTCTTACATCCTTGTTAAAGAAATAACAAAAGCCTTTTTTTACTTTTGAAAATACGTATTGGAGCACAATGCGATAAGATTTTATTTTACCAGTATCAGATTTATACGATATTAATAAATGTACATTTGTGAGTAATACAATTGTAATAATTCAATTTTGCCTTTAACCTTCGCTTAAGCAATTACCTCTGTATTTGCATTGCGGGCTGGCGCGAACTCGGCCCCCACGGAAATAACCTGCGTGAAAGTGCAGCTCGTTAGAAAAGTGCTCTAAGGATCTTATCTTTCTGAAATAGAACGATCTTACTTTGGTTCGACCTAATAATCTATTTGAAATAATTTAAATTATGATAATAACTATTATATTATTTCCATTTTTAAAATACAATGAGCTCTTTTTTATAATGGAAACATACGTTACTGACCATAGAAAATAAGTGGACTTTAATATTTTAAACATCCTATCTGTTTTGGCACTAATCCAGGTGATTACTAGAGAGGTAGGATGTTCTGCTTTAGTCGTGATAGTCTATGGAATCAGAGTTCGATTAAAACTGATTAGTTGATTAGTTTAAGAGAAGTTTCGTAAATTCATCATGAAAATAGGTACCTAAATAAATATTTTAGATGACACTCATACGATTTCAATATGGTTGATTCTTCTTAGATCTCCCTTTTACCCTTTTAATACTAGGAAAAAAACTTTTTCTAAATATTTCGATTAAATGAATTGAATTTATATTATTATCTGGCGGATATTATGCTTCTTCCTCAGTCTTGATATCTCCATTGCTGGATATAGGCCCCTTCCAAACGTTTTCACTTCTTCCTATCGCTCTCCTTTCTCACGCACTTGACCCGCTATTGAGGCTACGCCGTCGACCCATCTCTTCTGTGGCCTTCCGACACCTCTTTTATTTGCCCGTGGTCTCCATTAAATTAATCTGGGTGTTCCGTATTTCTTAGGGTATTTTGCAGGTAAATAAAAATATACTTGTGTAATGTGAAGGGTTCATGTATGTTATGATTCTTTATGCTATTTCTTATTTTGGTATTAAAATATTATGTGAGCTATTCCTGTTGAGCCTCTAAAATAAGAATAAAAGAACACTAGTAGCTGGCTTTATCAAAAAGATAATTCTAATTTTGCAAAACATTTAATAGAGTCAAATCATACCTTTTACAATAACAACACCGCTAATATTTTACATGTGTAACCTAAAGGCCCAAAATTAGATAGGTTACAAATATTAGAAATTAACCGCTTAAAAAATAACACGCAGAAAACGATATTAAACGATCAATTTATGCACGTACATTCACTACTCTTATATCCATTGTAAACAATAAAATTCAATCTCAACCTTTATTTAACTAATAGGAACTTATGCACCTTCTAAAGAATATGTATTCTGCCGTAATTATCTTTGTTTCAGAACTCCAGGGGGAAATTCCAAGACAGCAGTAGCCGGGCCACGAGACATTTGAAATATTTAAACTTAATTATCTCAAACACAAAAATCACATTAGGTATATAGAATCATTCCAAGAATTAGCCACCCTAGTAATTGCTTTTTAATTATATAGTAAACAAATTAACCCAAAATTTACATTGCATAGAATCATTTTAAGTACAACTTAATAACAGTAATGCATTATTTAGAATCAGGAAAAAAAAGTTTAATTTCCACCACTATCATTTATTATATAAACCAAATAAATTTTGATGTAGGTACCAGAAGATGGCAGCAAGTTGCCGAAACCGGTCGAACATAAACACAAGTGGAAGCACGCTAAATACATAATACGAGTAATAAAGAAATTTTGTATCAATTTTTTTTTTTGTTTTCATGATTATTATTTATATTTTTTTTTATGAAATATTCACTAGAAGGGATTGTCTCATTAATTTGTGTTACGTTTCTTTTTTATATTTAAAATATTTATAAAATTTTGTAATTGGATGCCATAACGCTTCAACATTGTGCTCGGGTGAAGGAAACTGGCCGAGATGCCGACTACATATTACTCAGCTCGATGAATTCACGGCACATTCCTCGCCAACATTGAGGAGAAGAACCCCCGAACAATCTGTAGCTTGTTCAAAAGCAAATTACTGAGTGGTGTAGGTACACAGGAAAATTAATTTTCACATATTTTATAAATACCTCATAGTTTTTTTTAATACCAAAATCTGGGATTATTACTTCTATCGAGTGCCATGTTAGGTCCCCGCGACGTCGGCTATCACCCTGTCCTGTGCCAGACGGAACAACTCCCCAACCCCGAACCCCTCTCGGTTTATTACTAAAGTCGTTAATTATCTAAATGTTTATGTACGTATTTACATATAATATACCGTATTTCTGAACTTCGACATATAATGTGCGATAGATAATAATTAATCGTTTCTTTATTTTTCTTTGTGTTATTTAGTTTTACTTTTATTATGATTTATAATATATCCCTTCAAGTAGTGACCTAATATTCCTACCAACCAAAGAACATGAAAATGTCTGCTAAAGTGTATATAAATTCCGAATAACACAAAATTTCCTTACATAAACCAGGTTCTAAACAGCACTATAGGTGTGTGCATGCCACGGAACAAGAATGTTTTCTGTTTCGGTAGAAATACATCTTGAATGTTTTGTGGGCAGAAGTGTCCCTTCTCGAGGACAAATATTACCTGTAGGATGGACACCACGTACGAAGTGGTAAGATCTTAACTGTTAGATTATTATTTTATAGCTCAAGAAATAATAACCAGTTTTATAGATTTGATCAATTATTATAAAAAAGTATTACAATACGACAATACTACATGAAGCCACTCAAAAGATAGATACGAGTATTAAAAGGGGAGTTTGAAGGGACACTACCCCAAAAAATAAATATTGATGTCGAATTATTGACCAATTTGATATTTGCAGATGATATCATTCTGCAGATAATATTATTTAAAAAACTGGAATTGATGCTTAAGAATATAAATTATATTATCTTTCGTGTTCTATGGACATGAAAATGAAATATTCTAAAAGAATAATAAATGAGGTGTACTTCAGAGCAACCGCAACCAGTGATGGAAGGGAGAAAAATTCTTGAGAGAGTTGATGCATATATATAATAGATCTGGGACATTTCTGGGACATTATATAATAGATCTGGGACACTTGGCAGAGACCATCAAGAAGCGGAGATCGGACGTTTGGGCTGTTTTCGGTAAACTGTCCTAAATTCTCAGGTCAAAACGATTCCTAAGAACATCCTTATAGTACGAACATACGGGATTGAAACCACCACGTTTACAAAAAACACAGTACAACGACTCAGTGAGTGAACCAGTGAGCAAGGAGGAGTTGAACATCAGTTTACGGGACAGAAAACACAATGAATGGATCAGAGAAAGGACCAAAGTTGCCAATGCGGCGTGCAAAATAGGTTCATTGAAGTGGAATTGGGTCGACCGTGTAGTGAAAACAACGGATGATCTGTGGATTAGACGCATCCTAGAGTAACGACAGAGAATCAGCCGCAGAAACCTGGGCAGAACACAAGCAAGATGGTCTGATGACGACTAATGGCTGATGATGAAGATTATAAAAATAACCCATTCATTAAAATTAGTCATTAACAATTCGTTTAGCTGAAATGTTATTGATTTCTATCAAATCAAATAAGCAATATAACTAGAATTGGCCCTTGCACCGGATACAACCTTACCTAACGCGCACCGCACGCGAGCTAATTTGCACATCTATAATGTATCGCCCGCAACTACAGTACACGACACCACTTGTGCTAATATGCGGGCACCTGGTGTCATACCAATAAAGGTAATTGAAGAGTGCAAATAGTCAATATGCACACAAACAGCGGACAAATGGTTGATTTGCAAATGTAATTTCTGGGTATCTTTGTAACAACGTAATTTCATTATCTCTTTAAACGGGGTATTGTTTGAACCTCATATCAGACACTGAGTACAATACTCAGTGAAAAAATAATAAAAATGGAAACGGGCTTATTACAAATATGTTCATCTTTAGCCATTACAATAGTCATATTCTTACTCTTTTTGTGCATAACTATACTACACTCCCTGAGTTGAGATACTTGCTGTAGCATTCGAAACTAATAGGTCTACATAACGCAAACCTGTGCACTTAGGTAAAGGCCAATCATGCAAATGAAATGAATGTCAGGCAGAACGACTACATATTTAGCTATAGTCATTTTTCTTTCCTTCCGTAGGTAAAGTCACCAGTTAACCTCTCTGAACGATTTTTAATCAGCGTCAGAAAATCAGAATTGGCTTTCTCTGCAAATAGTATAATATATTATGAGACGAACATTTCGTAAACCTTTCATTTCAAGAACAATCTGGAATCCGCCCGGGCGGGTCGATAGGATCGACTGAAAGCTGTACCGATGCTTCATTAATTTTAAACGGATCCTATATTTTCCTTCCCATATAATGCGATTAAAGATTCGAACGCTTTTAGGATGAGAAAAATATAATAGAAATTCTCGGTACTGTATAACACAGTCAACGGATCTTTAGTATAAGAATATTTATTGCTTAAAAGATATCCAATATTCAAGATACACAAAGAGCACTAGCTTTTATTCAAGGGAAAATAAGAAAATCTCGAAAGTTTCTATTTGATTGATTTTACGAAGCCGGAATATTCGTGGCCTTAATACTCGTATTGTGCGACATTTATGCAATCGTTAAGTTAGATATGAGTTATTCGATTATTTCTCATTCTACACTCCCGGTGTCGTGGCAGTTGCGTGTCGCGGCATTCATTTCATTTACAAACTAAATAGCTCACGGAGAGAGATTTATAAAGCGTACCCGAGGAGCGCAATATCTGATAACAATTTCAAGAGATATTAAAATGAACTTCTTATTTTGAAATTAAGGATTTGAATTTATGAAATCAATGACACTCAGATTGAACTTGGCTATCGGATCAACTCGTAATAAATCCGCGTAAATGCTTTCCTACGGATAATCTCGGAAACTTGATCAAGTTTTAGAAGTTTTTATTCAGGTTGTCAGATTTTCTCCGATTATCGAAAGATTTAAGTTGCTGTCGGGTTAAATATTGCTAAAAGCATTATTAAAGGATTAAAGACATGATAAAATATTCTAATAGATCAACATTTTAAGTAATTTTGAATTCAAATTCAGAACGCTCCACAGCTTTTAGACTATACTCAGATTATAATAATTATTTTGAAATGCACCACTTAGTTCAAGGTGATATAAAACTAGGTTCATAATAAAGGTCACACTATGTTTTGTTTCTGTAAACTTAAATCTGAATATAGCTAGCCTTAAAGGATTTAATTATCGGTAATGGAATTAGTGGGAATCTATCATTGACTTGGCCAATTTCTCATTTTATTGGTATCTTACTTCTGTATGTCTGCCTGATAGAGGATTAAAGTCACTCGCATGCAAGCTTCTCCCTCCCCAGCCCAGAATATCTACTGATCTTTAGCATGTTTCCTTTTCTTAAAAGTGCTTTTACGTACCACAATTTTGATTTCGGTATTAATTTCTTATTGTAAATTCTAAAAAAAATCATTAAAATAAATTAAATTATTCTAAATAATTAATGTTGTTAATTGAGATTTCTTAGCAAAAGTTCATTTAAAAAAAAAAATAAACCAATTTTATAGTATGTATCTAGTTTGATTAATTTTTTTTTATATAAAATAGTGGAATAATAATAAAAATAATACATATTTTTTTTCATATTGTCCGAATTAATTTTTATAATTATTTCACAAAAACTAAAAATATTTTGACTACTCATTTGGACACAAAATAGTTAAACGAAAATAACAGTTTGAAAAACAAATGTATCAGAACGAATTCCCGATATAAGATGTCGACGTCTGTAAGGCGGCGCTGTCTCCAGGAGTGATCACTTCCAATTCCAGCGTATAGATTAATGGCCCTCCTCGGCATAAGTGCAAATTTGAAGCGATATCTGGAATGAGAGTGATATTGAATAAGGGCTCTATTGAAGAAGTAATATCTTCAATTCGAGAGGTGTAATTCAATTATTCATGCACGCTGATGAAGAAACCCGTTCAGTGGAAAATTGGTTGCTAAGTTCTGCGAAGTGTGCCCCGCATGGGCGAGGTGTACGAATAATGAGCTCGTGCCTCGAGGTGAACGTCCCAACTGAAATGTAATCCGCACAGCGGCGAGAATTCGGATTTATGAAAAATATTTCGAGGCGAAGTTGAAATTAGAAACCACGTTTTATATTTGAAATTTGAGAGTTTTATATATTGATATTCTATAATACAAACAGCTTTTTTTTAAAGATTAATGCAAAAATAGAAATTTTAATATAAATCTTAACACCATTGACAGATACGTACTTTATAATTTACTACAATATAACATTATGTAGTAATTAAAATATGTCTGTCAAGGGTATGTATGTATGTATGTTGTTAATAGAAATACCTTGGTAGAAATTCATCCTAAATCTTAATAGTAAAACAACCTTTTGTAGTAAGTATTCAGTTTTATTCCACCTATTTATTGTTTCGGCAGCTCGTTACCATCTTCTGGAAGTCAGCACCAGAAGATGACAGGAAGCTACAATGTAAGTAGAAGCTAAAAAACAAGTGGAATGAATCCAAATATTTAATAATAATAATAATATGCTAACTTTTAAAGCGCCGTTTTGTGAGGTAATCACCTCAAGGGGGCATTAAGACGTGTTTTAAATCTAAAAATCTAAATGTGACCGCTTAAAAACCGATCGGTTTAAAAGTATAGTAGAACAAAGTATAAATGTTTAAATTGGGTATGAAATATGAAAAAGATGGGTTTTCAATTTAGATCTGAAATCTGTCGGATCATTTATGCATCTAAGGTGTGAAGGGAGATTGTTCCAAGCTGATGGACCGGCTACCGCGAACGCTCGATCCCCGAAATTTGTACTGGGGCAACGCTTCGGCTCAACTAATCTTCCTATTGCTGAGGAGTTTGCCGAGCGAAGTGTGGATTTCCGTGAATTTAGGCTGTCCGTTATACAGAGTTCAGATATATAACTTGGCGCCATTCCATGTAGCGCTTTGAAGACTGTCCAGCAGAGTTTATACTGGATTCTTTCTGGACTTTTAAGCCAGTGAAGTTCTTTGAGATGTTGTGTTATATGTGACTTTTTTGGAATGCCTTTAATGAGCCTTGCTGCTGCATTGAACGCAGATTGAAGTTTGTTTACTTGTTGTTTTGGAATGTTTGCATGAATTCCATTACAATAATCAAGTCGTGACACAACGAAGGAATTTACAAGAGTTTTGAAAGTGTCATGGGGAATACTCCTTTTGACGGATTTTAATCGTCTTAGGTGGAAGAAACTAGCGCTGACCGTGTTATTAATTTGGGATTTTAGAGACAGATTTGCGTCAAGATAAACACCAAGAAGCTTTGTTGAGTTTTTGGGAACGATATCATTGTCAGCTGTTGAAATTGAGGAATGATCGATAAGATGTTGACGCTTTGCGGAAGAAGTCCAGAGAAATTCCGTTTTGGATGGATTTAGTTTAAGTTTGTTTGATGCCATCCATCTGGATATGGCATCAATGCAGTTGACAGTTATTGACGTAAGATGTTTGGTGTCATCAGGGTTGCAGAAAAAATAAAGTTGCTGATCATCAGCATAGCAATGTGAGAGGAGGCCAAAGGATTCTATTATTTTGGCAACGTCATTTGTAAACATGATAAATAAAAGGGGTCCTAAAACAGAGCCTTGTGGCACACCAGATTGGATATTAGTAAATGAGGATTTTTTACCTGCTAGCTGCACAGCTTGACAGATATGAATTTAGCCAGTCTATGGCATTACCTCTAAAACCATACGTGATCGCTAATCGTTGGATAAGATATGAGTGATCAATTGTATCAAACGCAGCGCTCATGTCCAGAAGGGAAAGCAGTGCCAATTTGCCCGATTCGTTTGCCAGTACTAAATCTGACATGACTCTAAGCAATCCCGTCTCCGTTGAATGGAAACGTCTGTAGGCGGATTGTAATTTAGACAAAATATTATTTGTCGAAAGGTGATAAGAAATTTGGGAGGCTACAATTTTTTCAAGAGCTTTAGAGATGAAAGGTAGATTTGAGACGGGCCGGAAGTTACTAAGATTTTCGGAATCTAGTTGAGGTTTTTTAATATGGGAGAAACAATGGCTTTATTGAGCAAAAAGGGGACTTGTCCTGTTAGAAGAGATTTGTTAAAAAATTTGACTAAAAATGGAGCAACATGGTGACAGCATCTCTTGAGAAGCCATGTCGGAATCGGATCAAGCGAACACTGTTTATTAGGTGCGTTTAAGGTAAGTTTAATCACTTCCTGAGGTGTTGTGATATTAAATTTAGTTAGAAGTTTTCCCTCATATGTCGTGAAAGTTGGTGGTGTTGTAGATGAAGTCGTTGCACGAATCACAGCGATTTTATCTTCAAAGAATTGGGCGAAGTCCTGAGGAGATAACTTGGTAGAGGCCTTTTCTTGATGATTATTTCCGAGTACTAATTTAACGGAATTCCATAGATGTCGGTGATTTTCCTTTTCCGATTCAATTTTACATTTCCAGTACTCCGATCTTTTCTTCTTGATCAGGTCTCTAAAAGAATTCTGCAATCTCACCCAGGCTTCTCTTGAAGAGCTTAGGCCTGTGTTTTGGTACATACGTACGTATATATATTTAGGTACGTATATTTAGGTATTATATAATAATTATTGTATATGTTTTTATATTGAATAAACGAAATTCGTAGCAAAACATATTTATTCTTGTGGTAAAGTTACGGTCATCTTTCGTAACCGGATATAATCAAATATTATTTGTCGATAATTGCTGTTAAATAATGTGAAAATCACCGGTCTGCTGTCTCAAATGTTCTGTGTACATAAGCAAACAAGAAAACTTTTGAGACTTTTAATTAAAAGTGTGGCGAGATTCCCTCGGGAACTACGCTCGCCCTTTTCATCATTTCTCAATATAACACTACTCCCTATTATAGTCTTCTATTCATTGGAGATAGAACCGGCTGCGATTGCATAATAAGCCTTTCTCTTGTGTTCGTGTTCTCCTTTTAATACGTTTAATCAAATGGGTACTACCGGAGGGCTAGAGTTCGTTTTGTTTGTGAATGGAAGAGATGAAGTATGAACTGTTAGGAAGTTCTTCATTTACATTGATAAACATTTTCCGGAGCATTTCTATAAAGGGTCTATTTCTTATTTAATTTTAATGTCACATGCATGAGCATAAAATTTGGTTAATTCGAGTAGCCATGTTTACACCATTATTTATTAGACAGTGCCCCGATTACCAGTTGCAAAATTCCGTTATTTGCCAAGCATGTAAGCCGAACTTGCCTTCTGTCATATCAAATAGATACATTTTCAGCTAAACTTACCGGATTCAATAGAATAGTCACTTACAGTACAAAGATATTTAAATAATATAACATCACCTTGGTGTAACTTAATAGGAAAAGCACAGCCTTGAATAATTTATTTCTGGCCATCCTCGATCTTGTAAACGCACTAGGATTTCTAAATCGAGTTCGGCCAAAGAGAAAAAACTTTTTATTGTGAAATTGTATGCTAAATGAAAATTCACAGTAATATCATTTTTCTCTCCGTATTTTTACATGATGCTATAAAAGAGAGGATTTTATGGACGAGCGTGCCTGCGTAGATTAGGTGGTTGATTGTACAGTTTTAGCACTAACATCGCATCATCCGCGTCAGCAGCAGTCTTCTGCCGCGTGCGTGCGCCTGGAAATAATGAACTAGATTTTAGCACAGAAAGAAGGCACGTTCAGAGCAACACAAGGAGCGCTTTAATAAACATTTCATAAAACTGGAATTCCTCGCAGAACACAAAGGGAGCGTTCGCTGCCTCCAGGCTACGAGGAACTCCTAGACTTGGACTTGTTTTGATAACAGTAAAACATTTTATGTTAAATTTCAATTCTATATGAAGCGTTCAGTAAATCAAAAATATCACTTTTAAGATAAATACTGTCTAAACGACAAACGATAGTATGTAATATTGATAATGAAATAGGCTTGTTATTTTATAAACCTATCTGATGGCACAATTGAACAATTTGTCCATGTGTCATTACATTTTTTCCATAGAATAAATGAACTAATCGTCAAATGATTGAAGATAAATTCACCTGCATTTTGTTTTATTAGTAAATTCAGGTTTTTCTGTGGAAACGCATTTAGTTTTTTTTATTAATAGGAATTATATTTTTCAATAATTTTATTCGACAACTCGAATATATTCTTTGTGATGCGCGGGTGACTTCGGGCTGCAATAATCGCAACCCTTTATGTTGTATGTTACGCAATAATATATCGAGTTACTATTGTCAGAGCTGATTTATTTAAAATTACTTGTTATAGTATCATTTGGGTAATCTCAGTGCAGGTGTGTTGGCACCACGCAGACAGTGTTCTGCCTCGTGTATCTACCCGCGCTATAAACATCTATCATACATTACTCCTCGCGGTCGAGTCTCTAACCCCCGAGCATTAGTAGAGCCTTTCTTACGCCAATGTTATTACAGGGAGAGAAAATATACCAAAAAGGTTTATTTAATAAACAGCAGTGTGACAATGGAAGTTTACAGGCTTTTCTATTTAAAATATAAACATACGAATTACGGTAACTGAATTTTCATTATCCTCTTTAGCAAACTTTTCCCAGGTATACGTATGTAGGTAACTGATCAAAGAAGCGAACATTACGCGTCTGTCATGTTAGTGGAAGTTGTGTTGACTGGAGGAATATCTGCCATGCTCATGTGGGGGGTGGTGGCCGGGGGATGGCAGGGGTAGTTTGTTGATCTTGCGAGAACTTAGCTAAACTATGCTGGAGCAACTGCGGGGGAGGTGGAGGCTGGAGGCGAAGTCAGAAATTCAACTGAAACGAAGAGATAAGTTTATTTGCGTCTCTAACTTGTCGTTATTGTTTCTCGGCTATTGTGTCTGCGTGTTTCACTTCATAGGAAATATATATCTCTAAAAACGTATCTGAAAGCGTAATAAACTGGTCCCCTATGGGGGTAAAGAGGAAGTAGGCAGACCTAGAGTCACCCGGAGAAGAGCCCTGTAGGACGAGGTTAAAACAGCAGGCCCCAATTGGGATAATGTTAGGCATCGGGCATGTGATAGTCGGGTGGAGACGGTTCCTTGAGGCCGTATGCACCACGGTGATGTGATAGGACAAAAAGAAGACGAAGAAGAAGAAGAAGAAAAAAATGTATTACTTCGCAGGAATGTAGATGAAACAAAAATTATATTAAAATTTTAGACATATCGATAGAGTATTGGTGTTAGCATCTTGCTACTGGTTTTCTATTTGAAATTTGAATACAATTATTCCCAGTATATAAATAACTCTCTCAAATTTCTTGCAGCCTAGCCAAATTCCCTAAACGTTCCAGAGGCGTATTATTTATTTGTGGTCTCATAATATGCTGAGAATAACCAAAACATCTACCGATAGGACATCTCCCCTGTTAACTGCGAAAGGCTCTCACATTTATCTGGAACGGGTCGATGACTAATTTGCTTCAAAGCGTCTACCAACCCTTAATTCACCCAAATTTACCTGCTCCAACATTCAAGGTTATGTCCCCTTTAAACCAAAACCTAAATTAACTTGATCAATGTAAAGTCAAGTTACAACTTTCGAGTAAGCTGTGTTAATGTTAGGGCAAAATTAATGAATCGGTATTCCCGAAACCGCTAATCGATTGTTTATTATCAAATATTATTTTAAGCCTTAGAAAGCGCTAAGGGATACAATCCTTTCCCAAAAGGCATTTAGTTAAGTTTTAGAATATTTTAGATGGTTCGATTGAAACGTTTTAAAATGGTTCAGGGGACTAGTAATGTTTATTTAAGACTGCAAATACACAATGTGTTTTTGTGTTTTGCCGTTATATGTTAGTTGTCTGTCTATTTGCCCAAACTTTTATATTACCTTTGTAACTAAACATGTCATTTTTGTAAAAGCCCTTGCGGCGTTTATGTCAAAATAAATAAATAAATAAATAAATAAGTATTTCTTCTATATTCGCCTTCACTTTGAGTTGTGGATTCATATTTGAACTGAATTCATATTGTTATACTCTGAATTACAACACTTTTTATTATTACTAAACTCAGATATTCCGTTATGCTGGAGAGGGTTCAGAAAAAAATTCTGAGGCATCTCTACATGAGGGAGTATGGTAGCTATCCGTGGCTCTATCCCACGGCATTTTTTTTGGGAATGCTCGGAACCAATTCTCTACAGCTTCGAAGAGATGGACATCTAATTACCCATTTCTTTAGATTAATTAGGGGATACTTCGAGAACTTGGCCGTACTGGAGGGTGTTCGGATTTTTGTCCCCGATAGATATCTCCGACAGCGACAGCACCGATTGTTTTACCTACCGGCCGCCAGAACCAATCTGCCTTTGGTGACACAGGTTAGTGAAAGTACGTTCAGAAGGCAAATACTCTTAATTCTGGAGAGTATTATGTGTTCCTAATGTTGAACCATCTCTCATGCGTTTCTGGTAGTATACTATACAAAATATATTATTTTACCTGTTCTCAATAGATATCTTAAAAATAAATTTTGTAATGTCTGTTGATGAAATAAACTGATTTGATCTGATTTGATTTGATTTGATTTAATGAATTGTACGTAATTCTGAGTACAGTAAAAATAAAAAGTGCTATAATACAAAGTATAACTCTATTTATTCAAACATTATAATTATTTTATATGAGAGTCATGAAAAATGCATTCCACATTATATTAACGAAATATTTATTATTTTTAAATCAAGTAAATTAGTCAAAATGATTAAATAATTCATGCGACAAGACCAGGTTGATTAAACAGTTATTCGTCGATATTCAACTACGAGTATTTTGATGACAATCCATTAAATCATAGTTGATGCTCAAAATTACAGTTTTGAATCAATTAGAGAAAAATTTTAACAAATAAAATTGCAAATTAGATGACACCGAAATCAATCATCGTCACGACATTCTTGGGGAGAATGTGAAGATCGCTTATCTTATTTCTTTATTGAACGTAGTGAGGTAGGTACTAGAGACGACCCCAGGATATTGTTCTCATTCGATTATATAATATGTTCATTTAGTATATGATATGTCATCTGTCCTCTCATGTGTCTCCTGAGCTGAATTAGTACTTTGAAATACGAACCGTTGGTTTCAAGAGTTGTTTTATAGTTTGAAGGTAAATAATATGTCAATGTGGTTAATTTACTTACATTTGTGCTATTCAGAACAGGTAACCCCAATTTAAGTAAGGGATTCTCGTGTTCGGCTGAAGGGGTATTCATACCTTCCATTAAATTATATTAGGCTGCCTCTGCCTTTCCGTACCTTCATTTTCGATACTTCAGTGTATAAAAGTTGAAGAATGCCACGTAAAGGATAAAAGGAGAAAGCAGGAACATCTTCTATCATATAAATTTGTGAATTCTTTAAGTTATTTGATGGAGGAAGCACGCGTAAATATGAGGGTCTAGGTATATAGACACAAGTTACCATTAAAATACCTGATATTGTAGACATATTTCTACTAGAAAAAAGAATGCATTTTTGATCCTTAAATGTATTAATTATTTTTTTTCTACACAATATAAATTCCGAAACTGGTGATCTTAATAAATTAATAACAATCTTTAAATGTACAAGTAGGAAAAAGAAGAACATTTTTTTGAGTTGTTGACTGTTGTTTGAGTTGTTGACTAATGAGAATAGGAATATAAAACGATATTCTTAAGATTTATTGAATAAATGTAATCTATGACTGACTTACCTTAAATTCATCAGGTTTTAGTTCTTATTAGAGATCGGCGAAGGATCGACGCCATGCCACATTAGAGTAGGGAAGATGGAAAAATTTTATGTTACTTGTCCGCTGAACTAAACTAAAGATTTGCGCATGTTTGCCAATTGCTCGTGGTCTGGGATTCAATTTATATTTGTACCTTCATGGTTATTTTCACTTTATTTAATGTTGCTGGATAAACTATCTATCCTCTTTAACAATAGTCATAAGCATAACATTATCCGACTCGCTCTCACAACGTAAACTCTCACTCCGGCAAATTTCTACTGAAAACGTAACTTAATATTGTTGAACACGATGTCGGTAGACTATTAGTTTAGCTGCACTAGAGTACTCGACGTATTATTGACAAATTACTCAAATTATTAAATGATGTTTTCGCCAGAAACACAATACTCCGGTAACACGCGTCTGTTTGTCTCTCCGGCAACAGGTATTGTAATGACTCCGACACCACCTTGATCGGCGCTCTTTCGTTACCCATCGCCGCGGATTGATTACTCACTCAGAGAAATATAAATCCTCATCAAACATTTAAAGATTTGTCTTTTGATTGTGAGTTATACTTTTATATTGATCAAACAATGAAATTGAAAACACATTTCCATTAAGAATGTTACATTTTTATACTGCCCTTAAATCTATAATATAATAATTAAGGAAGTAGGTATACACATCAACATATAAGTACGTTGATATCAGAGTCTTTAAAGTGTGAACATTGTGGTGAACGAATCAGTTAAATACTTTTATTTATGATGTCGAATAGCAGTCATGTGTCATTAATATTTTTAATTAGTAAACCTTTTGGATATAATTCAATACGTATAATTTTTTTTACTAGTTTATTTGACACCTTTATTCTTATAATGTTAGTGTTGTTCCGAACTACAATAATTTAACTCGCAATATGAAAGTAATGTCAATGTATTGTTATAAAGTTATTTATTCCACGTAGCCAGCTTCTAGTAATACTAGTATCATTTTAACGGAAGGATGTCAGGTGAAGCATTATCAAGAGAGAATGGAATAGAATTGTTCGCTGGAGAGGAAAAAATACTTAAGTGAATGAAATTTCACAAACATAAAGCGGTGAAAAATGGGGTTTGAGAATTTTTCAATTATCTCCAACATCTGGTGCGAAGGTACTCTCTTAATGTACTCCAGTTACTCCTGCTCCCGGGGCATAAAAGTAACTCCTGTAAAAGTAATATCTCTTAAATGCCGCTATTGGGCGCGATGCAAAGTCATATAATTCGCCGGCTTTGTTGAACACGTGTAGTGGGTTTCAGACCGAGCGATCTCAAATACATGCAATCTAAAACTCCATACAAAATATTTCATATTGATGAAAACGTTCGTTTTCTAAAATCTCACTTATATTTCATTGGAGTAATGTGTTTCGCCTTGCTTCGACATTACCAAATGCCTAGCAATGTCCTAGCAAAGCGAAATTTGTCGCTCCCATAAAATATTGTTTCATGAAGAATGATGTAAAACTCCTTATTAAATAAATACAAATAAAAACGTATATTTTCTAGAAGTTTTATTATAATTTATATGTACGAGTATGTTATGTGTTGCCTGTCTAAAGCATTATCAAATGTTTTTTCAAATGGTCACATTTGATATTGCCTTAGATAGGCGAATTATAAAATTATGATGAGACTTCTAGAAAACACACGTTGTCATTCGTATAAATTAAATAATTAAGCTTTTAGAAAACTGATATTTTCATGATTGTAGATTTGAACATTATTGCTTAAGGAATAATTCACATCTTGGTGAAATTATTTTAATGAATTAGATTGTGTTCCTTTATCTGCGAAAAATATTTTGTTATAAAGTTTAGCATGATATATTGTAAACCTTATTAGTTTAATTCTATATGTACAAATGTATTGAAGTAATAAGATAAGCGACATAAACAGTAAGATGTATATTAAAGTGACTAAAGAACTAACTTCAAAGTTTGATGCTTTAAGAAGAACTTGAAGCCGGCATCCTGGGGATGTGGTCTTTACTTTGCAAGCAGTCTGTCGAGAATTCCAACAGATTTGATATTCCTACTATTAAACTTATCTTGTATCTTTATTTAAAATATTAATAACTTAATTATATATTATAGACAAGCTTTTGCATTTCTAATGAATTACGACCACAATCTTTATTCGTATCTATTTAAACATTTTATTTTCTTTGTTAAAATATATATTATTATATAATATATATTTTTTAACAATTGAAATTTTATACTAGAAACTTTTAAGCTTAATAAAATGTTTGAACAAACTATAAAAGGTTTATTCGAAAGAAGGAATATAAATAGTATAATCGAGTTGATTAATTGAAGAGAAATAATGGGATCTAGAGTGGGTATTAAATCTACATTATATATATTAAGGTATATTTTTAAACATTATTATTTTTATTAATAAATAATGAAGCGTTTTGAATAGTGCATGTGCGCATAATCTAGTAATAAACAAATACATATAGTTTTTAATTTTCTAAGGTGTTGCTTTAGATAACACATTTGTACCAGTTCTCTCTCTACAAATGCTCGAGAGATTTGGAATGTTTGGAATGCATTGAATGTATGCAAAAAAATATGATCATTGATACTAGAATTATAATTTATTTACCCCAAAATGATAATTAAAGCGGTGTATGTGGCCAATTATAGCATCCAAACAATTTCGTTGAAGAAGACAAACATACCGGCCCTCGGAGCTGTAATGAGTGCTGTACTAAACAAATTGATTACAATCAGAGCTCAAACTATAATTGTTTAATAAAATCAATCCTTCCTGAAAATGTTTTCGCCATAATAACGGGAATAATATTTTCGAATATTTGGGTTAACGAACCGAGGAACCGAGTTCTCCAAAATTAATTAATTCGATTTGTCTACCGTACCACCTTCAGACCTCTTTGAGATACGGAGATTTGTGATTAAATCTAATTCGAGACCGTTTCTCATACTTCGTTTTATATGCATATATATATGCATATATGAAAAATACCGAAAAAGTAACCTTACAACTACGAATCCCAAATATTCAAGTTCAAAACAAGTTAATCGATTTTTATTCTATTTGGAAAACGCGTCATAATTATCAGATTTAGACCGAATTTAAATAAAGGACAGCTCGATACTGCGCAATAGTAACCTTGACTAAAAAGCAAAGCGGTTCGTGTAGTCAATTTTTTAAATTTCATATTTGGCCGTTTGAAAGACTGTTGCGGTTGTGTTTACTTGGACGCTGCGGTGACACGCGTCCCGAAGGTGCTCTGCTCAGGAGTTAATGGGAGCGTCACGGATCAGTAAGCAATTAGTCCGCTCAGCCGCCCGCGGGGGACGGTAATAACTTATTTATATCCGCCGTGCTTCGTGGCTGCGTGCCGCGCGGCGGCTCGCAGCGGCCCGGGATGGCTGCAGGCACCCTTGGGTGGATTACCAGAATTAAAGCTGCACTTAACTGGAATTTAACGTTCTTAATGTTCTTGTGAATCTCTAAAATCTCGTAAAATACAAAAATAATTGTCATATTTTTACTTTTGAACAACACAATGACTGTTATAACTTTTGATTCGTTAAAAATATTATTTAAAAAATATATATTGCAAGAGAATTTACAAAGCGAAAACTATTTATATGTAAACTCTTTGCGATGATTGGCTCAACCCTCCTGAGGCACGGGGGTCCCGAGGGGTAGTTCTTTTGCTAAAATACACACAAGTATAGTTGATTGTTTACAAAATATTATTGTGATATTTGCCGATTATTATCTTCTGTCTAGACTGGCGTTTATCTCGGTAAGGCCATATTTACGATAAAACCTCAGAGAACAGCCTTTTTCTCGAATCAAGTTGCCCCTGTACACTATCGAGAGCAGAAAGGGGAGATAAGAGGGCGGAGGCAGAAGAAGTTAATGATCGGGGCACGTACGGAAACTTGATGGACCTTGGCCCGAGGGGACATCTTACAAGTTGGGGATGTGTGATATGGGCTCATGTGGACGTATCCGTACTGTCTGGGTACAGAACTGCGGGGAAACTTTTCTCACAAGTAAAGAAAACTTAGTAACAAAGCGACTATGGGCTCAATTATAAAACTATTTTGTTTAAAAAGCACTTTTTCATTTGCAAACGTTTATATATCTCACTTCTTGGTTCTTGCAAATAATGCAAATTAATATGATTATGTATAAAGGAATTAATTACAATAAGCAAATACTGGTGGAAATCAAAATAAAAATTTATAAAATATGCACTTAAGGAATCGAAGTAAAAGCAGAGACAAAAACATTGCAACCTATCGTGAGTAGAATCCTTAGAGATTGGATACCCAAAGAAGAGATTTGCAGATCATTAGTTAGTGAGATGGAGTAAACAGAGAAGACGATTTTGGAAGGACCACATCGAGAGGATGTATCAAGCGAGGATCCCTAAGATCGTGATGCACGAGAATTTAGAGAGCCGTCGATTACCAGGACGACTACCAAAGAGATGGAGAGAATGCTGGTTGTCTTAAACGTAAATAGATCTCAAGATCTTCAAAAGTGGAAGAAGAAGAAGAAGTGTATAATTAGAAAAATAACTACTCGTATATTTGGCGTATTTTAGCATCGTTTTGTAAAATATTTTCATACTTCACGGGCACCAGTTGCATAAAAGCGGTTTGATTCAAAGGAGTGATAGGAATGATGTAGTCTAAAAATAGCTTATAATAAAAATAGTAGTGTACGAGTAGTAGTCGAAATTTGTACGGTTTCGTAGATCAATAAGAAAACACATTCACAATATCTTGTGTTTTTATTGCTCATTGAACCATTGAAGTTAAAATAAATATTAAATAACCGATTCGGATGAAAACGTATTTTTTCTGCAAGTTTTATTTTATATTAACCAGGCGAAACATTAATTCTCGTAAAGTATAGTTGAACTTCTATGAACAGACGTTTTCATTACGTATTTTAAGGACTCAATAAATATTCCCCCCTAAATTAATAATTCCTTCCAAATGAAATGCGATATAAAGAGCAAAGCCCTGAGGGGTGTTACGTAGATTGCGGATAACTCGTATTTAGGCGCACTACCACCCAACTCTTCTCAAAATTCTAATTATATTACAATACTAGCTGACCCGACGAACTTCGTACCGCCTCAGAATCAATAAATGTTGTGTTAACTTATAAGCTAAATTTAATTCACCTTTTTATTGAATTACAATTAATACTTAAAATGAATTAAGTTCATGAAATGTGCAAAAGTCAAAATTAAAAACATGAATTACAATGGAATATAATTCACGTGGAAGCCTGCATTAATACCTACTTAAAATGAATTATAAATTGTTAATTAAAAACTTTGTTTTATGTATCACAATTGTGTTTTTATTTTTTCGCGACAATATATTCAACCAAAGTGGAATCTACCAGATTAATTGTGAGGATTGTGATGCCGTGTATATTGGAAAGACGGGTCGATCATTTTGAAGAGGTTATATGAACACAACATTTAATACAAAAACAGAATCATTGTGTGAATTTTGACCATCATTTCAATTCCAAAAACACATTTTTTTTGGATATAACAAACAATTTAAAAAAAAATTGATAAATTAGAAAATTTAGAAATTTTTAAAGCAAAGGCACGTGAATTGAATGTTATAAATAACCAAATTCCAGCTTATTCCCCCTTAGTATATATGTAGTACATTAAAAACTTTTCCTTTATACAATCTACCAAAAAAATATTAATACTACCTTCCATTTTTGTCCCTTTCTTACTAATGTAATCTGCTTCCTTATAATGTTTATCGTCTTTAATATATTATGATTCATCGTTTTTGACTCTATATTATGTATGATTGTTCCTTCTAATTACTGTTTGAATTATTATTATGATTATTATCATTCTTATTATTTTATTATTATAAATAAATGAATTTCATACAACAACACAACAACAACAACAAACCATCACGCCGTTTCTCCGCAGGGGTAGGCAGAGAGAATGGACCGCCACACGACTCTATCCTGGCACACCTCTCTAGCTTCCTCCACATTCATACATCGAGTCATACACGCACGTCGAGTCTTCCGGCTTCTGACATGACCAACCTTTAATATTTGATTAATTTGGACATGCCATGTTTTTCTCGGTCTACCTCGACTCCTTACTCCATTTACATCGTTAACGTATACTTTTTTAACCATTCTTTCTTCACCCATGCGCTCCACATGTCCGAACCAACACAACGAACCATTCATAATTTTGTTCATAATACCTTCTTTCGCTCTACATTCCTTCCTAATATCAGCATTTGAGATTCTGTCATACATCGTTCTACCACACATACGTCTTAGGGACCTCATCTCTACCGCATTTATTCTGCTCTCATCTTTCTTCTGTCAGTTCCATGCTTCGCTTCCATACATAGGAGTTGGGACCAGAACTCCATTGTGAACGGCCATTTTCGCTTTCATTGATAAATTCTTGTTTCCAATAACTACTTTTAAAGCTCCATTCACTTTGTTACCCGCACCAACCCTTTTTTCAACATCACTGAACATGCTACCTAAATACACAAATTCCCTCACCTGTTCCAAGTTCTCTTCATTTACACTTATATTACAAACTGTCATTTGCTCTTCCCTTTCAAAAACTAACACCTTTGACTTTCCGACATTCATCAAAACACGTTAAAACAATTAAATAGCAGACAACATAATTTTGAATAAGTGTGATCCATCAATGAACTCCGTTTTCATCATTAGCATCATCATATTCATCATTTGAAGAGTTTGATGATTCAGTGTCCCTATCAATTGAAAAAAGAAATTCCTCGTCTTCATCTAGCCAAATATTTCGTTTATTAAGTACTCGCGGCTGAATTTCCTATGGTAACAATTCTCTGGACCGAATGTACACAGATACACCTATAAAATCAATACAAAATATACAATACGTATTTTTATTATTATTCACTAATCATAAATCGGTTATTTAATCTCCACGGAACACTCATCTGTCATCTTTTTCGAATGGTATTAATGGCGCAAATATTCTCTGCTCTCCTTCACAAAAGGGGTTTAACTTTTAGAATAGTCTCTCTGATACTGATTTTTATAACTTTGGGCATTGTTAATCTAAAATTAATAAAGAAAACCAAAAATCCCGGTGACGATTAAAAAATAACCTCAAATCTTTCACATTGAGTATTGACATCTGGCATCAACAATACACCACCTACGGGCGTTTTCGAAACTAAATGGAAGCCATGATGTTTTTTGTACTTTGTCTCAGAAGTCAAATATAGTCAAATTTACGACAAATATAATTAATTTTAAATCATTTAAGTGATTTTTTCAAATGTTTTAATGATTATTCTGTTATCCGGAACGGAGACAAATCCAGCAAATATAAGATCTTCAAAATTGGTCCAGCCGTTCTCGAGTTATAAATGGTGTAACTAACACGATTTTTGACTTTGTTTTATATATATAGATATTCACCAATCTTCAACATACCTATAAACTTAGTTTTCGAAATTTTATTACTTGAAAGTTCGAATAAAAAACACATGTATCTTATAATTTCGCCACGATTTGTATTTTGTGTTCAATTATTGGTTCTTTTTTTTTCCTTTTGTATTAGATATACAATATATAATTGTAACGAGTTTGTATAATATTAACACAATTCATGTTTAATAAACAAAAACATGTTTCGGGTAAACAATATTTTTTATCCATGCTATTTGAATTAAATTTTGGAATTAAAAATCGCGTTTGTTTCAAAAATAATATTTGTGTATTAATACAAAGCATTTTCAAATTGGATTTCGTTTTTTAGTATGGTATAATATTATGTTTGTACAGTTATATCATTGGAACACTTTGTAAAAGTAATAAGTATTTAAACTTTTTTGTATCATTTATTCATTCTGTAATAATACATATATATGTGAACCGGTAAGATGTCATATGCCGTCACACTGCTAGACTAGGTTTTGAAACTTGGAAGACGCCATTGTTCAGGAGATGACGTCTATAGAGTAAAATCACTAAAAGATAAAATTGTGATAGTTTCCATTAAATTCTCTAGTCAATACACATTTATGATAAACAATATACTTTAATATGCATGTAAGCCTTCTAATACTTGCTTGTACATGGCTTAGACACTAATGTCAGTCGTGATCCCTTTGCATTGTGTTTTGTATGTTTGAATGTTTAATAACAAACCGTGGCGTTCATTAATAATTCCGTTTACTTTACTAGTTTAACGACTGAATATTGTGTTTCATTTCTGCCCTCGGGCTGAATTATTAAGTGTGCGACAGTAAAGTGGAGCCGCAATAAACAAAAAACAAGGAATTATTTATCATCAAAAGAGAAGAGTTATACCAAAATAAGTTTCAGGCGATGTGAAATGTAAGGGGGGAGAGAAATCGCGTATTGACATAGTTATCTCATTATCTGTATCGGCGCTTTTGGGAGAAATCATCTTCTGTACGGAATAGCATATATTGTATTACGATATTAATTATGCCTCAAGAGGGGAAAAGTCTCACTCCAAGAATATTATAATTCTTATTAAGTGTGGAGTTTTATATAATAGTTCATAAAATAATAAATATAATATGTCATATAAACTAATAAACTTTGATGATAAAAATGATTGCACTTTATAAATATATTTGTACCTATTATTCATTTATAGCCACTAACAACTAGAACCGTTGATTGGACATTGTGGTTGGGGAGGGATGGAGGGTGGAGGAGGGAGGAATGAGGAGTATATGTTGCTTCAGCTTTAATTAGATGGGAGTGTTAACCGAACTGTAATAAGTGGCTTAATTGAAAGTAATTAGAAGTATATAAATCTAATTATTCAATACTAGTGAAATTGTTACTTTCTAGAATATTTATTATATTTTATGAGAATGGCATGTATCGTCTTTTTAAATGCATTACCAATTTCAATATGAATAAAAGCGTCGGTTTTCTAGAAGTTTTATTATATATTTCATAATGGTAAGGAATTATTACATGTTATTTTTTAATCCATAAAATATAATAACACTTCTAAAAAATATACGTTTTCATTCATATAAATTATTTATCTAATGCATTTGCAAGGTATTTGACAAACAAGTGTCATTCCTATAAAATATGTTAAATCTTTTACAAAACTACCTGTAACAATATTTTTTATGAACGAAAACCACTGTTTTTGCCGCTTTTGAAAATTCCTCACTTCGTTTATTTGTCTTTATTTAAAAAAATTGTTTTTTATACAATACACATAAAGACATCTGTACTACTATTGAAGGGGTCTACAAATTTTTCAAAGTAAAAAGTTTAATTAAAATGTTTAAGGGCATCAGTTATTGAAAACTGTATAATTTTGACGGGGAAATTATTAATATCAAATTAAGCGACAACAATTTAATAAGAATGTTCCTCCGTTTCACGATTGTATGCGAATTCACGAAAATAGTAATTATCCTTGATTACTCGCTCTGCGATGAATGCACTCCACCCATCCTCCAAAGGAATATCGGCATGCATGCCCTTCAAACGATTTCCAACGGACGGCGAGTTTATCAGAGGAATTAATTCCCCGCCTCGCGAGGGACCGCGTGGGCAAGGGCGCGCGTGACAATTTGCGAATAAACAACATTTGTTTGCCCAGTGGACTGGTAATTCGCGAAATTTAATTTCAGCCGATGTAAAATTAAACGATCACATTTGAATGAAATTTTGAAGTAAGTTTTTCAACTAGACGGTAAATTCAAATAGAATATGATATACAAGAACTGGAACCAATGGCATCTTCCAGGAGTCGTACTGAAATGTTGATGGTCACAATGTAATAATTGTAAATTCGACTTTGGTTTGCATTTAAATATTTTGAAAAATTATGTTAAAAATCCAGATTCGTAACATTCTCGTATGATGCGAGGTATGAGTAGCTAATACTTTTTTCTGATAAAATTACTTAATTAACAATATTTTTAATGTGAAAATAAAATATTTTACATCTGACTAAATACATTTTTTTTAGTGATTCTCGCCTTTTGTAATTGTTGATTTTTGTGCTTCTTATTCTTGTCAATGAAAATTTTAATTTTTATTTAAATAAATACTTTTTATTCTTTACAAATAAATTTAATATGGTATCATTAACTCGGAATATTATTACAACTAACATTATTGTAAATTTGAAAAAAATATTTCAAATGACGGATTTAAGTCTCTTCATTCCACTAATTCTACGTGATTTTCCTATAGTATAAATAAATATAACTTAGTAAAATGTTGATATAAGATACTTGTAGCCACCTTCTGATGTACTAAGATGATTGTATTCAATATATAGGAATTGTCGCAAGCAATATAAAAATGTGACGACAAGATTTATAGGCTGCACGTGACGTGACGTGACGTGACGCGACGTGGGAGTTACGTTTACGAGTCTAACTAAGGCCACTTGCGGTGCAACGGGATGGTCCATATTCCCCATTGCATTCGCTGTTAACGATCCATAAAATGCGCTCCACGTGTAACGGCCTAGGAGCAATACGAATGTTGCTGGGCGCAGAGGACGCACGTGTATACACGTGGGGATGGGAGATTACTAACAAACTGTTGATTGAAAAACTACAACATTTTCAAGAAACACGGAATGTCAAGAAGTGTCAGATTTTTTTTTGCTAATTTATGGATAAACGCTTATCTTTTGAATGTCATTCTATAACATACATTTTGAAATACTAAGACAAATGGTATTTGGATGTATTTCACAATATCTAAACTGAACAGAACTGTTATTGTAAAGTAAGAATCCTGGTTATCTAGGCTTGAAACCGAGTCCCCTGGATCAGGAGAGAAGCGTGCTATCCTCTAGATCACTGCCATATTAAAACTAATAAGAACATCACTCAATATACACAAAGATAAGAAAAAGCGGAGTAAGCTAATGTACGAATTCAGACAATTTCGTCGTAAAAACTTATTTAAAAGTGCAAGATTGGAAATCATGTGTTCTAAAATCATTAGTTTTGAAAAAGAAAGTTCTTGATGTACTTGCACTATGATGAGCCTTTCGTCTCAATTTATTATTGAGATGATGAAGAGAAGATTACTAAAAATGTTTTTTTACATGTAAAGTTTTTATATTATTAATACGAATGAAAACGTCTGTGTTTGTATTATATTTTATCTGATTGATATGTTTCGCCTGTCTAATATCAAATGCTTTTTCGTATTAATTATTAAATATGGACTTTAACATCACTGGTCAAGAAACAAAAAAATATGTTTTTATAAATGTAAAAATCAACCCAAGTCTTATTACGTTCTCTGTAGAATGTGTATTATTCCTATATAGATTATAAAAAAAAAGATAGCGTACTATAATTAAGTCCAAAGTTTTAAACGCCATTTCCAAAATGCGGCCATTAAAACTTGTCGCCTGATGGGATGTTACTTTATGCTACTCTATATTAGCTGCCGACAGCACACACAGCGCCGCCTGGCGGAAATTCACAGAAATTTCCGCGAAAATATTTTGTTTGAAGTATCACCAAAACTAGCAAAATACAAAGAAATCTAAACCACTACATAAAGATTTCAGATTCTAACGATAAATTAGTGGTGAATGTATGTATTCATAGAAAAACGCTTTTACGGATTGCCTTCTGTCTGTTTCCTAAAATGAAGTAAGCTTGTTATCTCTGTACACCTGTGCCGGAAGTATGAATATTCTGTCCCTTTCTAACTGGACGGAAATCAATATAAAATCCATCTTAGAATTTGAGGTTTTCATAAAAGCTAGCGAACCTTTAAAGAAAAGGGTATCTAAAATGATATGTTTAAATTTTTCAAATACAAAATATTACGTCCCTTTTTATAAGAACAGAAAAAATACTTGTATCACAAATCTGATTACTCGTTTCAATCAAGACCATTTTCCTGAAAAGGTGAGAAGTGCCAGTAAAATGGCACTTTATAAAGCAAATGAGACGTTAATTGAAAATATTTTTTGCGTATTTTATCATTTCTATAAAGTTGTCATATTTTGGTTGATTTATACTTTCACGCAGACAGATAGACGGTTAAAGCTCCGTGACCGTGGTAGCGCGCTCATCCCTTGTCCACGAAAAGCTTTCTGAGAAAATTAGTTTGATGTCGTAATACAAAAAGTTTCTTTTTATTACAGCTGATGTTGTATACATCGTCTGTTTTGAAGTATTCTTTTTTGCGAAGTGCTTTACATTTATACGATTCGTAATTATTAAGGACATTTGGTGCCGCTAACGATTTCATGCTACAGCGATCTTCGATAGGCCAAACGTACTGATTCTTTTCACACATTAAGTTCAATAATCACTCACTATCTTCAATCAGTCACTACAGCGCCAGCGTAGCGGAGATGTACGATACGTTAGTGAGAATTCAAATATAATTGACTCGAGCGTCAAATATTGTAATACGAGCATACTCATAAATAGAGACTTTTGAACCGATTTATCATTTTAATCGATGAGTAAATAAGCCGAACAAAGTATTTTCTATTAATGTTAAAATATATGTTTTACTAAGTACAATCAGAAGATTAATATCATAAATGCTATCCAACACTATTAACGTCAATTTCCACGTATGAATTAGTAATACTTTATATATTTTTAAGAATTAACCCATACGAACATCAATAAATACTCCCCCTTATGATATAACTGAATGCACTAAAAGCACTGTCATATTTGAATGATGCTAGTTTAATACATAAATATGTATGATCTAACCGTACTTTTTACAGTTTTTTTAATAATCATGTCAAATTTCATTTGAAATATTTGATGATCTGTACTTTCAAATCAAATCAAATCAAATCAGTTTATTTTCTCAAAAGACATTACAAACATTTTTTATAGTTTAAGGCATCTTTGAGAACAGGTAAAACATAATAAATATATAATATATAATAAATATATAATACAAGGAACGCATGAGAGATGGTTCGACATTAGGAATACAAGATAATCTCCAAAGTCAAGAGTATTTGTCTTCTGAATGTACTTTCACGAATATGAAAGACATCGATCTCCGAAGCGATCATGTTCAATGATCTTGGCTGACTTGGATAAGTACATGCAAGGACTAGAGGGAAAAATGCTGGTGCTTAGATGAACAGTTTGCCAGTCAGCTGTTTGTTATATGCAGATGATGCTATGTTAACTGCTGACAGTATAGAAAATCTGCAAGTCTTAATATCAAGAATGTATGAAACATGCAAAAAGAGAGACTTTGCAATGAACGTGTCCAAGTCTAAATTGATGGTATTTGAAAAAAAAATGTATGACAATTTGTTACATAAGCGTAACGGTGAGAAACTGGAGCAAGTTACCGAATTTATCTATCTGAGAAGCATGTTTATAAGAGATGGAAAAAATGGAAAAAGATATCCAAAGAAGGGTTGGTGCTGGGAACAAAATTAAAGGCGCTTTCAAAGTCATCACTCCAAATAGAAATATTTCAACTAAAGCAAATATGGTAGTACTTAATGGATTTGTGCCAACCCTAATGTATGAAAGTGAAACTTGGAGCTGGCGAAAAAGGATGAAAGTAGGATAAATGTCGTAGAAATGTGATCACTGAGAAGAATCTGCGGGAAAACTATAAATGATAAAATACCGAACGACGAAATAAAGAAGAAATGTAAGGCAGATAATTGCATCATAAGTTAAATTAAAAAAGGATCCCTGAGATGATTTGGACATATGGAATCAATGGACGAAGAAAGAATGGTAAAAATATTGTATTCAAGGTGTGTGAGTGGAAAGAGAAGCCGTGGAAGACCAAGGAAAGCATGGTATAGCCAAATTAATCAAATAATGAAAGGCGGCCACATTCGAAGTTGGGAAAATCGACGAGCGTGCATGTGACGATGTATACATGTGGAGGAAGTAGAAAGGTATGTCAGGACAGAATGGTATGGCGGTCAATCTTCTCTGCCTATCCCTCCGGGGAAACCGCGTGACGGTTGGTTTATTAGTTATATTAAAGAAAACTGTTTTTTTTAGAAATTGTGTTGTATTTTATGGGAGTGATATTATTCATCTTGATTAGGTATTATCACAGGTTTCTTGTTTTATAGCAAAGCAATACAACGGAACAGTTGGTGCTTAGATTCTCCAGGCAACAACATAAATGATATCAGAAAAACTATATTTGTAGCAAACTGAAGTTACTTTCGCCTCATTCAACAATTAAAGTCGCAACTACTATCCTGAAAAACAATGAGCACTTTTTATAAAACATTGATTGGACTAGTTTTGATATACAGGTATACCTCGGAGACCTGGACACTTACTAAACGTGATGAAATAAAACTACATTGCTTCGAAAGGAAAATCCTCTACGGAATCCTCAGATTAATAATAATAATAATAATAATTTGGATGATTTATAGAGCGCCATTTTTATGAATTAAACATCTCAAGGGCGCTGGATGTGTCTGACCATTAAGAATGGTCAGACACGGAGAAAAAGATTCAATTCAATTCTTTACGATCTACGAGGTCTGTTCAAAAAGTATCGCGAATTTTGAATTTCCGCTGGCTACGTATATTTGATTTTTGATTTTTTTGTAGCGTTATGTTGGTACTCATGTCCCTTACTTATGCTGACAAGGTCGGCCATTTTAAATGTTTAGTTAATTTTTGACAGCTGCACTCGTATACCAAGACGCTAGGAGTGGGCAAGTTTATTAAAGTCAGAGACAGTCAAGATAAAAACGTTTCTTAGAGAAAGCTAAGACCGAACAAGGGTTGTGACGCTGAAGATAATGACGATGAAAGCCAAATATGCTATTTTCGTACAATATAATAAAACTTTATTTTTTAAATAAACATCTAAGATTATGCGACTTTCCAAAAAACATTTTTTTAAACATGAGTATTAATTTGAACCAGTGTACAAACTTCAAATTGAAGAAAGTCGCGCATTCTTAAATAAAAAATGTTTTTTTGATGTATTTTTATGTAAAAGAAACGTTATTCTACGTTACGTTTACACGTAATGCTTAGTACTATTTTCTCTCTGTGAGATCTCCTATTTGTTGAGATATTTCAGTCCTCATACAGTAAATTTACGAGGATAATCCAAGACGAGTTATGTCACAATTTATACGATGAAAATTGTTTAAATTTGTTATTCAAAATACAAGACGAGGGAATTTATTTTTACATACTCTCTGGGATAAGTTATTACGATTTTTTCGTGTAGGTGTACCCTACGGTTCCTTCAGCAAGCTTTATAGTTTCATATTCATGTCTCCAAAAAACTTGATTCAAATTATTGACATAGAGCGTTGTGAGTTATCTGCGTGAGAGGCGAAGAGCACACAACTTGAAAAGTGTGTGTTCATTAGTATAAGTGTGTCAAGGATTTCGCTGTCTAACTTTCCTTTTATTCCTCTCAAATGTTTGCGGATGACTTTCAAGAGATAAACTCGGCAAATGGGGTAAGCAACAGTTCCAGGGGCGGCTACCTAGCCTACTCACTCCGCTATAGTGTGCTTAGATAGACGAAATATTTCTCTTGTCGATGATGAGATGGGTCCTCGAGGCCCTTTCTTCTATTGCTTTTCTTTTTGAAATAAAGTGTGTTAGTGTCTAATTAAAAAGAAATTTTCAAATGGCCATTTGATTGACTTACCCAAGTAACCACTCCATAGTTGTTATATTTAGGTTTATCACATTATTTTGTAAATTATCCAATATGACCACTGTTCACTTAATCTGTTTGATATTAGAGCAAGAAAGCAGAAAGATAACGAAATAACCTTATTTCAGCATACGAGTAGGTACACCAGCCAAACAAATTTTGTCTCTCCAAATTTTATAGGGAAAATGATAAATTAAACATGGTTAATTCGAATGTAATCCAAAGTGTTTAAGTAATCTAAGTTAAGTAAGGTTCAGTTAATCAATCTATTTGGTTTGACCAGACATCGAGTTTAAGTGAAACAAGAGTGAACAGTAATATCGACAGTTACTTCAGTAATTTAAAATTTAATTTGGAAGGATTATATTACACTCTAAAATTCACTTTGGGGTGACCTCCATCCTCAGGTGTAAATATAATATATGCTTCATATAAAGCACTATCTCTAGACTAACGTGTTACATTAATATCTTGGAAACTCTTTCCCCGGGGCACGTGTTATCTCCGTTAGATAGAGGCTAAGTTAAGTTACACGTCATTCATTCCACCCTCCTCTTTGTGTAACTAGTTTGATTCCTGTACGGGATCCCTCACGCCTCACGCCTACCCCCATGCCACATCGATTGGGCCCTAAAGGTCAAAGCGAACCAAGATTATTTAATAATTTTTTTTTCTTCCTTGTCTTGTGGGTAGTTTTTTTATTTATTAATTTAATATACGTCCAAAACGTATGAAATAAATATATTTAAATTCTTCTATATTCGCCATTACTCTGTGTTATGGATTTACATTTGAATAACTTTTTGAAAACTTTGTATTTTCTCACCGATTTTGCATTTCACGACATGTTTTGGGACACAGACTTCCCTTCTTCAGTGTATAAATTGATGAATTTTAACATTAAATGTATAAATTCAAAGACACGATAAATTCGTGTCTTCGATTAAATTGTGTCTTTGAATAAATATTTTATTGATTAAGAAATCGAATCGAATAACAAGTGTTTTTATCCTGTTATAACTATTAAGTATATGAAATATAAACTTGGTCTAAATATAATATTATAAATCCAACTTATTTGAATGTTATGACTAGGAGCTGAGCTATGAAGGTCCTAAAGTAAAACAGAATCCCCACATTCTATTTTTCTTAATTTTGATCATAGTCGTTGAAGAAACTTTAGTTAAATTATTAAATTTGTTATTAATATAAATGTTATCATGGAACTGGTTTCTGATCACCTCGAATAAATAAAAATTAAAAACTACGGATTACCAATTACTAAAATTACTAAATATTACCTAAACCATCGATTATAAAATTGGGAATAGGTTTAACATTAGAGACAGTTTTCATAATTCTTAAAAAAACTGTAAGGACAATATTCAAAATTTCAATCCCTTGTTGTGTGTGAGCAATACGCCTTGTTGCGTAAAATTCTGTCTGAGCGCATGCGTACAAAATCTGCATTTCCGCCATGTTGGAAACATCATGGCGGCCTCTGACACTGTGCTTTGATACAACTCGGAAACCCTGGTGTTTTTCAAATAAAACACTTCTAAATTATGACGATAGCCGTCATAAAATGCTTAGTTTCATAGTGTGCGTTAAAAGTTAGTGTGAATGTTAATATCATGCCGTCTGTTTAATGTCGGGTGTCGGATTCGCTGTTGGTTAGAATTGTGTAGCAAATGTCATCTACTGGCGAGTGTGTGCGCCTGCTAGTGTGTGTGTGGAGACCTCGGCTGGCTGCAGCTGAGATGACAATACTCTCGGGATGGGTTCTTTCTTGGATGCTCCTCTGCAACACACTGATGGGTACGTACTTTTCTAAAGTCTTTCTCCTGACCTCCGCGAGATAACTAATATTGACCGCAATATGAATCACATTCAATGCATACTGTACCCTACTTAACAATAGTATTATATTTTTTTTTTCAATATAAATGAGTATTTTTCCCTTTGTTTACATTTTTAAATTAATTCATAAATTATTTTAAAAATGAGAATGTTGTTATTCGTCTTAATTCTAAACATTCACTGAACATATTTCTATATGGCTCAAATATATTTTGTTCTAAATGCAAATGGATAAAATTTTTTTGTTTTTTTCAATAGTAATAAAATGAAGTGGAGTTTATTCAAATTCACGAAAAATACATATATTTATTAAAATGAATTAATTTGATCTCAGTGCGCATGCCCTATAATTTAGATTGTGCAAGATGAGTGATCACATCATCCAGACTGCTCTATAGATAATATAAATTAATAATAATGTATAGACGAATTGATATTCAACCGGGGAAGTCGGCAAAATGAAATACAGCAGACCCGCGGTAATTCGACGAGCGTTTTGCAAGGCAGAGTCGGATGATCAAATTTGTAGCACGATAGAGTGCCACCACCAACCCTTTTTCAAAAAGAGTTCTTTGTAATCCCACAAATAATCGAAGAGGTGAGATAACATCGGTAGGTTCATTAGTATAGTGCATATATTATATTTCATCATGCAACTTCGTCAATTAAACAACGCTGTAGATAACAAAAGTTTTATTATAGAATTAACATCATAAACCTAATGGCAATAACAATTATAAAATTAAAAGGAGTATTTCTGTAAATCAATAGTTACTATTACCTAGTACTTATTTTGAGCAAAATAAATTGTATGAACAGCTAAATTTATGTTATTTGCAAATAGTCATCAATTTTGTCTCGTTTTACATTCGCCTTGCTCTTCTGCCCCCTGAGAAGTACAAATTCGTTGTAAGAAGCACCATTCTTTTATGCCTATTGCATACTTACTTTAAATGTGTTTATCTCATTTTTCATGTAACCGGTGGGCGTCAGATTAGACAGGGACAGGACTACCGAGGGTCTACTGTAATTGTATTTCCAAATGTGTCGCAGGTTTAATCAAGTTGTCACTACTCCATAGAAGGCTCTATAAGGCGTCTATAATAACGATTATTAATCGTGATTTACGATTACTAAATAAAAAATCATTGAACTTGAATCTTTACAAAGTGACATATACACCTACGCTTCATAATAAGTGACTTTAAAATAACATAAGATGGAATAATTACTAATTTCCTACATGAATTACATATTAACATTCAGCATAATCTCAAATTTTAACTTAATAAATAAATAAAACCTTCGATGAGATAATTTCAAATTTTGATGAGGACGATAGAAAAATATTATTGGATGTTTGAAGGGTGAAAAAAGACAGGGATGATTTGATTAAGTAGGACACCAAATAAATATTAATAATTTTGTTTTCAAGAGAGAAAATTGAATAATACACACATTACATCAAATTGAAACCAGAGTCGCACAGCATATTTTCAAACGTGAAACTATTTGAAAAGTCTCATCGCGACTGAAACAAGAGATTTCCTCGCTTACGCGGAGCCAGCCGAGATGATTTGCTCCGCCTAATTCCATTGCTTGTTTCCTCTCCGCCCTAAAGGCGAGGAAGGCGAGGAAGAGAGAGCGTCTCCATTTTTACGAATTTGGGTCAATCGTCTACGCAGTAAATCACATTAGTTGTGAGGTTATCCGACGAAAAAATCTTTTCTACTTCTTTAAACACAAAACGGCGCTAACAAAAACAATACAAGCCCGCCCCTTGTTATCTCGGCCATTCCCTACAAAGGTTTTTGTTCTTACATATATCGATAGCGAGAGGAGAAAATATCCGATAGATTAATACTGAAACGGTCTGTTGTTAATAATAATATTTTCTTTTGAATTCACGAGCATTTTCATTGTGGGACACTTTACAGCTGACACGTGCGCCGCAGACCAGTTTCGGTACTCTGCGTTGCCGAATTTTCATATTTGAACTTATTGAAAGTTAAGGCATTAACACTGTGGAATTCCATAGTAATCTACTTTGGGAATTAAAAAAACATTGTTTAAACCAAACAATGTTTTTTTAATTCCCAAAGTATCATATTTGCATTAAAAAATACGCATTATTGTTTAAAATCACACCGAAGCATCGAAAAAAAAGTATCTGGGTACAAATTCTTTTAAATTTGAAGTAAATGTGTCTTAATTTAAATAAAAATACCAAACGATAATTAAAAAGCAATCAATGGATCCCAGAATAAATTTTGTTTAATCTGACTCCAAATAATATACAACCAACCTGACAAAAGAAAAAAATTCAAGAGTTCTATTTCTACATGAAGCTAAAATTCTGCTTTTGAATTAGACTTATATTTGCTATTCAAATTGAAGACTCCAAATCTTCCATTAATAATTGACTGAACTATCAGTTCAACGATCATTCGCCCTATTCAAGTATCGTTACTTTAGGATGATTCATAAATAAACACAGTTTCAATTAGAAACTTCCTAGCGATTTGGGAAAACGGACTTTTCATACCGGAGTACTATTTATTTGTAATAATTGATCGGTAGAAGATTGTTAGTTCAGATGTACACCATGATTACTTAGGGCTGTCGGGCGCGGTACAACTCGTGCTACGAGTGATACTCGTACTTGCAGAGCCGGGACTGGCGCGCTTGATTATTAAATCACATATCGGCAAAAGTTTCAATTTAGTTTCACTTGTTACTCTGAATTGATACAAGAAACGATTTCAACATCAGAAAATTTGAAATCATGTATTTTTAGGATTATGTGAACTCTCTGTTAACTGAATTAGTCTAGTAACCAGATATTGTTTACCTAAAAGGATCAAAACAGTGTATAAATGCTAAGTTAATATTTTCGTAAGTTTTAATTTACTGTTATTTATATACTGAAAATTTCTTTTTAATATTTCATGTATAGAGTAATGGAGTCGTAATAATATTCGAAAGTATTCAAACAATTGTAGGTGGGCGAGTATAATTTATATGATAAATGCACAAAAGCAATATTTCTATTTATTATAGTCATAAAAAAACGAACATTTAAAACGAATCTTTTAGATCAATAAAATACGCGTGTCTAGCTAATTATACAAATTAGTGTTATCCACATATTTCTCTGTCAAGTTTAAACTGAGTCGTATTTTAAATATCTTAAATTGTTTTACTCTGCACAGAATCTGTTTATTTGAGTACTTTGTCAACGCTGGTTGTAATATTTCACCCGACGCCATAATGATGATTTCATTGGTTTTTATGATGCGAAGCGCATGATACAAGCGAATCGCGATTGTCTTATGAATATAATATTATATAATTCTCAGAAAGCTCGACATTACGTTTGCATATGCATATGTGGCGTGTAATTTATTTATTGCAAATGCAGTTCACATGTCGAGTTTATTTACTCCCGGAGAAAGAGGCGGTCAAACCTCGCATACAAATGTTATATAAGTTGTCCGATTAGTGATATAAAACTGTACATAAATGTTCGTCTATTGATTATTGTTTTTCCTTATAAGATTACGATTTATGAGTCAATGACGTGTTTAGTTTTACACAGGCAATGGTATGAAGATTCACACTATTGTCAGAAAATATTGATGGAATACACCACTAAACAAAGTACGTAAATTCCCAAATAGAAGGTAAAGTAAGAAACGGTTTGAGGCTTACAGCATTAGTCAAAGGGTAAGATGTGTGTTGTTGTTGCTTCAGTCTCCGGGCAGCTGCTCCAGCCCAACAGCGTCCACCGGACCCCGGGCGCCGAGAGGCCGGCCAACGACCTCTGGTGCTTCCGATGCCAGACCATGGAGTCCGGAGATCGCTGCTCGGACCTCACCAACCACACCGCAGCTTTTAGTCACAAGTGCAAGGACGACAAAGAACGGCTGTGCATGGTGAGTTGGTAAATGCTGAAAATATTAAAGGTTGGCCGTCACTTAGAAGGTTCAACAGACTTGTGCAAATTCAGGAGGGTAACATTTGGCGTTACTTTCATCGTCGATATTATCGAAACCCAGTTCGCTCCAACACATTTGCGTGCTTCGATTAACCGACAATTTTGGCTACATAATAACATATTTTAATAATTTTTCCAGATTATGAAGATACACTATTTTCGAAATATAATAAACAAACCATGCAATAATTACATATTGTAAACATATAATTTTTCTCTCGTTTTGATAAACCCTCCATATCTTAAACTTACTTATGCAAAGTAAATATATTTTTTAGATGTAGTACCTTTTTAATCCAATTTCGAACTTACTCGAGGAAGATTATGATTAATACTCGATAAAAAATCATTTCGGTTTTTTGAATTAAAGAATTATTTCAAAACCTGTTTTTTTTATCGCGATATTCGTAATCCTAATTGTGTTATTTTAAAGTAGTTAGAGTTATTCAAGCAAAGCTTTCAAGTTAAAAAAATAATTCCAAAGATTTCCTTCTTTACTGGAAATAATTGAACATTATTATCAAATCAAATCAAATCAGTTTATTTCATCAAGAGACTCTACAAAATTATTTTTTAAGGCATCTATTGAGAACAGGTAAAATAATATATTGTGTATAGTATACTACCAGAAACGCATGAGAGATGGTTCAACATTAGGAAGACAGGATACTCTCCAGAATCAAGAGTATTTGCCTTCTGAACGTACTTTCACTAATATGAAAGACGTCGATCTCCGAAGTGACCGCGTTCAGCAGATTAATTGCTCTTCCCATCGGTGTCACCAGAGGCAGGTTGGTTCTGGCGGCCGGTAGGTAAAACAATCTATGCTGTCGCTGTCGGAGATATCTATCAGGGACAAAAAGCCGAACACCCTCCAGCACGGCCGAGTTCTCGAAATATCCCCTGAGTAATCTAAAGAAATGGGTTATGAGATGCCCATCTCTTCGAAGTTGCAGAGAGTTGGCCCCAAGCATTTCCAAAAGGAATGCTGTGAGATAGAGTCACGGATAGCTACCATACTCCCTCATGTAGAGATACCTCAGAAATTTAAAAAAAATTATCGATCGAGTACTCGAGCCCAGTCATTATTCTGTAATCGAAAGTAAGTTCCGGTTATCGGATAAGAACTCTTGAAGGAAATCTTATTTCATGATGCACGTGTGTTTGTACTGCTAAATATTTGATGATAAATTTTCGTTCTGGATTGTTAGCCTAGTCACTGCATGAATAATAAATATGAGTGACGTCACCTAGCCCAATGAACATTTCTTTAAATTGGAATCTCGAGGCGAATAGTCAGTCACGATGGTATAGCGGTTAGATCGTTCATTTGGAAAACGTAATCTCGCATAAAATACGCGGACAGATTCTCATTTATAGATTTTGAACATATTATTATTATTATTATTATTTTGTTGAATCTCTCTTTACGTTATTACAGCGCGACCCAAATCGTTCTAAAGCGTATAGCTATCATATTGATTCTCGTAACATGTGATAGGAAGCTAATCTATCGCTGTCACGCGAGTTCTATATCAGACAAAACACAGTGTGACAATCACACTCCCATTGCCAGGAATCGAACCCGGGACCTTCAGCGTGGCAGACATAGCGATTACCATTCGACCACGAAGGTCGTCGTTTTTTATGGAACGTTATTAAGATAAATTATTTTACTGAGGTATGTAATCATTCTCATTCTCTAGTGTCAGTAATTTAAAAAATAATAATTTAAACGTGTAAATAAAGATTTTAATTTTAAAATATTTAATTGTGTATGTATTTTTTCTTGTTCGAAAAAAGATTTTAGAAATGATATTTTTTTTATACAACATAAAACTGAAAAATAGTTTAAAAATATTTTTGTAAGTTATTTATAACTTAGATATTTTAGTTAAATTTATTAATTGTTTCTTGAACAATGATGTAAGAGTCATTAAATGCTTAATTTTGAAGAAAAACGTCCGTTTTTCAAAAGTCTATTACATTGGTTGGGAGTTTCGTCTTACTAGGCCTATACCAATATTTCACATTTGATAATGCCTTGGCAAGCCGAAATATGTCACTCCTATCAAATACAATAAAAGGAAAGTTTTCATCAATGTTAAATATTTCGTTGAATTAGTTGATGAAGGCATAGGACGTGACACTAAAGAAATGGGGTTAATTTATTATAAAAGTAAGGGGGTCATAAAAAAAGCAAAAACGAAACTCAGCAAGGAACAGGCTGTCAAATTAATTTTGATTTACGTTTCTATTGACCTTGTCTGAAGAGATCCCAAGTTGATATTATAATTCTCCCGGTACGCACCGGTATATCGGCTATTTTAGTCTATCAGGTTTCAATCAATCATATGTACGCTTGTCGCTCTCGATTGTGCCCTCCCAACTCTTCTTCGACCTTTCTGTACCTTCGTTAATTTGGGGAATTAAGGCAATAGAAAGAGGATCTCGATAGGAACACTGTGCTCTAACTCTAACTTAACAATGACCTATTGTGCTTAGCCCAGACATGGATTACTTGTTAATTACCTTTCATGTTAATTAGATTACAACATAAGTACAACATAAGTACAATTGTAACCCAAAACATCAATATATTCCATCACACAACTGAATGAATACCGCTTTTTACTCTTTCCGTGATCCCTTGGAAAAATGGTGAATAAATAAATAAATGTGTTATTAACAGATTTTCATCCACCATTTTAACGCATGAATCTCAAGTGATCAGAATTCTGATTTTGAAAATTTGGTTTGGTTCATGTGGTGCGGTGCTCCTGTAAATTTGGAGATATTTCGTGTATAAGTGAATTGTTTTGGTCAATTTAACTGTTGCCGCACTTTATAATAGTTAAATGTGACACGTAATACGTTTGTACTGTTTTGCTGTTAAAATTTTATTAGTTTTATCGTTTTTATAAAGAATTTTGACAGGTGTAAAAATAAATTTTTCATTTGTTCCAATGACAATTTGAATAATTTCTTCAATATTATTTTTAAGTTCTTGCTGGTTAAGTGCCTATTACAGCTAATTTAAAAAAGGGTGGATACGTGTAACATAAATTGAATAAACACAAAAGTCCGGATCGTCCATGTCAACATGTGCAACATCGAAAAAAAAACATTATGTGTTATTACATTATGTGCTAAATAAAAAAAACGGTGGATTCGTGGAACATAAATTAAATAGACAATATGTGCACCATCTTAAAATAACATTTTGTGTTAAATTATTATTATTTTGTTATTTTATTTTATATCATTGTATTTTATATTATTTGTTTTAGATTTATTTTGTGGGTGTTGGACGATCGAAGTGTACGCGGGAGATGCCTATTGGTGGCGATGAGGTTCGCAACCCATAACACCGCGTCTCCCGCGGGGCGAAAAGAGAAGGATGGAGTGCCGCATCAGTAAAAGTGTGACAGTCCATTTTTTCTGCCTACCCTTTCGGGGAGACGGCGTGATGGTTAGTTAGTTAGTTAGTATCTCAAGTGACAAAATTAAAGTAATTTTCTTCAAAAACTGAATTTTTTTTTATGATTTCATGTTAACTTCTGTAAATGCTTATATATTATTTCTCCCGAAAATATTGAAGCGATGTTGCCAGTCAAAGGATTTACCCGAAGCGCGGAGATCTTTGTAAGTTCTTAATCGTACTGATTTTTAAGACAACTTTCAATCGACGAACGTAGCTATCTCCCCCAGGAATATACATTAAAAGGGAAATGATATTTACATTTTGTGAGGGATTTTTGACAGCAGTTTATCGAAAATAGATTGGTCTGATAAGACTCGGCAAATAGAGGAGTTCTGTATTTAAATTACGTTTGCGTTGCGCCGCTCCCAGAGTCTCGGCACATCGGAAAATCAATTACGAGCGCCAATACTTTGAATCAATTCTTAATGAATTTGTTAAAAAAAAGTACACGATGGAAATCTCTGTCGCCTTTTTGTATTCCATTATTCGTATTTCCGTTCTATATGTTCGACACTGCGTTGTTAGGAAAAATCTACAAACACCTACAAATTTAATTAAATTAATAATTTTCTTAACACATCTGGGGCAATCCAATTCAAAAGATCCAATAATTTATTGCTTTTGCCGACACACTTCAACATTATTATTTGTTCAAATTTTGAATCACTCTTATACTCAATACGTATTACAATGTATTTATTGATTTGTATGAGATTTTCGCAACAGCTACTCACCAATCTATGATGGCATCATCTCGTAACGGTCTCATACAAATTAAAAAAATTATGATACTCATAATAACAGTGTTTTCTTAAAACTAAAACATTAAACAAATAATTTATTTAAGAGAGACTTTATGTGAACATAAATAATATTTTACAAAATATTGCGAGGTTGGTTTAGGTTCTCATTTAGGGTTCGATTTATTATTTATCGAGGGATCATAAAACAGGTGCATTGTACAGAAGTTGTTAAATTATGTTTTGGTTTTTGCGGTTGGTATAAGTGGTGAAATGTTAGAATTAATTTTTGAACACTTTATTGGTGCACAAAACTACACAATAATACCCAAAAAAAAAAACGCAAATGTATTTTCATAACACTTTTTAGTGTACAAAACTACACAAAAAGTGCTGTGAAAATTAAATGTTTTCAACAAACAGTTATTTAAATTTTAATGTAAATCTACAAGATGAAGAGATGGTGGCTATACATGAAATATTTGTTTGTTGTTTCAGGTTAAAAAGTTTTCTTACACTACGTCCAACGAAAACTCCACGTCCACCCAGAAAACTTGGGCCCTGGAAAGAAACTGCACCAAGCACTGCGAGCCAGGCTGCATCATCATCGGCGAGAGGACCAAGCTGTACGCCTGCACGTCCTGCTGCGACTCGAACCTGTGCAACAACGGGACGGGGGGCGCGGGGGCGCTCTTCCGGCTGTCCAACATCCGCCCCTTCATCATGGCCAACCTCGTGCTCTTAGAGTACCTTTATTATTCTCAAAGTTCGCACGGAAATCTCCTTCATTTGTCGGCTCTATGTTTGACTTCTGTAATGTTTATGGGCGAACGCAACTTGTTCCAAGTTTTATGATACTCTTAAAGACTCATCTTATGATATTATTTCGTGAAAGCACGATGGCAAATTAAATTGCTCCCCTAATAAAGTTTTATTATGTAAATCCCAGGGTTGTTTACTAACGTTTAAGTACGAAAAGTATCCAAAAATATTACAATTGTTTATTTAACAACTATGTAAATAACCGTATTAAGTATTGAGTATTGATAAAAACTTTAGTTTTTTTGAAGTTATCGTATAATATTTTGTTAGATTGAAATGTTTCGCCTTACTTATCAATTGATATTTAAATAAGTATAAACATTTTCAAACAATATACTATAATCTATATATAATCTATACTATAATCGTACATAAAAAAACCCAATAAAATCGACGTTCTTCATCAATGTAACATAATTAGTTAAATTCGTTTTAATGAAATGCACTGCCCAAAATATTTGCGGAGTTCGTACTTATTATTGAATAGAGACATTCATACACTAGTTGTATAAGCTATATAAAAAGATATTGGGCGTAATCTCATACTGTAAAATGTTAAAACTTGATTTAATAAATTCAGTTTTTTTTTAACTACTTCCACTTTTGTCTTTATTAGAACAGTGACCGAGTTCGCCAGCTTGCTGGCATCGACACATTCAGGCAGAGTCTGTTGTTACCAGAGAGCCTGGTGAAACTGATCACTGTCGAAACAAAGACAAAAGTGGAAGTAGTCCTAAAACATTGTTTTATTTAATTATTATTTCAAATGAACTTCCATCAAAAGATTTTTGTCAAATCATTTGGTTAATTAAAAATATCATAAGTGCATATTCGTTAATGAATTGTTTGTTTATGCTCCACCATGTATTATAAATTCCTCATTCATAAAATAATCCTTGCACAGCACATGTATTGACAATGTATATTAAAGCACGGTTTTATTCGTAATGACATATTTTAAGTAGAATGTAAATATGATGATGTACATTACTGCCTTTTAATGACTTAATAAAACAAGTTGTCATAATTACCCCGTCTTCATATTTCTTTCTATGTTGTGTGATAGCTAAGAGAACCCTTTGGAACCTACCGCCTTGCTTGCTCCTATAGTCTCCAGATAATGAACAACCATCGAACTAAAAATAATGAGAAAATTTGAGCCCTAATGAAGTTTGTTACACAAATTATTGAAAAATTGTTATATTTACTTAAATTATGAAAATTTACACAAGCACATTGTTGAAAAAATAAGATATATGAAATTTTCGATTATTTTCTCCTATGTTCGTCTTCACTCTGTGTTTTGGATTCACATTTGAGTAAATGAATAACACCTATTGATAATGCCTTCTGCATCCCTGGATGCAGTCTGCATAGGACAGAGCGACATGGAAGCGAATGGAGGAGACCGTTGACTAGGAGTGGACGGGAATAGGCTGAGGAAGAAGAAGAAGAAGAAGAAGATAATGCTTTAGACAGGCGAAATATGCCATTCCTATTAATTATAATAAAACTTCTGGAAAACAGTTTTCATTCTTATTCATCATTTAATATGGAGTATTTCATCATGTTTTATGAAATACTAAAATATTTCAATAAACTTAACGCGTAGTTTCATAATGATTTATCCACTTCAACAGAGTAGTTTTTTAAATTAAACTAAAAAATAGACGTCATTATTAACGTTGTTCTCTTCAGTACACATTTGTAACTGACACTAGCGTACATTGGTTTCATGCGGGTATGAACTAATTAATCTCTGGGGTCTGAAAGCCATTGAATGTTCACTCATCACAACGAGGCGAGACACTCTCGAGATTTTAGCTCTCGCGGTTTAACGGGGCTAGCAAAACACGCGTCTGCGTAATAAGAGCCGCGCAGTACGGCTTGTCGAGAGCAATGTAAGGCGGCTTTATTACATTTTAATTTAATAATGTGTTCAGGAATCCGGTATAATTTGGTGTAAAGTAAGGAGCGCGGAACCGCGTCATCGTTTCATAATTGATTGTAAATAAACTTTCGTTCCAAATTAAATTTGTAATTAAACCGAGAAAATACTCAAAATCCAGTACGACCACACGGCGGGCGGGGTGGAACGGAGGCCAAGTGCTTCACTGGGTTGGCACAACGTTTGCTTTTCGGTAAGAACATCTTTTAAATTGTACAGTAAAAATATCGCGCGATAAAGTATCCACTTTCTTAAAACCTGTCAAATAATCAAATGTCAAATAATTTAGAAACCAAATCGTAAATCGAATTCTAGAAGGCTTATATTTTTCGTGTGCTCCAGGGTCGATGCATTCTTTCAAATTGAAGATAAAAATGTGCGCTTATTTGTAATGTCCATTTGAAAAAAAAAATTTACAATGTAACTCCGCTACAAGTATATAAGTTCAATATAACTTCAATACAATGTCGGTAAAAAAACAGCTCACGTGATTATTTGTAATTAGTTTGTTGTGTTATAATGCAGCCACTATGATCCGAACATAACGGCAGAAATGAAGATGGCAGCGAGCTGCCGAAACCAGTCGAAGACATAAACATTAGTGGATTTTAACTAAATAGTCATTTTATAAAGATTTGAATTTTTTTTTAATTTTCATTATTTACGGAAGAAATCGTCTAAAATTTATCGGATATTTTAACATCATATTTATATAATTTTCAATATTACAAAAGGTGAAAGATTATCATTACTTTAAACCGAAAAGCGTACGGTACTCTAAAATCGAATTTGGTACAAACAAGCGTCGTCCCTAACACTGACCGATGTTTGCTTCTATCCGATAAACGTAATGTGGTGAAAGTATATATTTTTTGCAGAAAAGGTTGTGTCGAATAACCGCACATATATTTGCTGATGAGAGTATTCCATTGGTGGGCGGCGTGAGGGCGCCACTAAAACTGGAGGTTAGTTTTGGTAGGATAATTAAACACATTATGGAACCAACCTTAGCAAGTAATTTGTTCGCACGAGAAACCACTAATGAAGATAAAGCAGAAGCGTCCTTGACGGGAGAGGCAGGACATGTGCGGAGTGTCATTCACTGCTAACAATTTCCTCTTTCGTATGACCAATATTACATAGCCAATCCTTTATTTCGTGTTATTTACTCGACGCATTTCTCCCAATGTTTAGAGACCACACGATATAAAAGATAGGACGTTTAAATATTAAAGGAAGATTATTTCAGAATATTATTCATACATCTCAGTAAGTTAGATAAACACTTGGTAAGCTTTATTATATTTTCTGATACTGGTTTTAAATAATACATTTATTTTTTAACGATAAAAATTTATATTACAAGTGTATCTTTTCAAAAAATAATCTTTTAAAGGATTTGTTTCAAAATACTATATTAATGAAGGTTAATATCGTAGAAATATTGTTTTATGTTTTTCAAGATAATAAAATAGAAAAAATGTTTTAATTAAAAATAACACATTTTTAATAAATGAATACAGAACAAAACAAAACTTCTTGTTTCCCACAATCGCACACATTTATAAATATTTTTGCTGTAATGTTTATTTATCCGTCCAGTGGGGAGAGATATGGACGTCAGAAATTTATGATTCTCTCGACCAAAAAATTCGGCTTCTTGGGACCTAAGCGTGATTTTATTCTGGCGTCTCGGGTGACCCCATTATTTTTTAACTTTGCTTTTGTACACCCTGTGTCATATTTTCGTCAGCAAGATATATCACATAGAAAAGGTAATAAAAGTGTCAGTTGCGAGAGAATAAATATTTGGGTCACCCTGTCCATAAAAAAATGAATCCATGAAAGATATAATAATTGAAAAAGGAATATAAACTATAAAAGGGTACACGTTAAAAGTGACATATCTTCGGAATAAAATTCGTTATCAAATTTACGATGGGTGTTAAAATAATTTTTGTTTTGAATTTCAAAATCAAAGGTCACATTAAGATTTTCTTCTTCTTCTTCCTAGCCGTCTCTACACAATACTAGATGTAGGCCCCCTTAAAAATTCGCTATAATACGCGACTCTAATCCATCGTCTTCTCCCGATTGGCATTATATCGTCAGCCCATCTTTTTTGTAGTCGGCCTATGCTCATGTTTCTCTCCCATGGCATCCGCGTCAAGTTTCTGGCGACATTTCCTGTCCATTTCAGTTGTTTTGCAACACGGCTCATCACAACGAAAAGTTTTGTACGGTGTCTAATTTCGATATTGGGTATTTTGTCTCTCAGACCTATGCTAAGCATTTGTCTATATTTGTCGCTTTAGGATATTTGTCGGGAAACAAAAACTTTTAATTCACGTGACGGTTGTTTACTTTTTTGAAGTATATTTAATGACATGAATCCAGTATGGAAATTCTTGAAAAAGTAAATACGAGCGGAGCATCATTAATTGGTGAACGGAGAGAGACGCCGCTTGTTGAAGTAGTTAATGCCACCACTTAAATTCCAGTGATCTGGCTTATTGACAATTGCAGCGGCCGCATTAGTCCCGGAGTTTTAATTAGTCCGCATGTCGCGGGACAGAGGCTCTTTATTGGAGCCGCTGTTTGTTTAGTGGCGGCCACCGGCGCGGCTGGTGCTGACTGGATCATTCCGTCGGGTTTAAACGAGCACTTCGTATTTGAGAACGAAACAAACGAATTCGAATGTTCAAAATAAACGAGTGCGAGTTCGGACAAAATTTGAATAAATTCGCGTATATTGTGATTACGTTCCGGCCGAAGTGACCCCTACAACAATGAAGTGCCCTTTGAGGTTCTTTGTTATCTTGGCGTTTATTTCTGTCCCCGCGGTGAATTTAAACGAAATTCACCCCAACGAGTTCTATATAGCTTCTGATTACGACAATTTGTTAAATAATATCATCGTCGAGCCGAAAACTTTGTCGAGCGGAGTTTCCGACGAAAATAAAAGGTACAAAAGGTCCGCGGAGAACGAAACAGATTCCAATCAAAGTCTCCGAGACGATCTCGAGAGATTGGTCTTTACGCCGGACGGCGTCGCTTTAGAAATTGAAGACTGGATTTTAGTATTGGCAGAGAATAAATATTTCTCTTTTGGCAATCAATTCGAAGAAAAGTGGATATCGGATAACGACAAAAAGGAAGATGCCACAAGTTGCCAATTCTACACGGGCGGCGTTTTTAACGAGCCCGACTCGAAGGCGATCGTTACAATCTGCGATAAAAGATACTACTACGGCTATTTCACAGCCGCCGGGACGGCCTTCTTCATCGAGCCGACGGTCCACCCTGCCAACGGTCACATCGTCTATAAGGCCGAGCTGCCGAATCTCGCGGAATCTAAGGGCGCCCCGAAAGATGATCCCGGCGCTAATGAGCCGATAACCGCGGGGGGCGCGGAAGATTCCAGAGTAGGGAGGAGGAGCAAGCGGTGCGCGCAGTGCGAGGGACCCGAAGTGTTTAATCTAACCGGAGATACTCTCTTGGATGATGTGAATTTTAATTTCACAGAGGAGAGCGCTAAGCACGAAGAAAATAAGAAAGTGGATAAAGAACTCGTCGAGAATAACAGCTATGACGATTATGACTTTCCTGAGCCCCGGCGGTCTCACTTGGGAAGGAAGCACGGGAGGATGGAGGACGAGGAAGTGGGCTACTTCGTGGACACGGCCTGGGCCACGCGCCCCTACCCGGGTGAGGTCTATTCTCATTTCTTTGTCTATAGCACTTTACTGTGAACTATTTAAGGCCCAATAGCGAACATTTCATTTTAATAATTGTTAATTTGTTAACAGAAAAAGAAAACAAATCTTTGTTAAATATGTGCTAAGCCAGATACAGACGATAGAAGAACAACTACAGGAGCTGAATATTCATCTTTGTTTATTAATTTGGTATAATAAATAATAATAATTAATAATACACCGTAATACTGGAATATACTTGCAAAAGAAGTGTATATCACCAAACCAATCACAATTTTAATGTTTTAGGACGACACGAATAAATTTGTTTAAATAAAATCAGAAATTTGTTCCAAAATGTGCGTTTCTTTTGAAAGTTCAAACAACAACGGTCCGGAACATAAAATTATTTACATTCTCTCAAAGTTGTCCTTGTGTGATGTGTTTTTATTCGTCATATTTCTGGAAGCATAACATAAACCACACATACTCGTATGTCAGATATGTCGCTATCTTTTATAACATTGGTCTTTGAGAAAGATTGTCACATACAGTAACTCGCACTGATTATAGTTTTATTTTATTTTTTTGGAATAAGTTTTTCCGTCATACTAAAACAGGTGAAATTGTAAAACTAACTAGTTTTGCCAAGTTCTATGGGATCATCAGATATTTATCTTTACGAATAATATATAATACAAGAATAAGGAAAATATGCGAGGTCGTGGATGTGAAAGGAGGCAAAAGAGAAGAAACTGGTATGCACACGCGAGAAGAATTGATACATCCAGACTCATTCTCACAATGTTGCACGGTCAACCTTGCACTTTCAACCTTTAGTAGACGACCCTTGAGGTGTCTGACAGCTGGGAGTCGACCTCGCAGAAGGCCAATTCTTCTTAACAAACAGGCCGCAAGGTCTACAATTAGAAGAAGAAGAGGAATAAATATTATTCTTTAAAATATTTAAATAAGAATTGTTTTGAAATTCACAGTAGAATAGAATCATTTCCGTAATACTAATGTCCTCGGCAGATATTCTATCGACGAATGTGGCCGAGAGGTGGCTGGAGATCGCCATCGCCGTGGACCACACCGTCATCAACTTCCACGGCAAGGACCGGATAAAGCAGTACATCATGGCGCTGCTGAATATTGTACGTCTTATTGTTGTATCTTTGCTTGTACCTCACAACAATATTTTAGTTATATTTTTCTTCGATAATATAAGTATTATAGTTGAGATTTACGCCAAATGTAGGTCAGCGCCATATACAAAGACCCGTCGCTTGATGCCAATCTCCACCTGGTCCTGGCGAGGCTAATCTTTTATGACGATAAGAAGGACTCCATGGTGGAAGAGGGGAACGCTAAGAAGTCTCTAGAGGACGTCAACCGGTGGAACTACAGACTCATTGGAAAACTGGGCTACGGTAATTAAATACTTGTGATATTCTGACTTCTAAAGTAGACAGCAAAAGTAAAACAAAAAACTTTTAAAAATGTCTTTTTAGCATATATTTAGTTTTATTTATGTTTGTCTACAGTTACGACCGGTTTCGGCAGCGTACTGCCATTTTCAGATAGATAAGCTGGCCGCGAGCTGCTGAAATTGATCGAAACTAAAGAACAAGTGAAAGAAAATGAAATATATATTTTACATTTTATTATTATTATTATCATTAATTTATTATATTACAGAGACGCCTTTTTGCAAGGGTTGGATCAAATGATTATTTTCATTGTGTTAATGACCTATATATCTACGATAATTATGATATGAGTATCAGGAATTCATGTAATTATTTCGTTACATATTGCATTAACGTGTCTCGTAAAAATCATAAATGATAATACGAGTATAAAAATAAAGATGTGTTTTGTTGGTTAAAATCACAAAAGTGTCATTTTTTGTCTAATTTCAACAATAAACCAGTGATATTAAATATTCGACTACAAATAAAAATATTCTTGAAAGAAACATTTTAATATGACCGATAAGTTAGAGTTATTCAATCCCATGAATCATTTAAGGTTCAAGATGGTTTAATTATCGTTTAATATTTTTTTGTTGAACTTAAATAATGTTACTTGTAATGTAATTGATTCAGAATTTCGAAACGAAGAGAAGCTAATATTAGATACAAAATAAATAAACGAAATACTTATTCAAATATGAAAAACCTGGTGCGTAGTGAAATATTCAAATACAAGACGCCCGCTTTATCGCCTCAATATTCATGAATCCAACGGCAATCATTATTCATATCCAATATGAGCCTCGGGGGGGAAATAATGCAGAAAAGGTTGAGCAGAGAAAAGCGATGCGAAACATTTATGAATCAAAACGTTAGTCTCGTGACAGTGCATACATATAGGTTGAGTGATATTCCTAAGTAGGTATGCATAAGCCGTACTAAGCACAAACAACTTTTATATATGACACGAAAACTAATGATCAAACGATCCAATCAAATAGAGTCCCAAGAACATGGATATCTAGTATAAAAATACGTCTAGATTTATATTTTCTATTTCGACTTAAGTCATTTGAATGTCTCAGAATAAGTAGACGATAAGGTTTCATCACATAGAAGATACCTGTCAGTAGAAGCTGTGTGTAATGAAGGTAAATGTTACCTAAATTATTTGAGGAGGCGAGGGAACTAGAAGCAATTGAATCTGCCAACATGACTCTTGTTTTTAGGAGGTAATCCGATGGGGTGAAATGTATTACGATAACGCTATAATATTCTTATATTTCTTATATTATTAAATATTAAACATTTTTAAATACAAGTACTCACACTAAGGATTGAAAATAGTATTAGAATTTATTATTTCTTGAACAATGATGTCGAATTCCATATTATATTACATAATTAATACGAATGAAAACGTTTCTTTTTTAGATGTTTTATTATAATTTATGTGAATGACATGTTTTGCCTATCAAATGTTTGATAATGCCTTAGACAGGCAAAAAATATTATTCACATAAATGATTATAAAACTTCTAGAAAACAGGCGTTTTCATTTGTATTGATTAGGTATTATATTTTATTATACAATCTTCAATATAAGTAGAAAATAGCTGATTGCTATGAAGAAGGAATCGGGTCATGCCCTCTAGACCACAACCGGTATGATAATAAAGTTGATTTTGGGTGCAGTAAGATTTTCAGTTTTAGAGAATGTTTGTGTTAGAAAAATATTGACGCGTATAATATACAGGAATGTTCCATTGTCGGAATGGCAAATCAATCTTTTCTAATCGTAAGATTACGAAGAAAATGAGCTCTTACCTTTTGGACTACTTGAGATGGTCAGCACAAACTTTTCCCCTGAAACACTGAATGTAAACCATTTTCGTGCAAACACGTAACACCAGATATTTCAGGACTTTCGTTAAACTCTTTCACAATTCGCACACTATCCCCATTTGTTTTTAGACAATATTCGCTCAATACCAAACTGTTACTGTAACTATGGTAGCGGATTCATTCCGGAAATGTGATGTTTCGCGAAATGTGGTGGTACTTTCTTTAAAAAACTTATGGCATTTTATAGCATTAGGCAAACATACGCGCACATATTCAACGGCTAGAGGACTCGATATAATTAACTTTGTAAACAATTTGTGGTAAAATATCTGCATGACTGGATGACACGTAACTTCTTATAATTTCGGTATAATAGTGAATAGAATAGAAGATTAAGTAGTGATTAATGCTGCTAAATAGTATACGCGTATACGAGTATTGTACTACGTGTCCGATTGATGGGTAAAACTTGTTTAATAAAAAGTTGACGATTGCATTGAATAATTATTGCATTTTACTTACGTGAAGTAATTAATTTGTGGTTATATTTAACACAATGCAACAAATGAAACTACCATCTTTGCCAGATAAACTTAACCTTGCAGTGCATCATGATGCAAATAGAATTAAAAGAAAGATAATAATAACTCACGCACTTGTGTTAATACGTCTCAACTATCTCCATATTTTGGAAACCACATGCACGGGCTTAATAGAAAACTGTTTTACCGACCGATTTTGGAATTGAAGTTTAGCATGTTGCGCGTAGGTGACATCAACATAATTTATTACTGCTGATCAAGGTAATCTTAAATACATTTATTTTGTGCATATTATCAAATAAGTTCCATTATAAATGTTCAATGATTCATGTAAGAACCATGCTCTATTTTTTTAAATATAAATAAACGATTTTTTATTATTATATCAGTATATATAAAAATTAAAAAGAAATGAATATTTTTAAAATTAAAAAAATCGCGCCCTATAGGGAAGGCGTTAACACCATGGAATTCCATAATTATCATTTTTTATAATAATTAAAACATTGTCTTTTCATTATTTAGTATAATTGATTTATAAATCAGCGTGCATTTTGTTATTTTCCCCCCATTGAACCTAGCCCCGGGGGATAGTATAAAAACAAAAGAGTATTGTACATATAATGTATCATTAATATTTTATTTGCTTGCTTATGGTATAACCCGGATTCGCAAAGGTAATTGAGAGTCATTCTGTGAAACGTTTGTCGTTGTACATAATTCAGGAAAGGGAGTTGCTGAGTTAAATATTGACTCGACTGGGGGGATGGCGGAGGCGGTATTACAGTTCAAACTTCGACGAATAAATATTTCAATTGTGAACAGCGAAAAGAAAACGAAACAAAACGTTTTGTGGAAAAACGAAGAATCATAAAACGATTTTGTTTTCTCATAATGTGATTTTGCTTTTGAATATTGATGACTTATTTTGGTGACTATTTAAAACCAGAGGAAACTACTAGGACCGACGTGGAATCGAATTATGATTCTACACTAAAATTGATGAATCCAAATAAAAACGTCTAACGTCACATTATTAAAGATAAAGGGAATGTGTTTCTAAGGCATAATAAAATAACTATATGATGAAAGTACAATCTACATAATAAATAATGCCTTAGAAAGGCAAAACACGTTATTATCATTTAAATAATTGTTTAATGTAGATTTTAACATCATTGTTAAAGAAACAATAAATATAATTTTAAACACTTCCAACACACACACACACATTTTAAACACTTTGTGTTGTAGATGTTTTATTTGTCTTTTTTTAATATACTTGGTATATACAACACTATTAAAATTACATATCCATTATGTTTCGGACAATCAGTCCTTCTTTAGTGATACATATTATAAAGATTCAAAGGAAAAATATTATAAAATTGTTTACAAATATGATCAATTTTGACAGATGTTATAAAGATTTATTTTGGAACTGAACATATTTGTAAACAATTTTAAATATGTATCTTTATAATATGTATCACTGAAGAAGGACTGGTTGTCCGAAACATAACTGATGTGTAATTTTAATAGTGTTGTATGTACAAAGTATATAAAAAAAAAGAAAAAGACAAACTTCAAGAGAGATTTGAGTAAGATTGACCGCTTGCACGAAGTTGTTTATTCATTAATGATTATTTTATGTCAGGTATACTACAAATGAAAATAATTTAAGTATTTTATGGTAAATAACGGCGTTCTAGGACATTCGATTATTTTTGTAAAAACATATGATCAGGAAATGAGGAGGAGTGGGTGTATATGTAACTAACTTTGTGTGAGATGAATGTGCAGATGAGAATCCGCACGACGTGGCCGTGTGGCTGACGCGCGAGTACCTGGGGGGGCCCTCGGGCTATGCGCCCATGGCGGGGGCTTGCGACAGGGCTCGCAGCACGGCCATCAACAAGGACGAAGGCCTGGCCAGCGCCTTCATCATCGCGCACGAGATGGCACACATGTTCGTCCCTCTATTGTTTCTATTCTTATTTTTACCTTTTATTTATCATATCACGAGTTAAATTTAATAACATACAAAGATGGCCTCCGTGACAGAGTGAAAAAATCACGCTGCCTTTAATCTGGCAGAATTCACGTGACAATAAAAATAGCGATAGACTAGCTACCTATAACATGTCATGATTATCAATAGCAAATCAAATGTGTACAATCATCATTATATAGTGGAAAGCAACGGGTATCTACCACATTAAAAAATGATCAAAAAACCAGCAAAGATGTTAAAAGACTTTCCTGCAAACCAATCGATAAAATTGAAACTAAAAAAACCACATATTGAATACTATAATGTTTATTTAATGAAGAAAATAACTTGCTAATCTAGCGTTTGTTTTTGTTAGGTGTCGAATTTAAATTCATTTGTTAAAATATGATAGTATTTTTAGCAATTGGTATACAAACCAATAATCGAGAAATGTTTTTAGTTTGGGCCTGACTCACGACGGAGACGCGAGCGCGGGAAACAAATGTGAGAAAGAGGTGCCCAAAGGAACGATCATGGCCCCAACAGTGTCCGCCAACTTCAACAGGTTTGCGTGGTCGACTTGTTCCAAAGAAGAGTTCCACCGCGTTTTAAAGTAAGTTATTATTAGAATGTACTTATAAATCGGAAGCAATTAGATCAGATCGAACGATACATATCGTAAAGATCCGATAGAAGTATCAAAGACAGAGAAGACGTTACTGGAGAGATCAAGTGGAGAAAGTGTGTTCTGAAAATATAAAGAGCAATAAGGCAAATAAAGTACCAATGGACGACCAAACGATTTTTATTTTATTTAATTTTATTTATTTATATGATTTAATATGGGAGTATCGTGAGAGGACTCTCATTACTGATACCCCACTATTTATGACATAATTTTTTTATACATTATTATAACCAGTAAATATACTTATTGTAGATTGTGAAAAATTATACATAGAATTACTTAAAACTAACTAAACTAAACAATTGAGCATATAACAAATTAAGGCAAGAAAAAATTGCATTCAAATTAAAGTTTTTAAAAGTTAAATATAAATTACTATGATATTATTTACTACACAGATAATAAATGGAGAGAGAAATGAACAAATATATAAATAGAGAGTTTTGAAAATATCACGAAATAATTTATACAAAAAAAGATAGAATATGAGTTAGAAAATGAATATCATTTAAAATAAGTTGGTAAAGATGGCGAGAAAGCTTAACATCAACAGGCTTTGAGAAACAGGCTTTGAGAAATTACAGGCACCGTCAGAAAGCAGGAGAAGCACTTCGCTCTAAAGAAGTCCCGACTAGTTTAATTTAGTAACAGGTTGCTTAATGCTCTGTTTCTATTTGATAAGATTTATTCAGTAGTTCATTTCATTTTGAATAAAACATACAGATTTGGTGTTTAAAAATTAAGAAATATCTCGGCAAAGTAGTTCCAACTGATACAGCAATAAATCACGTTTTCACAGCACCAGCTGTTTGGTTTGCGAATAATTTCAGCCACAAGTAGTTGGATGACTTTGCAGTTATTATTATTACGCGAGAATATTATTTCAGACAATGGGCCTGTCTCCTCAACGCGCCCGGGAAGAACCACACGATTCTGAAGCCGGGTACCACGCACACCTTCACCATGGACGAGCAGTGCCGCATGGAGTACGGAGATGGGTACGTTTATATTTATCTGCATCGCAAAATACATCAGTTTATTTATGTCTTCGGTCCGGGACACATGATGGTCATCACAAACATTAACGATGGTTGCTGAACAATTTATTTTTACTTTTATAAAATAAACAAAATATTGAAGGTGGTTAGATATTTGAGGTGAATTTTTTTCATTTCGTAATATTATATTTATTTATTTTGTCCAATTTTATAAAGTCCCACGTTCGTGCTTTTGCGATGGGCCGTAAACAAGGCTGTCCTTGGCCTTGTGTCGTGGGTTGGACCGACCTGGTGTAGAGTGAAGAGGGGAGGGGTGGGGTAGGGTACGGTGAAGTTTAATTTGAAGTTGGAGTTTATTTTCGTATCAGTTTTGTTTTACAAATATTCAAAAAGGGTATTTTCTATTTTTATCTCTGAAATAAGAACTTGTGGGAACCCGCCAAAAGTATGCGAATCAGCCACGGCTGAAGGTGTAGCGGCGCGGTAAGGTAAGTGCGGTACAAACTTTTGCTGAAAACATTTTTATTTTCCATTGAACAAGTTTTATTATTTTCCAAGTTGTCAAACAACATCTACAACGGTGTACCTTTCTACACAAAGGGATGTGATTGCTTCATTTGACTGCCACATCCTTTTTTCCCTTTTCGCTGAAAAACTCCTTCACATCTTTTATGTATTGTCGCTACCATTGTTTAATTGATACACGAATGTTTCGAGTACTTTTATCCAATACTAAATGCTCTCTGATCGCTTTAGCTATGTATACCATAGGTGTCAAGTTATATTATTATATAAAAATGTTTAAACACTGCTTCTTCACTATTTAATATTATTACTTGTACATAAATTCATACTTTTTAGTATTTATTATGTGGCGGGTAGGTTGGTGAAACATATGAAAATAATTATAATAAGTTAAAGTAAATATTAAAATGTGTAGTTAAAAAGGTTAAAACTAAAGATCTGAATAATCTTACCACAAAAATCAAACATTTTAAGTCAAAATTTAGATTTAAACGTTGATAGGTTATTCTTTTCTTTTGATGGATCTACAAGTCATATGGAGCCTTGCCCTCCATGAATCCTCGCCTCCAACCACTCGTGTCACTTGCCGCGGGTTTCTAGTTTCTCATTTGCAGTAGCTGTGCAGCGTCCTTCCTCACCTCATCCTCCGATCGGAGTCTAGGCCTACCGATTCTCTTTGGTACCCGAGACGACAGCATTCTCTCCACATGCTCAGCCCATCTCATAACAGATTCCCACATCTCCAATACAACTCAACATGTATTTATGAACATAGATTAATAATCGTTAAATTCAAATTTTCGAACTTTAAAAGACAAGAAAACAAAATTCTATAAAATATCCAAAAATAATTAATCCTTCAAACGGTTTTGGATAAAAATCAAATAAGAAATTAATTTGGTAATCTTTTGAATCGACTCTGCAGTAAGCGGATTAGCGAGCTTTAAACAGAATTAGGTACAATGTGTAGCGCTCTCCCGCGACCCTCCCCTCCCCGCCGCGGATAATCTGGATTTATCGTCTCTCTCCGTGACTCTAATTCTTCATTTCTTTACGTTCTTTGTTTCAATTCCTTTAATTCGATGCGGTTTCAGCCCGAATTACAGGGGTAACGAAAAAGGGATGGAACGAATGATGAGGCTTAAGAAACACGTCGAAGTTTAATAATAGAAGGATGGCGCCGTTTTTCCAGGTACTCTCTCTGCCAGAAGTTCGAGCTCATCGAGCCGTGCACCCACCTCTGGTGCGGCCACAAGAATTCTTCTCTTTACTGCATCACCAAGAAGGGGCCTCCAGTAGAGGGAACGCAATGCGGATTTGAAAAGGTTAATTTCAATGTGTGTTAAACATCAAGTTAACGTGTGTTGTCGGAGGGTATTCTCAGTGGAGTTGAATATTTATTAGTGGTGTGTGGACGGGTACTGCCAGCGGGTCGACGGGCGCCTGTCGGGCGCGGAGAGCCGTTCCCCCGTGGCGGGCGGCTGGGGCAACTGGACGGCCTGGAGCGGCTGCTCGCGGCCCTGCGGCTACGGAGTGAGGCTCCGCTCGCGCCGCTGTGATAGCCCCGCGTAAGTACCGCACTATTCATCGACTCTTTGTAGTGAAAACCAATTAAAAAGTCATTTTTTTACAAGTTTTATTACAGTTTATGGGAATGATATGTTCCGTCTCTCTAAGGCATTACCAAATGCTGATATTGATAATAACTAATGGAGATTTGATAATGCCCTAAAAGAGCGAAGCATTCTCATATATTACAATAAAACTAGTATAAATCAGACGTTTCATTCGTATTCAATATTTAATATGGAGTTTCACATCATTGTTCAAGAAACAATAAACGACTTTTTAAAATATGATTTTGATAAACTTGTGGCGTTAACACAATGGAACACCATAATGATGATTTTCTTTATGATTTAAAATTTATTTCCACTTTTGAGTTTATTTTGAAGTTTTAATTTACTGTCGGGAAAACAATATATTGTCATAGTTTTTATCAACACAAAGATAAAGATATAAACATGTTTTCGTAAGTACAAAAAATATTTTTACTTAAATACAAAAGCTAACGTTAAAATTGATATTGTGATATATTATAATCACGTTTATTTATGGGAAATAGCTTCGAAGTGAGTTATTTATCGTTCTTGTTGGCATGTTTTCTATTAATCTATTTATATTTTACTTTGTCGTCCCTTAACTTTAGAAATACGACATTTGTCGTAATTTCTATGGCTTCAATAATGTTGCATGCGTGTTTTTGATGATTAATAATGTCTTTAACTATTATATCAGAATGTCATTTTCATTTTTTGGAAATCAAAATTAAGCATCGATTGTATATCGAACTTTACCGCTTAATAAAATGGCAACATCCTTCAGTATTAAATTGTTTGTGCACATCAGTCTGGTGATTATTACAAAAGTTTTAATTGTTAGCGGCGCACTAATTTCACTTGAACATAATATCTGGCGCGAGCTCTGTAGAAGTTATGAGCCATCCGCCGCTAACTTCCTCACCCGATCATAATACGAGTGCCTACTAAGTGGCGAGGGACTGAACTGAGCTGAGCTGTAGGAGCTCCTCTCATCGTGCACCAAACAATGGAACTCCGCCGCGGGAAATAGACTGATCCAGGCGGGTTCTACTCTTAATTAATAATGCTATCAAAGGTCATTCTATAAACAAATATGCACATTCGCTTTTAAAAACATAAACTTATTTTATTTTGTAATAAATATATTGAAGATATTTTAGGGTTATCTTTTAAACAATAACTAAATAATAACCATAAACAATATTTCAACTTCAATTACTATAAAAAAAGGTATAGAGTTATTAGAATTTTTCAGGAATGTGGTTTTCTGTAGAAATTTAATTAGAAATGAGGATCCGACTTCAATATTAAAGATGTTTTAATATTTGTTTGCAAGTCGCGTTCTTTATTATGTTGATTCTGTGATGTTATAAAATAAATCACATTTCACAACTCCTTTAAGCTTTTCAATCGTAAATAAGCTCCAGAATAATTGAAAGGAAATAATGAAAACCCCGAGAACCTTTCGCTAACTACTTCATTTTCCATTCCTTGGAGACTTTCATTGTTCCGACTTTCAGAAGTTAGGCGGCAGTTGGCGGGGCAGATCTCATTTTTTGTTACTTGTTCCGCCGGGTCTACCAGAAACGCGATAATAAATATTATATAATATATATAACCGATTTAAAAAGAGATCTTTAGTCAGGCATTTTGGAATACTATCTATATAATGTCTTTAATCGAGCGAGGGAGCGCTAAATAAATGTGTTTCTAAAGGACAATGTGTTTTTTGGAGAGACGAACAAACACTGTGGCAATAAACCGAAAACGATTGAACTTTTGAAGTCCCCCTCTCCGGGAGACGAAGGCGTCTGGAGTTCAAATTTATGTAAATTTATATCCATTTTTTATTCTAAAATCTCGTCCTATCTGTAAGATGTGCGCATGCGTTTTTAAGCTACGGAGGCAGAGTCTGAGTAAAAAAACACATTTAATTAGGATTTTTTACGTTTATAGTTCGTTTTATAGATATTAGATATTAGTCCTGAAGGGTGTTTAGTATAATTTAGAAAAACCGCAAGCTTTACATATTCAGAAGTAGCGTTAAACTCCACAGGCGTTTGCAATTGGAAAACTTCAGGTATCTCCGTTAAATATTTAAGATTTTGTGTCCCTAGTAGCGTCCAATGTTGTTCTAGACCATAGCAGGCGAAACACAAATCAGCAAAAAGTGTTTAGACGCAACTTGCTGTGGTTTGATCACGACTGGTCCTCATCGGGCGGGAAGAGGACCAGTCGTGAGGCCTGGTGCTGCCCGGAGAAGAACTCTGCAGAACCAGGGTAAAGGGGCTTCACTGGGCGTGTGTCGAGCGGCAAGAGAGCGACATGATCGAGTTTCGGCGTTCCATGCAACACGGCAATTTAAACAAGAAAACGAAAAAATTTCTTACACATTTTAAATCTGAAACACTGTTATACACGTTTCACAATTGATTAATTATTTTTTTGTATTCTTTCGCCAACCTATCTTGGCATTACTAGGTGTTAAAAACAACTAATTACAAATAATTCAATAAACAGCTTTTAAACTTTCGCACGGAGAACTTAATTTGTGGAGTGACATTATTGAATAAAATAATAACAAACTTTAAATATTTGTATCTAAACCACTTTATTTGTTAAACCCAACCGGTTTCGCTCCCGCCGGAGCTTCGTCAGGGTGTGAGAATAAATATTCTTTATATTCGTTTACGTCTGACGAAGCTTCGGTGGGAGTCAACCCGGCTGGTGTTAACAAATAAAATGGTTAAGATACAAATATTAAAAGTGTATTATTATTTTATTCAACAAATTGTAGTTGTTTCTAACACCTGTCTTGACCATATTAAAAAATAAATAGAAAATCAATTTTGATACATATTCATAGAGTTTCGGCCAAAATAATGGATTATGAAAAAATAAATGCTTTGTATATGAACACATTAATCTTAAGGAATCCTTAATAGAAAACAATATATTTCCCGAAGACCTATGTGGGGAGGGGCGGAGTGCCAGGGCCCCTTCGAAGAGAGGAGCGTGTGCCGCCAGGAGCGACACTGCTGGCAGCCCCCCGCCTCGGACCCGCGGGCGGAGCGCTGCGCGGAGCTGCCCCCGCAGGACTCCCACCGCAGCTGGCTGCCCTACGACACCGACGAAGGTAACTCTCTCGTTGATCAACTGTCGAAAATTAACAATAGACACATATGTACCATACATAGTCACGAAGTTTAGTATGAAGATGAAGTAGAATTAGCATGGACTACTACTTGTATTGGGTATGCCTCTGTTAATAGCAAATATGAAGCTGTGAAGGATGACTTCTGGGATAGGGTGAACGAGGCGGGTAAGAGAAGACCGAGGAAAACAAGACATGACCACATTAATACAATTTGAAGGGTTGGCTATGTTAGAAGTCGGAAGAATCGACGTGCGTGTATGACTTGCTGTATGAATGTGGAGGAAACCAGAGAGGTGTCAGAATGAGTATAGTAGCGGTCCATTCTCTCAGTCTACCGTTCCGGAGAAATGGCTTTATGATTTGTTGCTAGTACGAAGATACGAGATGTCAACACTTTCCGTTGTGATTCACACCCAAATGGGTTATTTCCAAAATACACGTATCTGTATCACACAAGTATATTATATTATATCCCGAGTTGCAAACTAATCTTGCTCCTGGTGACGTCAGTGAAACAATTTATGCGTTTATCTGTGTGTCCTCATTTTTTACCCAATAAAACACATTTCATAGGCTTTAAACCATTTATTCCACTTTTATCTCAATGACGGACCACTCCCTCGGTGTCCCTGGTATGACCTGTCTCATATTAATGTGTAGGCAGTTTGTGTACATATTAAAATGGTATAAACAGTAGTTGTGTTATGCAAGTAAAATTATTGAAATTGAAATATAAATTAAACAATTTTCACAGCGACTTGTTAAATGCCATTCAGTTTCCCTTTAATTACGTCCATGTTGCATTATTGCGACTTCGCGTAACCAAATCTTTAGCTCGTTCAGGAATATAATGATTCGCGGGGGGTAATTGGTTAACATTTATACTTCCATAACGAATCACATTTATTACAAGTGTTCGCCAAGTATACAGAGTAAATAATATTCATTTCAATTAAATTACTTTTAGACAATTTAAACTTTGAGTTACGTAAGTGCTGAGCTGGGTAGGATGAGGTAGGGTGTATGGGGAGAGGGATGACAGTTTGCGTATGGAAATAAAGACGGAATAAAATTTTCTTTCATCTCCACTTAGCTTAAGCTGGAGTCAATAAATTTGCCGAACTTCAATATTAACGAATCTAAATTTTCACGGTTATTTGACATTTTTGATTATAAGTTTTTCACGAGAAAAATAAACCGTTGAATTTCTATCCAACGGTTTGAAGGAGAAAGAGTTGAATTATTCATTAAATGGAACTATCGACTCCTTATAATCGTGTCTTCGATACTTCGTCGTCGGACTTAATTAAATATACTAATTATCATTAAATATACATTAAGATGGTTTGGACACATGGAAAGAATGAGTGAAGACAGAATGGTAAATAAGGTATATGTAAACGGCGTGAACGGAGCTAGGAATAGAGGAAGGCCGAGAAAAACGTGGCACGATCAAATCAATCAAATATTGAATGTCGGTCACGTGAGGAGTCGGAAAAATCGACGTGCGTGCATGACAAGATGTATGAATGTAGAGGAAGCGAGAGACGTATGTCAGGACAGAACAGTGTGGCGTTCCATTCTTTCTGCCTACCCCTCCGGGGAGACGGCGTGATGGTAAGTTAGTTAGTTAGTTACTAATTATCAGTTAAATTGATAGCAAAATACAGAACGGTATTCTCTTTATTTTCTAATGACTATTCCTCTTATGTCTGTGGGAAACGTTGTTGGAAATGTGCTTTAGTCGTTTTTTAATACGGGGGCAAAATGTGTTGCCCGAAGTGGTGACGAAGGATGATTTAGATACAATATTCTCGCCCTACTACTGAAGCCCTACATTATTCTCGGCCAGAGAATGAAAGATCAGTTAAGGTTGGCATTGTAGAGTATAATGGGATCAGTCTTATTTAAAAAACTGTTTCCGAGGCGAAGAGAAGAGGAGCAGTGCCTGGATGGAGTTGTCGTAGGAGATAGCATCATGCGAAGTACGTGGTAGTTTATTGGGGAGGAGGAGGACTGTGTTCTTATTATGCAGGGAAAAAACTTGAGATAAAACAATTCCTTATAATAAACCTTATATTTATTTTTCTATAAGACTTATTTTGCCTTGTCAAACTACACATTGTTTAAATAGTTAATTTTATAAAAGAAATATGAATATTTTTATAAAAATAATAGTAACACTGGTCCCCGTAATAAAAATATTCACATTTAAATGGTACAATCGAGGCGTATCGGTAATCGAATGATAAATTACGGACATCAATCATTAGTTTGCAAATGACGGATGACGGTTTTCAAAAGAAATATTAGAATAGCGAACGCTGCGAGGGACAGCGCTCGGATGAGAAATGTGAATCTGGTGCACGCTCGTTCGTAATAAGTAAAGCCTGTTCAACTCAACAATACCATTACATAGAAGGAAAATAAAGGACAGCTAGATGTATTGGAGCCATTTTATAGTAGTGGGATAAAAACACCAAAATTTGAAGTAAATGAACATATCTCCGATTCAAATTAGCTGACGTCACACCGTGAACTAATAATAATGTATTGAGGCAATGCCGGATTAGCCACATATGTTAGCAGAAATATTATTAATTAGTATTATTTCTAAATTTGTTTACATTAAATCGAGAAAAGTATGTTTGTAAAAGTTGTGTTTTAATTGATAATCATACAAAACCCAAGGTTCTAGTCACTAGTTTACTACTGTTCTAGGCTATACCTGGATGGTGATGTGTAAATAACTTTCATAATCCGTTGTTTTGGCGGAAACACTTTGATATTTCAACATTATAAACTGTTTAATTAAAACACTGTTAAATATTATCACAATTGATTTAATTTCTATTTAATTGTCGCGACAGCTGTTGTTGTGATTTCATTATTGATTGTAACACCTGATGATGTTAACATTGGTTAGCGAAACAGCTGTCGCGACAATCAGTAGAAATGAAATCAATTGTGACAGTGCCTTAATTAAAGAGTTAATAACTTTAATGTTGCAGATGACATGATATGCCGGGTGAGCTGCGTGCTGTGGGAGTCTGGGGAGGTGGTGAGGAGCGGAGAGTACCTCCCAGATGGCACTCCATGTTCCTATGACAACGAACATCATTTCTGTATTGAGGTATGATGAATGTTGTAGATAATGAATACATAGCATTTTGTCCTCTTTTGTTTGTAACAAATAACTTCTTTTCATCTGATCATGCCAACAAAGATTGCTGAAATAGCTCATAACAATTAATTAATAATATGTGATACTTGTAATAACAGTGTTTAAAAATGTCAGCATTTAATACTTTTTATTTGATAAGAAACAATTTTATTAATTTATCTATTGAGGTGTAAGTATTATACATAATAATTACAATATATTGTACATATGTAAAATTTTCTCTCATAAAACAAAGAAAATACATATTTTTTCAATGTACATCTTTTTTCATAGAATTTAAAATACAGATTTGTATCAATAAAGAATCTTCATTAAGTCACTTTGAATATCCAGTCGCCGCTATTCCATTAGTACAATCAAAAGAAAAATTTGTTTATCTTTATTTTGCGGTTAATTGAAAAATTGAAAAAGTTCCTTGGAACCTCCAATCGTCTCCTTTGTGTTATTAAATCCCCCCTCGAGAGCGCGAGAATTGTCCTTTTATTGTTTTGCGCGCTTTTATTATTGGACACTTATTGGGAAACTCTATACGGGAGCCTTTCGTGACTTTCTGTGTACATTAGTAAAGAAATGCAAATACAGAATGACGAATACACCTTCCCTTATAACAATGTAGACACGTGTGCCCGCGGGGAAATTTTTCGTATTATCTTTTCAATTTTGTTCCCCGTTGTTCAATTTTTCGGGAGCAGTTTGCGGAGTTTGGGGAGTACAGACCGGGACCTCAAATGTCTATTTTGGCGAGCGCTTCGCGCTTTGTGGGCATTTTTTTTAGTTTTATTATATAGATAACGAAATCTGTTTTATATTTCTGGTTTACCAGGCTACACTATTTTCTAATTTTGTTAGTATTATAAGCCCTGAAAATAGTGTAAAATTATATACAGTTTTATAATTAATACAAATGAAAACATTAGTTTTCAGATTTTTATTATATTTTATGGAAATTCCATGTTTCGCTTTTCTAAGTCATTCTCAAATGACATTTGATAATGCCTTAGAAAGGCAAAACATGCCATTCTCACAAAATATAATAAAAATTCTAGAAAACTGATATTTTCATTTGTATTCGATATTTATAATGAAGTTTTACATTAGTGTTCAAGAAACAATAAAAAAATACAGTTTTATGAAAATACTATAGACATGAGAAGTAAAATTAAGAAAAAACTCTGAGATTGTTTCAATATATGGAACGAATGGACGAGAGTAGAATGGTTAAAATGTTGTATACAAGCAGTGTGAATGAAAGGGAAGCCAAGCTGCGGAAGACCAAGGAAGGCATGGTATTGCCAAATTAATAAAATGCTAAAATGAGACCACATTCGATGTCTGAAAATCGACGATCGTGCATTTTACGATATATGAATACAGCAGAAATAAGAGAGGTATTTCAGAATAGAGTTTAATTATTATAGTTCTTCAAATATAATAATTGGAGATATTAGAGATTTTGGGCGCTGGGCGGACTGCGCAACTTTTCTTCCTCGATCGATGTTTTGCAAGTTCCATCTTCAGGGTAGCTCTAGTCATATATACCTTGAAGATGGAGACTTCAACGATCTCCGAAACATCGTCCGAGGAAGACAAATTACACGGTTGTAACCAAGATCTCACAAAACTTGTTGCTACAAACAGTGACAATCTATGCAATTAGAATAATTGAAGTTATTATACATACAATTAGCGTATTTAGTTTCAAGTTTTTATTACTTTCAAATATACATTACTTTGAAAGAAAACACGAAATCGTTTTCTCCCATATTTGATGATCTTTGTTCTTGGATAACATTTTAATGACAAATGTGTTATCGATTTGATCGATAGGCAGGCTGCCCAGGCTGTTAACGTAAATATACTGGCACAACAATTCATTTACATGTGTTTTAGGGGAAATGTCATACATTTGGATGCAATGGACTAGAAAATTCCACAGAAAAGGAAGATCGTTGCGGAGTTTGCAACGGCAACGGAGGTTCGTGCTTCGATAATCATCTCACATTCAACAAGACGGTAAAAAAAGGTTTGATATCAATTTTATTTAATATTTAGACATTCGTATATGTCGTTAGCCTCAGTATTTTCTCATAAGGCAGTGTTTTTAATAAAATCATTTTATACTAGAATGAAGAACTTAATTTGTGGTGTGGCATTCTTCTTTCTTCTTCTTTAACAACCGTTGCCGTCCACTGCTGGACATAGGCCTCCCCCATACTTCTCCATGTATGACATGTCATACAGGGGGTAGTTGGCATTACAACGCCATGCTCCCCAGACGGGTTGGCGAGGTGTCCTTCCACGTTAGCCAATTCATCAATATTATCCACCGAGGTTATTCACACTCGATCTCTAACATTTCGCATAGTTTTCAGGGGAGACCAAAGTCGAGGAGGTGTGGATAGGTACTTGGATAGGTACTACGGTGATGGCCATGCACCGCTCGAAGAGTCAATAGGACCCCCTTACTCTCCTTGTGTGTGGCATTATTAAAAATAAAATTTAAACACTTTTACTAGTTTTTACACCACGTTATTTTTGTTAAAACCAATCGATTCTGAAACCAAGTGGTGTAAAATCTAAGAAAAGGGTTTTAACGACATATTTTTTTTGTTCAAGTTTAAATAATGATAACGACATTCTTTACTTGAGTAATAATACTGAAAACGTCTGTTTTCTAGAAGATTTACTATCATTTATGGGAATGACATGTTTTGCCTATCTAAGGCTGACAGGCGAAACATATTATTCCCATTCTCTAAAACATATGTTTTCATTAGTATTAATTATTTAATATGGGATTTTATATAATTTTTCAAGTAATGACATTTCTTGCTACAAATCTTAAGTAGTTATAATAGTTATACCTGTATAGTAAGTCTTTAAAAGAATGTGATCCCTGTGACCGGTTGCAGAGCTGATGAGGCTGCTGGTGATCCCCCGGCACGCGCGCCACCTGAGCGTGCGGGTGCGGCTGCACTCCTCCGCCGACTCCAACGACATCGTGGCCTACACCCTGTTCCACCTCGCGCTCAAGGACCGCAGCAAAAAGCTCTACCGCATGCTCCTTAGGGACCAGAACGACATGCAGGCGGCAGAGCACAGGTAACATATATTCCGAGCTAACTGTAATACAGTCGAACCTCTCATCTTCTTCTTCTTTAAAAGCCGTTGTCGTCCACTGCTGGACATAGGCCTCCCCCATACTTCTCCATGTATGACATGTCATACAGGGGGTGGTTGGCATTACAATGCCACGCTTGCCAGAAGGGTTGGCGAGGTGTCCTTCCACAATATTATCCACTGAGGTTAATTACTCGATCTCGCACATTTAGCATAGTTTCCAGGGGAGAACAAAGTCGAGGAGGTGTGGATAGGTACTTGGGATCAGATCAATCCTCCAGCGTTATTATTTTCACAATCGCATAACAAGCAGATTGTGAAAAAAAGCTCTCTTAACGAGCGACATTTCGGAAAACGTCCAGAAGAGAAGACTAAATGTTACGTGGAGTTCCAACAAGAAGGTTTGGGTGACACGTGCCATTTTCACTGATAGGAGTCCTTCTGTGAAAAAATATTTACTTGAGATGAATCTGCCACTTCATATCTTGCTCGTTGTGGATAACGCACCCGCCCATCCTCTAGGCCTACAAGATGATATTATTTAAAAATAATTTTATCAAAATCCAGTATCTGCCTCCCAACATTACTCCGTCACTCCAGCCTATGAACCAGCAGGTTATTTCTAACTTTTAGAAACTCTAAACTAAAACACACTTCACTCATAAATTCATAAATAATAAACTAGTAATTGGGTTTTTGTAAATTGTTTTTTTGCAAATTTAAATCGCATTTCAAGTGATTACGCTCCTTTACAATTTAAAGTATGTAATTTTATTTGAATAAACGTTAAAATTAATGAACATGATTATATTTTTCTACATGGAGCGCATTACCGTATTTTAAATTGATTCATATAGGAAAATTAACTAACTAACTATTACTCCGTCTCCCCGAAAGGGTAGGCAGAAAGAATGAACTGCCACATTTTAACCGATGCGGCACTCCATCTTTCTCTTTTCGCCCCCGCGAGAGACGCGGTGTGATGCGTTGCGAACCTCATCGCCACCAATAGGCATCTCCCGCGCACACTTCGATCGTTCAACGTCCACAAAATAATCTAATACAAATAATATAAAATAAAATGATACAAAAAAAAAATAAAAAAAAAATATTATTCAACACATAATGTTATTTTAGATGGTGCACTTGTCGTCAGCTGGACGATCCGGACATTTGTGTTTATTTAATTTATATTCCACGTATATTTGTTTCGCTTAATGAGTGTTTCACATAACGAGTAAGATTATGGCACGAATTATTCTCGTTATGAGAGGTTCCACTGTATATTCATTCACATTTGAATAACTTTTTGAAAATACTGTATTTTCAGAACCCTATTTGAACATGTTTTGAGCCACAGACAACCGTCTTTAGTGCAAATTTTTTTTAACAAAAAAATGAGAAAAAAACGTTTTTTATATACTACAAGCAAAATGAAAAAAATTCGTCGGGGTTGGGGGATTTAGTCTAAGGATTGGGTTAATTGTTTATAATAAAAGTAATAATATGCAAACTTTTAAAGCGCCGTTTTAATGATGTAATCACTTCAAGGACGCTTGGACTTGGATCTTCTGGCTTACAGAGGTTCAGCTCATGTGGCTATTCCTCTTACGTCTGATGGGAACATTGTTGGAAGGCGATTTGGTGGGTTGTTGATTACGAAGTGTTTTATATCTAAATATTTAAATATGAACGCTGCATCTACATATCTTTGCGATCAGAAAGAAAATAATAATAATAAAAAAAACACTTGAGGAGGGGACTATTATTATTAAATCATGGTAAAACAATATAATTGTTTTTTTTTGTTTATTACTATTTCATTATGGATCTGAAGCGACCTTTTAAGAAACAGGCCACAAAGCCTACATTAAGAAGAAGAAGAGCTATTTCATTATTTGAAACTGGAGAGAAATGAAATTTTCAGTCCCATCTGGGAGGACAGCTATGACGCCCCGGCGGCCGTGCTGGGGGGGACGTCCCTGAGGGCGGGCCGCCCGCCCGGGAGCCTCACGCTGCGGGCGAGGGGGCCCCTCCACTCGGACATCACCTTGCTGGTGAGTCATACTCCATCTCATATTCAACTTCATTCAATACGAACTAAACTAAACCCCATCATTCATAATTACTATAATTATTTTATTATTACACTCGTATCCTGATAAAAGCAATTAATTGTAAACAGAATTTACCAATGAAGGTGAACATAGCCATTTACAATGGAGTTTTGATTCCACCCTTTAGATATGGGAGTGAAGCATGGAATTGACATAAAAATATAAGAGCAGAATAAATAAGGTACAGATTTTATCCCTTCAGACGTATGTGTGGTAGAACGATGTATGATAGAATTTAAAATGTTGTTATCAGGAAAACAATTTTGAGCGGAAGAAAATATTACGAACAAATTTATCAAAATATCACTGGTTTGGACATATGGAACTCATAGATGAAGAAAGAATGGTTAAAAAAACTTTACGTTAGCGATTTAAATGCCTTACAGAATTAAATTTTAAAGGTCGGTTATGTTTTAGCCGGAATAATCAACGTGTGTGTGTGATTCGCTGTATAAACGCGGAGGAAACTAAAAAAGGTGTGTCATAGAATAGTGTGTCGGTCCATTCACTTTGCGTACCTTTCCGTGGAAACACGTGATAATTTGTTGTCGATGTTATCGACCTTCGTGGCAGAGTGGTAAGAGCTCTGACTTGCATACCGAAGGTCCCGGGTTCGATTCCCGGCGATGGCAGTGTGATTGTCACACTGTCTTTGGTCTGGTGTAGAATTCTCGTGACAATAAAATGGCGATAGATTGGCTACCTATCACAAATCATAAAAATCAATATAATAGCTAAAATAAATTGTATACAGTAATTGGGTTCAAACGACCTGTTGTTGTATACAAGAAAAAAAATTGGTAATTTATTAAGGTTTCTTACTGATAAATTCTTCCCAACAATGTTTGCGTAAATGAACAATCCAAGCATTTTGGATTATTTGTATGTACAAATGATAAAATAAAATGATACATAAAATATCTAAATAAACAATTAAGTTTTTATCTATTGATTTTTAAAACAGGCAATCTTAAATGAAACGAAGATGTTTGATATTTGTTTTTCTTTTCTGTCTTCCCTAAAATATGCAGGAGGTGGAAAATTGAAAATCTGCCTTAAATTTACATACAGACTCCATTACAACTGATTATTCGCAACCGGGTAATATATTTCTATTCCAGTTTGAAATGCTTTACGGATTCCCGCTCACCATTGTAATATACGACTGCTTGCCTAGTATAGGAACCTCGCATCTGGAGAAAGGGAGGCTATTCTTCATTTTTTCAATAAGAATCAGATTAAGCTCTATATCTTGGCGTGTGATATCTGAATTACAGATCGACTAAAGTTTTTTCGGTATTTTATGTCCTAACTTAAGTTTTTTTTGTGTGCAACAGTTTTTTTTGTGTTTGTGTATTGATTCTCATGACATGTGATACAGCTAATTTATCGCCATTTTTATTGTCACCTGAATTCACCAGACTGTGTGAGAATCACACTGTCCTCGCCGGGAATCGAACTCGGGATCTTCGGTGTTACAGTCATAGTTTTTACCGCTCCGCTAGGAAGGTAGTGGTCTAGGAACACGAAATACTGGACTAAATGTCCGGATTACTTAACACGACCTACGAGTATAGCAACTAAACGAGCCGAGGCTTAGACTATGAAATATTTTTACATTTAATAATTGCCTTTAAACGATTTTCACCTTATACTTAAAGACATAAAAGTTATACTGCTTATCAAATAAAATATTCAATCATAAACACTTTCAAGTTTATGTGGGCGTGTAGAAACGTCCCTGCGAGTACATGGTCTAATGCGTGTAGAATTTTAATATCAGGGGAGTAGGATCGTTTTCTTATTATATTGTACTCGTATAAGCAGAGGCGTCCTCAAAAGTATATGTATGGTACTAGTACCTACGCGTATGTGAATATTTCTCCCTAATAAAACGTCGATTTCGGTAAAACCGCTAAGCTAAGCGTTACACGTGATAAGCACTCGATATAAGCCATTCAGGCAGCTTTTCTAGTTAAAAAATAATCTAACGGAAGGTACATTGATAGGATTCGTAAAACTTCTTAAAAACGTACATAAGGCTCCATTGGTTCAGAATATATTTTTAAACAAAGTAAAGGAGAATTTTTTTCAAACATCGTTAAAGCATTAACGACGTCTGAAACAAGCGTATTAAATTTGATATGACGAGACAAATAGATAGTACACACGGAACGTTAGTCGGAGGTAGAGAAAACGCTTTGCTTGTCAACATTTCAAATATGAGGGGTATTGACAAAGTGTAGTATTTCAGAGGCGGATGCGAAATGTTCAGCAATGTGTTTTGATATCGATGTTAACGGTTTTCATAACTTATTTCTGCGCAACGCCAACGTAACATTTGATACCAGATAATGTGGAATTTAATCCTTTTTGGTGGAGGCTTTTAAAATGTAAAGACTCGTGCAGAAGTACTGTATTGTGAAGTCCATTTTATTTTATTTTCAACTTCTGAAACAATATTTGAGTTCAGCGTAACTTGGACCCACCGCGCCACACTTTGGTTAGATATCCGCTTACTTTGCGACGGGATAAGGGTGGAGCGTTCACCCAATTCTAATAATAACCCTTGGTAACATGTAGCATGCGGGGTTTTCATAACGCGCCTCTTATTATGTCCCGGGTTTATTAAGTCTATAAATTTGCTAACATTAAAGAAATTGAGGTTTATGACAGTATCGGGAAATATGATTATGAGCACCGAGAAGCGGCGTATATGGTTCTCACGGTTTACTGTCGTTCAGATGATTATCTCTTTGTTTAGGGCTGCTTTGTGTTTCTTTTACCCAGTATTTTCATTATCTTACAAAAACGCGTCTCTCGCTTTTAATATATATCTGAAAGGATGTGGACACTGCGAACATGTTTGATGAGATGATAGCGTACCTATAATATAAAAAATAAACTTTCATTGTTGTTATTAGTTTTCTTTTATTATTAGAATAATAATAATCTCAATTAATGGTTGCTTGTTCTTTTAAATTCTATATTGTATATGTGTTTTATCAAGTCCTTTGGTAGTTTCCTCTCACTCATTCACTTTCTCTATTACGGGAGTAAGTGTTTCACTCAACTATGCAGGAAGCACTTCAATCCTTAGTTGTGTAAGACAGCTTCTCCTCGATTCAAATACTAGTCCACTCCTAATGTTTGGAGCTACGGCGTTCGTTTTCTGCCGATCCCACGCCGTCTATTACATTTTTATTTTAGTCACGGTGAAAAAAGTATATGCAATCCTCAATTAATCACAAACATACTCGTAGTATGTACTAGTTTATGACTATATTGCATTATTGTATTTGCCCACGAGAACCTTAATTGCAATCAAAGGATATTAGACCTTATTCAGGTGGGAATCCCAGTCTGGTTGGTATTGGCAATGGCACGGCAGTCCGTCTATTGGCCGGCCCCGAGTAATGTGGGTGAATCAATACATGTAATAAAAGGCCCCCCGCCCCTCCCCGCTCCGGTGGAAACTCCTTACTAAGCGGTTGTAAAGGAGAGCAGTAGATGTATAATTTATCGACGAGAAACTTCAATTGAATTTGCTTGCGAATACTAAAATGTGAGTTTATTGCGATAAATACTATCAAAGTTCCAGGCTCGGATTTACTTCGGAACAAATAACCGTCGAGGAATTTCCGGTCGCTCGTCACCCCGTCTTCGCGCCCCCGGGGGAATGTTTTCTTTTTACAGCTCATGTATTAAACTCGTATGTGCTCGTATTGTATATAAGAAAACTATTCCTTTCTACTATCGCGATTTTGTTTAAAGGATTTTATTATTATAGTTTCCCAATGTTATGTGATTATTGACATTCGAAAACCTTACTGATATATACGAGTATTTCATTGTTGTTATTATCTTAATATACCCGTGTAATAGTCATACAGAAATCTTTTTAATAATCGTAAATGTCACGCCGTTTACAATAGAGTTCTGGTCCCAACCATTATGTTAAGGAAGCTAAGCATAGAACTGGCAGAAGAAGGATGAGAACAGAATAAATGCGGTAGAGATGAGATCCCTAAGACGTAGTAGAACGATACGAGATATGTCAGAATCTCAAATACTGATATCAGAAAGGAATGTAGAGCGGAAAAATGTATTATGAACAAAATTATGAAAGGATCGCTGCGTTGGTTCGGACATATAGAGCGCATGGATGAAAAAAGAATGGTTAACAAAGTATTCGTTAACGATGTAAATGGAGTTCGGAGTCGAGATAGACCGAGAAAAACATGGCATGAAACTAAAGAGAGGTGTGTAAGGATAGAGTGGTATGGCGGTCTATTCTCTCTGCCTACTGATTGGTTTGTTTTTTGTTTGTTTTTGTTTGTAATTTCATAATCAATAAATGAGCTCAGGAAAAAAAATTGACCTACATCTTATTTTGCTAAAATAATTAGCATCCGTTTAATTATCCGGAAAAATCTGTAACCGGAACACCTCCAGTTCCAATTAGTCCGGATAAACGACGTTCTACCGTATTAATCAAGTATAAATATCTTACGATTTTTAATGGCTGATTATTTCGTAGAATATATTTTTTACAGTTGATCTTACCTGTTTAGTGTATCAACGTTATAAATTTAAATTTATTGGTAGATGTTCTTTGCAAATAATAAAAATAAATAATAATAGTTTGATTATTTCAGTTTTTTTTATTAACTACAAGTCCTGGTGTCTAGTATGTATGAGGCATGCATGCGAAATGATCTTATGATGAATGTGAATAAGTCTAATTAAATGATTTTCGAAAAATAAGGAATCATGACAGTCTGCAACAATAGCACGAATGGTGTAAATCTGGAATAAGTAGATGAGTTTATATATTTAGGTAGTATGTTTTCAAAGGGGAAGGATATTAAAAGAAGGGTTGGGGCAGGCAATAATGTGAAAAGTGCACTTCAAGTTGTCTTCGCAAACAAAAACCTATCCAAAAAAGCTAAAATGGTGTTCTTGTTCACTCTTATGTATGGAAGCGAAGCACGGGACTGGCAAAAGAAGGATGAAAGTAGAATAAATGCAGTAGAAATAAGATCTCTTAGACGAATTTGTCGAATGAAAATATAAGTGAAAGCAGTGCGAATGAAAGCTTTATGAATAAAAGAATAAAAGGAACATTAAGATGGTTTGGACACATGGAAATAATGAATGTATTATATAAAGAATGGTAAAATAGAGGAAAACCGAGAGGAAAACGTGTCACGATCATATAAATCAAATATTGAATGTTGACCCCGTGAGGAGTTGGAGAAATCGACGTGCATGACACTATGTATGAATGTCAACCGTTTCGGGGAGATGGCGTGATGGTTAATTTGTTTTAGTTAAATAATTTGATTACAACTTACATTCATTTAGTTTTAATCCACTAGTTCTTTCGGTTACGACCGGTTTCGGCACCACGTTGACATCTACTGGGACCACAAGCTTCTGAAATTAGTGGAATAAAACAAATTATGCATAATAAATACTTTTTTTTAAATATTATCATCCAAAGTGAAGGGGTCGAAAAAGATATCACAAGCTGGATGGCCGGATAACCGTCATCCATATTACTCAAAAAATTGATCCTGATGTTTACGACCAAATTCGGCCAGAAATTGCACTACGCATATCAACAGCTCGTGGGATTTTAATAGTTAAGGTCCCTCTGACTTTTCCGAGGTAATTTCGCATGGTGCTGCGTTAAAGAATGTTGTTGCTGCGTTACTTTTTACAACTTGCGTGATCTATGGTTTCTATACTAGGCGAAGCCCCTGCTGCGAAAAGAATTTATTGTATGATTAAATTATTCATTTAGGAAACATTAAAATGGTCATAATTACATTTCATTACGTTATATTACTCTTGAGATTCATAAAAGAGAACGACTCCGTGTGATGTCTTCCGCCATAAATAAAACAGAACAAAACTAAAGAAGCAAATATTCTTCCAGAACAATTTCATTGATTATATTTTCCGTTTTATGCTGGATAGAAAAATTGAAAAATTCTATATCCCTAATTATATAATAGATAAAAATATAATTATTCAAATTAATTGCTATAGTTGTGATTCACTTGTACCGAGACATTTTAATATACTCTTCATTCATACACGAACGCGCATAGATTATTCTGATTTTTTATAAGACATACAACAACAACAACAACAAACCATCACGCCGTTTCCCCGCAGGGGTAGGCATAGAGAATGGACCGCTACACTACTCTATCCTGGCACACCTCTCTAGCTTCCTCCACATTCATACATCGAGTCATACACGCACGTCGATTCTTCCGGCTTCTGACATGACCAACTTTTAATATTTGATTAATTTGGTCATGCCATGTTTTCCTCGGTCTACCTCGACTCCTTACTCCATTTACATTGTTAACGTATACTTTTTTAACCATTCTTTCTTCACCCATGCACTCCATATGTCCGAACCAACGCAGCGAACCTTTCATAATTTTGTTCATAATACCTTCTTTCGCTCTACATTCCTTCCTAATATCAGCATTTGAGATTCTGTCGTACATCGTTTTACCACACATTCGTCTTAGGGACCTCATCTCTACCGCATTTATTCTGCTCTCATCTTTCTTCTGCCAGTTCCATGCTTCGCTTCCATACATAAGGGTTGGAACCAGAACTCCATTGTGAATGGCCATTTTCGCTTTCATTGATAAATTCTTGTTTCCAATAACTACTTTTAAAGCTCCATTCACTTTGTTACCCGCACCAACCCTTCTTTCAATATCACTGTTCGTTCGGCCATCCGCTGTGAACATGCTACCTAAATACAAAAATTCCCTCACCTGTTCCAAGTTCTCTCTTCATTTACACTTATATTACAAACTGTCATTTGCTCTTCCCTTTCAAAAACTAACACCTTTGACTTTCCGACATTCATCATTAAATCGTTCGACTTGCATACCTCATACATTCTCGACACCAAGACTTGTAATTCGTCCGCACTATCCGCAACGAGAACGGCGTCGTCCGCGTAAAGCAGACAGTTTACAGACAGATCACTCATCTTAGCACCAGCATTTATACCTTTAAGTTATTTCATACACTTGTCCATATACAGATTGAACAACCAAGGGGACATCACGCAGCCCTGCTTAACACCCTTCGTGATATCAAACCAGGGCGTGATGTCCACATTTACCCTAACACTGGCAGTGCTCCCTTCGTAGAGAGAAGCAACCGCCCGTATCAGTTTTGTGCTCACTCCGTGTTCGGACAAGATTGACCACAGTTTTTCTCTGTTCACTCGATCATAGGTTTTTTGCAAATCGACAAACGCACAGAAAAGCTTACGGTTTTTGGCCATAAACTTCTCCGCAAGCGTTCGAAGTGCAAAAATCTGATCCATACATTCTCTTCCGGTCATAAAAGCGCCTTGAACATCCCATACTCTTTCAGTCGTCGTCTTTTTTACTCTTTCTATTAAAATTCGACCGTAGAGTTTACCAACGGCGCTTAATAGACTTATTGCCCGGTGATTTCCACAGTTCATACGAGACATATGCTTGCAATTCATTTAATTTTATTATTTTTTTCGAATTAGCAGTTCGAATTGTATATTTTCAGAAATCTATCAGAATTTATGCGATTAAATTTTACAGACTCCAAGATTTGTTAATATCCTATTTGTCGGACCACATACATGAGTCACAGAAGTCATTTATACCGCAAAATATATACACTCGTTTGTGTGATTAACATAACCAGGAATTAATGTCAGAATGTTTTTGGCCTACAATCCTGGACGTAGGTTTCCTCTCGTATTTTTAATTCTTTTCGATCTTAGTGATTTGCATCCGGACATTTTAATTCACACAATTCCGGATGTCGTTGCGCCAACGCGTGGGTGCCCAACTCCACGCTTTGCCGTCCCCGGGCGCCAGCACAGCAATCGCTTTATCCGCTTTTTAAATGGGTCACGAGCAACCTGTCCCGCCCATCGCCACTTTAGGGCTGCGGCCTCTACGATGTCGTCGGAGACCTTTGTCCTGACACGTATGTTCTCATTAATGACTCTGTCCCGCAGGCTGATACCAAACATATCTCGATCCTTTGCTCTCAGGGTGGCTTTCAGTTCGTTTCATTCGTCGCATTTTTTGTGACGTTGGATTATTTAGGAATATTCTTAAATAAAATAATAATACACTTTTAGTATTTTTACCAAAACTACTTTATTTGGTAACACCAACTGAGCTTCGTCAGGGTGAGAGAGTAAACTAAATATAAAATCAGAGAACAATATATGAAGAAAGAAATATAAACTGAGGGGAGAAAGAGGGGCAGGGGAAAGTGTGCGCGAGGACGAATAGGATGTAAGAACGGTGAGTCATGCTCACTAGGGAAAAAAATATGGAGAATTTCTAATTCAGATTTTAGTGGCTGACAGAGGAGTTAAATTTTTATATTTTTATGGGAATATTTTTAATTATTTTCAATGAGGAACATGGCTAAAATTGGACTATGAGAAATATTGGTTTGATTATTTATTAAGGGTAGATTATACGGTTAAGGGCTTTATTAATTTCTAATGCTTCCAAACTATCTAATTTAAGATCCGGGGAGTTTTTGTAAAGCATTTTCAGACCAGAATCATTAAGATATGTATATGGTTTGTCTCTAACAGATGGTTGGCGAACTAAAAAAACCGTTACTATTTAGACATCTGAGATGTTCCTTCACCTTTACGTTAACTTTTCTAGCGGTTTTACCTACATAAAATGCATCACAGTCATTACATGTCAATTGGTAAACACCCGCACGGTTAAATTTATTTTCCCTGTATTTAGTATTGCCTAGTAGACTACCCAAGGAATTCCTAGTGTAAAAAGATGGCTTAATATTGAGAGGAAAGATTCAAACACTTTGAGCTGAAAACTGATTTAAATATAGGATTTTTACGCCATTGGTAATTTGAAGTATTCTGAGAACTATTATTATATGAATATTTTTTGGAAGCTATTTTTTTATTTTTTACTAAAGATTGAATCTATTGATTGGGGCTTATATCCATTATTTAGGGCAATTTGTTTGATAATTGAGTGTTTATAAACATGTAGGTAATTTATATTTGATAAGGGGATAGAAACAGGACGATGAATTAACGAAAGAATAATCCTGTTCCTTTTTTCCCTTAGTCTGGTTCTGTCCATAAGTAAAACAGCCGAATTAAAGCGCTATTTTCCCCTCTACATTTTGGTTGATATCTCAGCAATAATTCGACGTTAAATTAAATTTTAAAAGCCCTCAAGTCATTCGTGTCCCTCCCAGTAATTTATTTGCTGCTTTTATGGCCGGTGTGGTCCAAACTAATTCGAAGATCCGTGAACGAGCCTGAATATCGCCTCAAATAAAGCTTTCGCTATGAAAAGATTTTAACTAATTAATCAGGGGACGCTCTTAACGAAAAAACGTTTTTAACGACTTTAAATTGTAAAATTAGTTGTGCCTAATTTATACTTACAAATAAAACGATCAACATTAAAATTCAAATACAATTAAATATCGAAACCATTTGCCTGTAACAATATTTATTCGATAGCCCTTGTTTTGACTGAAACACTATGATACTTCAATATTAGAAACTGTTATATACAAAACGTTGTTTATGGTTTCATATTTTTATTATTATTTTATTTTATTACAGTTAAAGAAATAGGTTGACGAAACAGCTGTCGCGAAAAAATAAATAAATAAAAAGTTGGGATACCATTAGCGTTATATATTCTAAAAGTTAATTAAATTTATTTGAGTTTTTCAACCTTAATTATTTTATCTACACTTAAATAAATATTTCTCTTGGAGCATTAATCTTAAAAAAATAAACTTCAATGAAAATTATTATCACTGAGACAATATAAGTATTCTTATTTGTTGTCTTTTCGCGTATCTTGCCTTTCCCTGCGGTAATTTTCAGGACTATTGATGCCACTTTGCATTGGTTTAACGGATTTACTGGATATACAAACTTATTTACTATAGAGGACGATTAGGCAAATCTTAACATAAATCAGATTTTCTTGGAGAACATTATAGGCTAAGCTTAATTAAGAGGAGGGGACTTTTAACTTTTATTTTGGCCCGCTTTGTACAAGCGCTACTCTGCAGAGCATTGGTAAACTTTAATATAACCTTATATGTTGAGAGATTAACTTTAACCAAAGGAATAATGGAAATATATTTTATACCAATTTGTCCATAAACTTAATACCATATAAGATATTTGCATCATTTTTATTATGTTCATTTTAAATTCTCTCCAGGTCTCGTTTTGATATAAGGGCACAACGCGTCTGAGAAACTCTCTTTAAACAGAAAGATTTTAAAAGAGCTCTTGAAATTTCATTCCATGACATGACGATTGGTTTCTTCATTCCAATTAGTCGGTCCTGCGATATTGAATGTACGATTTGCAGAATTTGAGGTCAATGGGCATCGTGAGACATCAAAAGGGATTTCGGAAGACATTTTCTAATAGGTTGCAAGGTGCTGCCATCTAGAGCCTTGTTAACAAGTCAATATAGTTACTACTCATTTCTCTCAAGTACAGTACTGTGGGTCATGTGAAAACTTTTGGTATGTGTCACATCATGTACTCGTACATCGATTAAAAAAATAATGATGTCTAGATAACAGAAAATTTTCTGCACATAATGATGTCTGCATTGTCGATTTATAAAGCACAGATGATAAAACTCTGAACAGCACCGCCGGATAGTGGAGCAACATTTTTATTTGTGTTCATTCCACTATCTATTATACAATCGATAAAAGAAGATTAAGTGTGTCGCGTGGGTTGAGCTTTCGCGGGGTATTTTTTCAAGAAGCAGAATAGCATGCACAATATCTAAAATTTGTTTGCCGCAGTTGATGTTCGCCTCTTGGTTGTTAGTTTTACCGGAGGGACTTACTGAACTTCAGACCTTCCAATTAACTAATTGACTTTATATTTAAAGTTTTGCGCTTTTCACAAGAGAATTTTCTGTACACCGAGAAATGAAATTCAATTCAAGTTAATGAAATTTATTTCTTCCTGCGTCTGAATTTAAACAGACTCGCACTTAACGTAATGAAATCATTTTAAATGGGAAACTAAATACTCGCCGGTGTGCAGAGGTACACTGCAGGTAGGGGTAAGTACTCCAAGTAAGTACCCCTGCCCATAAATCTGTTCCAAGTCGGACTCGGTTCATTGTTGTACATTAAAGACTTAAAATGCAAAATAACGAAAAAGAAACTAGCGCTGTTTCTGCATAGACTGTCAAGAAGAATATGTATTATTATTATTAATAATATTATTATCATTATTATTATTATTATTATTATTATTACTTTATTATTACTATTATCATTGTTATTACTTTTATTATTACTATTATTATTATTTTTATTATCGGCATCACTGGAAATCAAACCCGGGAGCATCGGTGTCGCGGTCATAGTGATTGCCCCTCTAACACAAAATCCGTTATATAATATAATTTAGCAAAGTAAAGCGTTTTACGAAGGAAAGGATTTAATAATTCACGTTTTCGTTCTAGTAATTGGAATCTATCCAGAGAGTCGGTAGAAGACAAAAGAACTGTGTCTGAAGTGAGAAATTCGGAGATTCTCCCGAGCTAATCCAGAAGTATATATGTAGCAATGATTTGCCAAATTTTAAGCAATTATGTTCTGTTACATGAACAATGATGTACATTATATTCATATTAACTAATTAAACTAACTAACTAACTAACCATCACGCCGTCTCCCCGAAAGGGTAGGCAGAAAGAATGGACTGCCACACTTGAACCGATGCGGCACTCCATCTTCTCTTTTCGCCCCCGCGGGAGACGCATTATTAATATTGATAAAGACGTCAATTTTCTATAAGTTCAATTAGTGCACAAAGGTGTTCTTGTACCGACACATCTTTGGAATTGAAGCATGGAACTGGCAAAAAAGAATGTAATTAGAATAAATACAGTAGAAATGAGATATCTTAGACGAATGTGGAAACATCTGTGGATAATTGAGTGTCGAATGAATGAACGTATTATGAACAAAATAATGAAAGAATCATTAAGATGGTCTGGACACATAGAAAGAATGAATGCAGAAAGAATGTTAAAAAAATATTTGTTAACGATCTAAATCGGGTGGTAGTCTAGGGAATAGAATGCTTGGCTCCTGATCCAGAGGACTTGGAAGCCTGGACACGACCAGATTTCTTCTTCATAATAATGAGATATTTTCTGGTCATATTGAAGATTGTAAAAATAAATTCTAATATTATATACGTAGATTTAAATCCTTAGTATTAGTCTTTTTTCAATGAACTAGAATTAGAGGAAGGAAGGAAGAAGGAAGAAAACATGGCACGATAAAATAAATCAAATATTGAATGTAGGCCACGTGAGGAATCGGAGAAATCGACGCGCATGCATGACACGATTTATAAATGTTGAGAAAACGATAAATGTACGAGTATGTTAGGAAAAAAAAATGAGGAGTCCATTTTTCTGTCTATCCTTTTCAGGAGACGGCGTGATGGTTAGTTTTTCAATTAGTTTATATGAGAGTGACAAATCACTCCTATATCGTACTCGTATATGGAAAATATGTTGATTAATATTTTAAACTTTCAAAAGTTATAGAGAAGATCTTTCCTTGAATATTGCGTCGATTAAATCCAAGCCACGGCGCGTCACGCTTATGAAGTTGTCTCCATCGCCATCGTGCGATTCCCGCCTTTATATAATTCTCCTTGAAGAAGCCGCGTCTCCCGAGCGGAATATTAATCTCCCCGCCTGCGCCGACTGTATTGGGAGCACTTATCTTAAATAACCTTTGTTTTCATGTTTTCACCTTTGTCTAAGTTACTTTCTTTTTAATCTATTACCCCATTAAGGCGGGAACATGAATAAATCTCCCCGGTTCGTGACCTTTCAGTTGGAATAAAAAACTAAACGAAGTAAATTGAAAAAGATGCTGCTAACGTAACAGACGAAGGTTCAGCGGACGTTTAAACTAACTAAAACGAGTTGGAACTCGATCTAAAAATTATGTTTACGTTCGTTTTTTAGTTACGAATTAATTCACTTTTAAATGGCACCTTTTGATAATTTTAAAATATACGAAATCATTATCACAAAATACAAATTCCGCTTATATTAAACTGTTAATTCGAGGAGCTCGAATAATTGTAGAAAATAGCGAGGATACTGCGACATGCTTTTCAACGATTAGGAAAATTATATGAATTTTAGTTTCTACAAATTCTAGTCCTATGAATTACTTCAAGAATAAAAAATACAAATGTTATTAAAAAAATTGATAGAAGTTCATTGTAAATATTAAAAAAAAAAGTTAAATCTTTATATATTTATTTATAATCATTATTTTTTTAAAACAGGTCGTAGGCACTCGCTATCCTAGCTACTTTGAGAGGTAAATAATTATATGATTGGGATAAACTTTTTAAACTGAATTTTGAAAATAAATATTACGTATATAATTAAACCACCGTATAAGATTTATTTATTATTTTTATTTTTTTATTTTGATAAATTTTATTTTTAACAAAGTTAAAAAAAAAATTACAAATAACACATTAAATAATAATTAGCTTATAATCGTAGGTCCTCACCAAAAATAAGTACTTCTGTGCTTGGTGAGGGATATCACTACATAAAAATATACATATAATATAAGAAAGTCTACAATGCGAGGTAAAAGTATAAGGTACCATATACTAACCAATACAAAAACATAATAAAGTATAACATATTACACATTAATTACATACTCTGTATAATGAATTTAGGTATAAATTTAGTTTCATTTTAAATTGATTTATTTTTTTTATTTTTAATTCCTCAGGGAGAAGGTTGTAATTCTATATTCTCAGATAAATGTGGAGATTTTAGTAAAACTTCGTGTTAGCTTTTGGGATATTAATGTTATTTGGATATCTCAATGATGAATTAGCGATTGAAATGTGTTTTTTTCTTCTTTAAATGAATGTATTATTGAGAATTTCTTATATAATATTTCTAGAGGTGATACATCGAATATTTTAAACAGAGCATCTGTTGGAAAAGTTTATATAAGATATGTGACGATTTGAATTTCATAAATATTGTATACTTTAAGTCTGGTATTTTAATAAAAACATAACTCTATTATGTTGCAAATAAAAGAAGAAAGGTCAACATCGTAGCTGTGTTGGTTTCATTAATATCGGAGCTGTTTTATATAATTTTAAATAACCATTTTAAAAAAATGTTAATAAATTATAATTGTTATATTTTTTAACAATATTAAATTGACTAAAGCCCGCTTGACTAAAAACTATGTATAAATTAGATATCATCTCCGATCGAGTACATGAACACGATCGAAGCGATCGTGAGTGCGAACTACACCCTGAGCGGCGCTGAGTCGGGCCGCTACCGCTGGGGTGCGGGGGGGCCGTGCGGCTCGTGCGCGGCGGCCTCCTGCCTGGACACCGAGCGCGGCAACAGGACCGTGCACGCCAGCCTGTGCGCCCGCAGCGAGAGGAGGAACTGCAACAGCAGGTCGGGATGCTTCATCAATTATGAATGGCAAATATTTATCTTCAATTTCACAGCAGTACCCGGTTACACACGAACAGCATTTAAAAAATGTTATTATTTTTAATATTATTTTATGTTTATGAATTATCCGGTATTCAACTTTTTTGTTTTAGTTGCACTTTCCACTGGGTGCCCGGGCCTTGGGAGCATTGCACCGCTACTTGTGGGGCCAAAGGACTCACCCATCGCCAGGTCTACTGCGTTCCGAAGGCGGTCACCAATAAGACGTGAGTCATTGAAGTACTGACGCTAGTTTTCCATATTTACTTTTTTACCAAATTTTGTTTAAACACATTTCTGACCGTTGAAAATTATACTCTACACATATTATGAGAATGTGATGTAATTGAATTGCGTCTTGTCAGTCATGACATACGGAGCCGAGACGTGGACACTGACGAAAGGTCTAGTATACAGATTCAAGGTCGCCCAACGCGCCATGGAAAGAGTCATGCTTGGAATAACCTTGAGGGACAGATTTAGAACCGAATTTATTCGTCAACAAACCAAGGTGACTGAGGTGGCTCTGAGGATGGGCGGGCTGAAGTGGCTTTGGGTTGGCCATATCTGTCGGAGAACCGACGGCCGATGGGAGAGACGGGTTCTGGGACGTCCGCTGGACCGACGATCTGAAGAAGATTGCTGGACCTGGATGGATGGAAGCGTCAATGAATAGGGGGTGGTGGCGTGATTTGGGAGAGGCCTACATTCATCAGTGAGTGACAGACGGCTGATGATGATGATGTAATTGAAATAAATAATTGTATTGGCTCGCTTTCTCTAGCAGTTACCTAAAGTTTTATCTATTTTACCCAATTAGAGAAAGAATATGGCGCTACATGGTGGCAGCTGACAAGTGTGCTGACGACATTCCACTTCGTCAAAAACCTTGCAACAGATTCCTGTGTCCAGCCTACTGGACGGAGGGACCGTGGTCCAAGGTAACCAATATGTCGTATCGCTCACACATTGTATCGTTCAACAAGCGGATGGTCGCTACATTGTAATACGTGGTCGCCTCTCGCAGTGCTCCTTTGCCTGCAGCGTGGGCGTGTCCAGCCGGCCCCTGCGCTGCCCGGTGGAGCAGGCTGCGTGCGGCCCGCGGCCGGCCGAGCGCTGGCGCACGTGCCGGGGGCGCTGCTCGCGGCCCCAGCCCGCGCCCTGCACCGCCGACCGCAGCCCCTCGTGCGCGCTGCCCGCCCTGCTGCGCTACTGCCTCATACCCACCTTCGGCCGCGCCTGCTGCGTCTCGTGCCAGGCTTGGCATGAAGCCGCCTAGTTACCACTTTAACAATAATCAGGATCATTTTAATAGCACCATTTACGCAGGAATTCATCCAGGGTGCTTTAACTTACTTAGTCATGGAAGCTGTATCTGATATTATCATTTGAAATTCTGGGTAACTTTTCTCCATCCACGTTTCAGAAATCGTTGCAGTCTCCACCTTCAGGATAGTCATAACCACCTTGATAATGGAGACTGTAACGATCTTCAAAACGTCAGTCGAAGGAGACAAATTACACGGATACTCCCAAGATGTTATGAACCGTGAAAATCTACATTTTTTCGATTAGGTATAATGAGATATTTAGAAAAAATGTGTTTTTAAAATAAGCTAAACATCAGATTGTTATTGGATCTGAGGCGTGCGGGGAGCATATTCCTGGCGGCCGGACCTGCTACCGCAAATGTCCGGTCTCCGATATTTGTCCGAGAGCTTAGCTTTGGCTCAACTAATCTGCGTATTACTGATCGTTGATTGCCGGGAATGAGGACTGGTGCCATTCCGTGAAGTACTTTGAAAACCATTCAGCACAATTTACATTGGATTATTTCAGGACATTTTAAAAAGTAAAGATATATTCAATAATAATCATTGAATGAATCATTGACAATTTAAGGTTAGTAATTACAAAGGTGTTAAGTAGTTTAAAAAAAAAATGTAAAACAACTTTTAATTGTAACACATGTCATATGGCACGGATGGAATGACATTTTCCCTAGGCATCTTTGTAATGATCAGCCCTTAATTTTTGGAATTCCTGTTGTAAGTCGTGTTGTCGCATTGAAATTATGTTTATCGGGTCATATCGTTTTATAAAGGCGATAAATGTATTGAATATTGATTGAATTGGATAATTTTTTCCATTTGAACACAGTCATAGTGAATTCTTAATACTTCATTGATGAGCTTCAAGAGTAATTTAAAAATATTAACAGTGGACCGGCAGAGGACAAGCGGAGATGGATGGGTAGTATCATTTGTGAAGCGTGAATGCCGAAGATGCTGAAGGTGTGGAGTCTTTAGGCAATTAGAATATACTCGTACTTTAAACAGCAAAATAGTCAGAGAGGACGTGATATTTATTTTTTATGAAATACACACATCTGATCACCTCTCGAATATAATTTTTTTCCTATTAACAAAAAAATGTTGTTTTCAATTGTAAGATAAATTCAATGTGCGATTACAAGGTTAAAATGTACTTTTTTAAATCATCTTTTAATATTATAATTTATGGAATAATTCTTTGTGACGTTGTTCATAAATCCCTACAATTTATATAAAAATAATTTGGGGTATTTTTAGAAGTGATGTTTTTCTAATTTAAAATGCCATTGTATTAAAAAAAAAGTCAAATGCATGTTTTGAGACAAATTTATTTTGGTGATTTGAATGAATTATGTATGCATTGCAAATTAATCATAAACTATATAATAATAAATTATATTTTATTAAATGAAACAATAATCTAAATAATGCAAAACTAAAAGCATCTATACAAGTGACTTAAAAATAAAATAAAATTCAAATGATATGTTGACAATATTTTTGGTTTTGAAAATGTTTTATATAAGTAAAAATAAGTTATATAATATTAGTGTATTAATATAATGCTAATCATATTTTACGAAGTATTTGGACACTGGTGTAATGTACGTGTATTGAAAATTATTTTAATAAACTTAATGGTAACTGGTGTTTGCATTCGCATTACTTTTTGAAAGAGTTTTTTTTTACGAATAATTTATTTGGTTTAATTTTTTTGGCCAAATTAGATTAAAAAAAATTGTAACAATTTAAGAAATTAATTTAGTTAATTAGCATCCCGTTTATCGGAAGTGAAAATGGAAAGTACACAATTATTTATTTATGAACAATTAAATGTTGATAAGAGTAGATCAACATATTGAAATTGTTGCCAACGTTGATAGGTAAGATTTTGATTGAGTGTAGACTAGATATATCCATTATAAAAAATAATTAAATTTTCACTGAAAAAGAACGTTAGAGAACACAATGTTTAGATAATAAATATAACCACGAATCATAACTTCAATTTAAAATTAAAATAATTAAATACGGTATTGTGCAAACGTGCACAAACATAAATAATAATACAATTAATAATTCTAACAAAGTTATCGAATGACATTCGTCTATATTTTCCAATTATTAACAATTTTTTTCAAAATTATTACAATTCCAATATCAATTTGTAACAGGTACATTTAATATATATTTTGGGCAACAAAAAACACTAAATGTTAGGTATATTAGAGGCAGCAAGATATGGATCTTAACAAGTTATTTACTTTTGCGTACATTGTCAAACTTTATTATTTTGACATAAATGTGCTGCTGTACTGGGAGATTGTATTAATAAGTAGATAAATATGTTTTATAAGTAGTATGTATCTAGGTAATAATTAAGATTATATTTGGTATGCTATAGAGAAACAAATGACATGTAATATAGTTGAATTAAGTAGAAATTATTTTATGAGAATTATGCAATAAATTTTTAACAATCAAAAAATATTGATTGTTGAAATTATTGATTTATAAAATGAAGGAAATCTTTGAAATATTCATTCACATCCAAACATGCTGTACTGTTCTATGTATATGATATATCTTTAGGTATAAAAACGACTGAACTGTTTGTGAAGTATTATAGGATACGCTAGCCTCAATTCCTTCCGATCAGCTTACAAAACTACAAAATAAGTATGTACAGAGTGATATCATAGAACCTTATTAGTAATTTTGGTATATTAATCTGTTATCATAAGATGAGATTTTGGTAATCCTTACCTTAATACATGAAACATTACAATACTCGTGATCCTAGGCTAAACGTATAATTAGTATTGTCAACAATCATTATAACCGCAATCTGAAATGGTTAATAAATAACAATGACTCGTAAAATAACACTTTGTGGGTGATTTAAAATAGAGTTCTTACTAATTATGCCGATGGCAAGTGCGAACTACGAAGAATGTAATCCCGTGAAATGCACCGATTGATGATTAGATGTCTACACGAAACTGATTGTTATGAACGTTTATTGAGGAACATTTAAACATCACATTAGCTCAATAATACTATTTCATTTATTAAATCATCCGCGAAAATAGCACCAATAACATCTACAAACAAAATTGATCATTTGAACAATATAAAACGAATATCAGAGAAAACACACTCAAATAAAATGAGATGTGATTCTCCTTCTCTTGTAATTGTTTTGGTATTTCGTTTGCTGAAGAATAAACGTTTCCGCGTAACACAAATAAAATCACAAATGAGTGCATCGTACAAGATTAGTTCTTTTTGCTCTTGCTCTTAGCCGACAAAGAGTTTTTCAGCCCTCTGAGCAGCCTGGGCGGCCAAAGTCCCCCGCGCTTGAGCGAGCCCTAGGGAGGTCAGATCTTGTCCACGTAGTTCCCCGGGAAGGTCCCGAAGCGGCCCGTCCTCTGGCTGGAGCCCACGTACCAGCCGTCATCGCACTTCTCCAGCACGTACACCGTGTCCCCCTCCTGCAGCTCCAGCTCGTCCGGGTTCTGCGGCCGGTACTTGTACATGGCGCGGTATCTGTAACGGGACAGTCGCTCTATACATCCTTACTTATATACAGCAGGCAGGGGTAGGGTTAATTGTAATTAAGTTAGAAATATGGGAGAGGGGAAACAAATCCAATATCGGACTTGAAGTTAAGTTTACATGATTATTTATAACATCTTCTTTTTTTTTAATTACTTTTTTTAAATTCTAAAATTTTAAGGTTATTCAAAGTTATATTTATATTATCGGCATGTAAAATTTGTGTTCCAACAAAAAAGTGTTGTGAAAATACAACGTTTTCAAAAAGTTATTCAAATGTGAATCCACAACACAAAGTGACGTATAAGATATACTTTCTTTTGCTCTAATTATAGTAATAATGAAATATGCAACTAACGGCACTGCCTCTGCATTGGTGTCCACGAAGAGCGGCTCGTGGTTGTTGAGGTTGACCGGGGAGGGGTCCGAGGCTCTGGGCAAGGTGGCGCTGGCGGGGCGCGCGTGGTGGTTGCTTATCCCGTGACCTGTGGAGCACGTATGCATCAGTTATCGTTAGAAAACGAGACATTAACTTTAAACATATTCGTTTTCCGGAATAATATGTGAAAATAGTACATACAAAATATCATTCCATTTTTTCACTCTATTCCTAGTACTTGTGTCTGTTTTAGAGCTCATGTTTACCTACTTTTTATCTAACTCATATAAGTTGTTCTATAATTTTTTTTATTATTACTTAAAATTGCCTTATATACACTAATGTCATTTGTGACATTTTTTATATTATTATAAAGTTTTCAATTGTTTCATATGTAAATTTTTTATGATTATCTTTACTCGCTATATTTCGCGTTTAAACTTTCAAAGATAAATTTCTTACTAACTAACCATCTCGCCGTCTCCCCGAAAGGGTAGGCAGAAAGAATGGACTGTCACATTTTAACCGATGCGGCACCCCATCCTTCTCTTTTCGCCCCGCGGGAGATAAATTTCAATTAGATAAATCATCAAATTTTTATTGAGAACAGAGATAGATGGCCAGGGATATGAGCTAATCCTACAGTGGGATGTAATGCCGAGAAGAAGAAGAAGATGTATATTATTTTGCAACAAACAGTATGTATTATGAAACAAAGAATGTTCAATCAATGTTGATGAGAGCGGGTCACGGCCACTTACTGGGTAGAGTGAGGGGCGCGGTGCTGCTGGGGCTGTTGGACAGGTTGGGGTTGTTGATCTGCGGCGTGTAGTGGTGCGCCCCCAGCGAGGCGGCCCCCGCGGCCCCCGTCACCGAGTGGGCAGCAGGGGAGGCCACCGGCTTGCCCGACGACAGGGAAGGCGCCAACTCTGAACATTATACAACAACACTTCCTTCGTAATGCAAGTTTTGATACATAAAAACCTGCGTTTCGTGCTACAGGTGTGCAAGCGTGCATGAACTATTAGATCCACCGAAGACTTAAAACATCATCCGAACCGTCCAGGTGATCCTAGATTTTTTCTTCTGAATAATTAATATAAAATAGGTATAAAAATATTTTAAATAACATTCTTTACATATGATATATGTGTTGTGTACCCTTGGGCAGAACTATATAAACAATGACACGACATTATCACAAAATAAATGTCAGTTATTTAAATAGTAACTCTCTTGTGGATGTTTGTTTTGCTTATCAGAATTTGAATGTGAATCCAATTGCTTAGCTGGAAAATGCGATTGTTAGTTTAAATGAAGGTAAGTATTTAGTCGCAAAGTGAATGTTTGTTTGAATACTAAGTTGATTCGTTTTAGAATTTGATATAATGGGATACACGGATACTTTAATAAATTTAATCATTGCGGCGGTCCATTCTTTCTCTCTACTCCTTCAGGAAGATGGCGTGATGTTTGGTTAGGTTAGTAAGATAAATAGTTAAATTTAATATATTTATTAAAATTAGTAAAATTTTCAACACTGTTATAATATTACTATTTATTTTTATATTCTTTTTGAGAATGTCGCGACAGCTGTTTCGTCAACCGATGTTGGCATCAACAGGTGTTACAAGCAACTATATTGTGTGACAAACCAGTTGTTTGTAATACCTAGTGATTATAACAGTATCCTAGTGTTTCGGCCAAAACAATGGACTATATATTGATAGTGTTACACATTCTTACATTGTACATATATTATAAATTCAAAGATCTTTATTTACCGGCTCTATTGACTTGTGGCTCTACCAAGACTTCCACGTAGCTAACGGGGAAGATTCCTTTCCTTCCGCCTAGTTTGCCCTCGTACCAGTTGTCGTCCACCCTTCTCACCAGAACCACCAACTCCCCCTTCTTCAGACCCAGCTCCAGATGAGTTTGGGCTACGAAGTTGAACTTGGCCCTAGCGCGGCCTTCCGTTGGTCGGCCCTGGTTGGGTGATGAATCATCCAGCAACTGTAAAATAAATATGAATATGTCAGAAACTTTTCGAATATAATTTTTGTGGTGGAAAAATTCGTATTAAATAGAACAGGCTGCCATATTTGCAATTAATACAACGAAAGAGTTTTAAGAAGCTATCTTAAAACATTCCTTTTTAAGAGAAGCTTTCCAAGCGAAGAGCGCCCCTGAAGAAAATCTCTCACGGAAATGGCGCTATAAAAATCATTATCATCATCTTCATCATGTGAGCGAGAAACTTATTGACTGAAACTCTAGACGGAAACTTTTCCCTCGCTTCGCTGCTGACTTCGTATCGGTAAAAGATTTAACAAATGAGTAAAATCTGTTAAATACCATACAAGTTTGCAATCTAAATCAGATTCCACAAAGTTAAACCAAATCTCATAAAGTGAAATAAAGTCGAATCGAAATTCGTTGGTGGGATTTAAGAGATCACTTTCCTATTGGTCATGCTGATCTCAGTCAATTGGATTCAAGTTTGGAAACGAGTCCGTTCAATTGTCCCGCGAGCATCATTCGACTCAGTGAATTTCGAGCGGGTCGCCCGATTATACTGCTTCTGGCCGCTAACAATAGGAAATGATTCCATTTCAAGAGACAAATGTTGTGCACGATTGGATCGGGAAATATATTATTTAATTCTAGTCGAGCCTTGTGTTTTGACAAGTAGCTAGTTTACGTAATTTTGGTATTTATAAAGTAATCTATAGAATTCGATCAGAAAAGTTAAAATGTTACGGCGACTCTTCTAGACAAGAGCTAATTATTCGGGTCATTTAAAAAAAAATAGACAACTACATTATTTTAGCACGTTGTGATTTATCTCTCCAATACACGTGACTCAATTTACAGCCATTTAACGGCAAAAAAATCTTCGCGTCTATTTCACGAAAATACTTTTTTTCCTCATTGAAATAACAATATTATTGTATAAACTCAGCATGTATAATACATAAATTACCGTAAATTAAGAGTACAATATTAAAAAGTTCGTTATTATACATTCGTTATAAATTTCCAGAGAAGAAAAATAGAAAAATAATATTGCAGAGATAATAATTGAGACAAGAATCAAAATACGTAGATATATAATTAATTTAACCTTGGCGGTTTTTACTGAATTTGGAAAAAAAAAAACAAATTTTATTATTTTGGGTATCTAATAAAGAAAGATTTAATAATTAATACGAATGAAAACGTCAGTTTTCTAGAAGTTTTATTATATTTTATGGGAATGACATGTTTCGCCCTTCTAAGGCATTATCAATTGTAAAAGGGCGAATTATGTCATTCCCATAAAATATAATAAAACGTCTAGGAAACTGACTTTTTCATTCGTATTAATTATTTAATACAGAGTTTTACATCATTGTTCAAGAAACAATAAATAAAGAAAGATTTGTATGTATCAATCAATGTAGACGAGGAATGGTTGGTTTACCTCCACATAGTTGGCGGGGAAGAGACCGACTTGGCCGTCATGCTCGCCCTCGAACCAGTTCTGGTCGATCCTTCTCCTTACCAGGATCAGCTCTCCTCTCCGGAAGGACAGCTCCCGAGGACTTTGCCCTGTGAAGTTGTGGAGGGCGCGCGCCACCTGGGAAGGCACATCACATTTATATTGTACACAGTTTCTAAAAGGAGCTGGTAGTATTAGGATTAAGATTCACTCAATTTAAAAATAATTCTTAGAATAATGGATAACTTACAGAGCGTAAGCATTTAATAATTTTTTAGCATACAGAAAGTAGGTACGGAAATATAGGTGGTTGTGTGCAAGTCCATTGACGCATGACGTGATAGGAAATCGTAATAAATATGTGGCATAGCATACGAGTATAATGGTTCACACCGGTATTGCACAGTCCGAGTATTTTTCAGGACAGTGCTTAATGAAATCGTATTTTAAAGAAAATAAGATAATTAGTTGATTGGAACTAATAAATATATGTTTATGAATGTTACATGAAAATGAAGATCAAACGACAGTGATTACATCGGAAGATTGTTACCTGATGCGGCCTTACTTGTCCAGTAAGCCCGAAGGTGTCGTATCGGTTGAGGGAAATGGGGCTCTTTTGCGCGGGGGTGAAGTTGTCCGTGTGGCGCCGGCTGTTCATATCCTGAAGTTCCTGTAAACGATACATTTTTGTTATTAAACAGGTTCAATCAAGTCGCATTAATATCAAAATAAAACCGTGCAAGGTCGTAACTATGGTCAGTCATTGAGCGTCAAAATAATAATAGAGACAGGAATATCCTCGGTACCCCACTTCCCACATCAATATATCAGGACGATAATGATTAAATTCTTTAATCGTCCTCGTCTAATATTAATAATAATTACAAAAATCAATACAATGATAAAAAAAAGTTTTTATAACTTCTTCCATTTTTGTCTATATATCGTCTGTAACCGGTTTCACAAGGCTCGTTGGCATCGACCGAGTAGTCTGTCGATGCCAGCCAGCCTCGCAAAACTGTATTTTTTAGCAACAGTAGTTATTAAAATATGTCGTTTTATTCAATTATTATTAAAAATAATCTTGCTAAAGAAATTTCAGTAAAATCATTAGATTATCTTATAAAAATACATCATTACGTCTATTTTTTATTGTTATTTTGTATAATAGCTCTTAAAATCATTACAGCGCGAGCCAAATCAATGTAAATGGTGGAAAAAAGAAGTGATAGAACACTGTGAATAGAAATATGACAATTATCTCTTTGTTGCTCTTATTGTTAGGGTATTTACGAATTTGCTATAACTGATCTAAAGAGGTCTATCACAGCTGCCACCTCATTTAGAAGACGAATCGTCTTCAATACAGGAGAATTTCGAAGCGCCTCTGTACGGTAATTTGGGGCATAACATAATAAAATAACTCGACTATTGTTGTGGGGAACGGATAGATTTAGTTCACTCACAGTTAGATTTTAAATACTCCCGGATAACAGTTTGATTTTTATGGTATCGTTTTTCAAGAGCATGATTTGCAATCTATCATGGTGGTAGAGTCATATGTATACCGCAGCTAAGTAGCCATATGTTTTCGAAATAACAATTCTTAGCTATAACTCGAATAGAGAAAAAACTCCCCGGTTAATTGAAACAATCTGCGCTAATCTCGAGCCATTAATTTCCTTATCAACAACTGTACTTCGGTTGAACACAATATTTTTTCTCGCGAGTAACGGTGCATAACGAATGAGCATTTGGAGCGTGTTAAAGAGAAGATTTTCTTCATAACCTGAAGACATTAAGAAGTTCGCTAGTGGAAATTTTGTAATTGATATTTTATTGAATATTATACTTAAGGTATTCATTTATGCCAAAGTGAAATTTTATAAAAAATTATAATAGATTCGCGACCGCGTAAGATCAAATAGATCTATTTTCAAAAAAATGGGGGACGATTTTTGGTTATTCTTTCAATAAAAATGTTCTAATTACTAAAATTATCGACAACTGCAGGGAAAACAGCGATAAATTTGTTAGTTGGAGATTATTCATTCGTAATTTATTTACGAATCTATAATAATAGAAAAATAATCCATGAAATTAGTAATTTCATGTCTAAATAATAAAATTTGATGGTTAGATCATTTAGTAAAATAATGAATATCTTTCATAAAATGTTAATTCGTATATCTTATTAAAAATAGGTTTTTATAGGCTTGGCAGTCCATCCTCTCTGGAGAAGTGGCGAAGTTAGATAGTAAGTTAGTTGTTGAAAACAGAATAAGTAAAAAATGGCATACATTTTTCTCATTGAATCGAGTATGTTAATATATGAAAAATAAATATTTTACGCTTACACCAATAGTGCGATGATAGATCATTAGGTTCAGTTGACATAGTCCGAAGGGTATTTCCTCTATTAATTCACAATAACTGACCGCACTTGATTTCACACACGTACGTGGTTTATTGTTGATATAATTTTTATTCAGAACAGTTTAAAAAACAATCTTATTTGTTATCGAAAATATAATGCAATAATCACGTGCTCAGTACGTCACACTATCAACACAGCACGGCGAACATAAGAGTAAGAGATGAGAGAGAGATTTCAGTACGGAACGGAATAACTGATTCTCTCAGCGAACAGAGATGACTAAAACTAAACAGCCGAACTGAACAAGACGAGTGACACACTTCAGGTGGTTTGGTAGAGTACGATCACTTTCCATTGGCAAATGGTTCAAATGTTTTTTTTTCTTTTTTCATAAAATCGGTTGTACTGGTAATTTTAAGTGGATTTCTCTTTAGTGGCTAATCTGGTCTATATTTAAGGAAAAAGTCAACTGATTCGTATTATTCTGAAATAGCGTTATTTAATAAATAAATGTAAAAACCGACGTTGAATATGAATGTAGAGGAAGCGAGAGAAGTATGTCAGGACAAAACATTGTGGCGGTTCAATCATTCTGCCTACCCCTCCGGGGAGACTGTATGATGGTTAGTTAGTTAGTTAGTAATAAATAAATGCACAAAATATTGACAATGAAATATGAATGTTGTTAATTGAAATTTCTTAGTAGAAGTTAATTGTAAATATTTTTTATAGATTATAAGCATATTGACTTCCACGTGATTTTATGGCTTCGACTGGTTTCGGGAGCTCGCTGACAACTTCTTCACCAGAATATGGTATTTATGTGAATGACGTGTTTCGCCTGTCTAAGGCATTATCAAATGTTGGACATTTGCTTTTTATGTTATGAAGTATAATTGATATGGAGTATTACATCATTATTCAAGAAACAATAAATACTAGAAGTGATTTTATTATGATGTTATTTATATTTTCATTAGATTTAAAAATGTCTGGAGGATTCACTTTCTGATAAACTAAGACCAGTCAATTTTGGCATCCGGATAATGAAAAATAAAAAAAAAGATATTTTATAATACAAAGATAAACGACTTGCACTCTAGAATTGAAAAACATGATTGTGTTGTATGGTGGGGGATAGCGAGCCCGTTTACTCTGAAGTGACTGCATGGAGCTTGTCTGTCGCCAGCCTCAAGAAAGGCCTCAACAAACTTCTAAGCAATCGGTCCAGAGGACAGATTATTATCTCTCACTAGAATGATAAGTGGCATGGGGTGACTAGGATAACAGTATTTTTAAAACGATATTTGTGAAATGATTCAATGATATTATTTTTAAGTCAACAAACAGTGTTTGTCAAATTTGGTCACCCAACATTGTAACTAAATGTGGTTATTTAGAAAATCTTAAAGGGATAGCTGGCATATGGGGAAGTATAAAGTTATCCATCTTTTAACAAACGTTTAACTGGTGATCCGAAGGGGTAGTAAATAATGATAACAATTTGAAGTTTTATTTGTTTTCCGTGTGGAAGATTTATGATAGAGTTTTAACCAGCCGTAGAGGCGAATTTATTTTGGAAGAAGTTAAAGTTTTTTTAATTAAAATTAAAAATATTGCGTATGTAAATGACATGCCATAGGTGTTTATGGTAAATAATGATGACCCGAGCTTTAGCCACGATTCATTCATTCATTCGTATACCAATTATTGTAAATTACACATCCGGTGGGATGAAATTATGTAGGTACTATGAGAATTGAAACAATTTATTTATTAGTGTGTGTGTGTGTGTGTGTGTGTGTGTGTGTGTGTGTGTGTGTGTGCATTCATCGCCCCTACAATAGGCTCTCTCCCTCTCACATATGCGTGCGTCCCCTTTCAAATGATTATCAACTAAGTACCGGTTCGTCGCATTTCAACAACAGCTGATTCACTGAATAAAGCTTCATTCATAATTCGACGGAAATTGGAATCGGGGAGGACATTTGTAAAAAGGAATATTTTGGAAATTTTATTGCACTTTAATTTTTTTATGATTTTTTAAATGAAATGTTGAAAAGCCTACATACGTTAAAAATGTTTTGGTTCTAATTTTTTTAATTCAAATGGAATTGAAAATAATGATTGAAATGTTAGGTCAAGAGTCAAGCAATTATTTACAAGGCGTTAATTCTTACATCATTGTTTTTTCACGAGGCGATAACTTTTGATTAGTTCAGTTGATTGGTAACGGAGCAAGCATGGTATTGTGATGCCGTCGGATTGTTTAGCGGTGTTCGTGCGGGATACACTTGTGTGCGTCATTTGTGCATACATACTCGTATAATAGCATAACATACTCGTATAAACCCTTGGAGCGCGCTGCAGTGCGGTGGGATGCTCTTCGGTTGGTGACCTCCGACCTAGGATTGCAGTTGATACTCAACACGACACTCGGAGAGTTTACTTTACTGTGACACAAGGTTTCACTTGTGGCTATTCCTTTTACGTCGGATGGGAACATAGTTGGGAAGGTGATTTTTTGGGTTGATGGTTTATGGCTCGAAGTGTTCTTTGAAGGATGATCGATTTACAGTCCCAAACTACTCATCATATATAATAGTGTGATTTAATCTATAATAGATGACTAGAATAGTAACACAAGAAATGGCAATTTAATAATTACAAATACTAGGGATCTTCTGAATATTTTTGATCTTTTAAGATGTCTTCTTTTGAGCGTATTTGACTAACTAACTAACTAACTAACTAGTAACCATCACGATGTTTCCCAGGGGGGAAGGCAAAGATGATGGATCGCCACTCTGTTCTATCCTGACATAACTCTCGCGCCTCTTCTACATTCACACATCGTGACATGCACGCCCGTCGATTGTTTCTAATTCGAACATGGTCGGCTTCCACGATTTTTTTTTCCATTCACACTACATGTTCATACCTTTTAAACCATTCTTTCCTCACTTAATTCTTTCAATATGTCCAAACCATCTTGAGACCCTTTCTTAATATTATTTATCACCCATTCATCGGCTTTACATTTCTTTCTTACTTCATCATTAGATATTCTATCGTGCGTATGTGAAGTGAATCTTTATTGAAAAACAGCGCCATATACTAAATCAGCATCATCAGCTCGTAGACAAGATTACAATCTTACGATTACACGAGCAAAATAGTTTTTGTCTACAAGTAAATCTAGACGAACATTAGTAATTAGATTTCGGTTAAAAGCGATGTCTCTACCAACAGAATTTTGGTTGAATTAAAAATATAAAAATAATAATAAGAAAAATCTCAAAAATGAAATTACACCGTTTTGAAAAATATAAGTTTTTAAAGTATTTGAAAAAGGTTATAATGCTTTGGTAAATCTAGGCACCATGTTTTGTGGTCCGGGGCGCCACATGACGACATTTTTGGTCATTTGACACGTTACAAAACAATGGCAGCGTGCCGTGCTGAGCTGAGTGAGCTGACGGTTGCAGAATCCGGCAATAATCTCCGGAATGTGGTTTCACTCTCTCTCCGTGTTGTGATTTACTGCAGCTCTGCCGGGCGGGCGGGGGCGGGGTATCGGACACGTGCTCGTATGCCGGCATGAGTACATACATTTAACATAACTCGCACATATTATTATACATACCTACTATTGTATATTCCGTTGCGAGAGCATCTCGGGTGGGGGGAATGAAATAACATCACTATGAAATGTTTATATAATCGAAATTTGTAAGTATGTATATTTCATTAACTGTTTATAATAGTGTATTTGTACCATTTACGTAAAGTACTTCAATGTACGGAAAGTCAACGTTCACTCCGATCATTAGAAACAAATGCAAACAACATAACAATTCCAGTCAAAACCAATAAAGCAAGTTTCAATGATCGTGCTTTCAGCGTTGCGTGTCCGTTGGCGTTAAATAGCCTCCATGTTAGTATTAAGTATGAAGATAGTGACGGTATATTTAGGAAACTTCTAATAAAAATAATAATAATGGGTTGACGAAATAGCTGTCGCGAAAAAAATGTGATACTGTAAACAGCTGTTTATATTTTAACAGTTAATGTATGAAATAATTAATGGAAATAATGAATGAAGAATGTGTTATGTACCTAACCCCCCGTTCCCACGAATCACTTACCTACGTCTCTATGTTTTGAATCAAGATTTGTTTATATTATATTAAGTAAACATTTGGGGATTCAGAAATGCATTAATTGATCTGTTCCCACATATCTGCCTGTATTGAAGGTTTGTTTATATTATTAATATTTTTGTAAACATAAGGGCTCGAACGCGAGAATGTTTTTATTGATCTGTTCTCACAGGTACATGTGTCAACGAACAAAAAATGCACAGTATTTAAGCTGAACCGCATCATTAAATCAGATACAATTGCAACTCCTTAATAGTAGCAAGTCTAGATACAATTGCAACTCATTACTTGTAACACATCTTTATATCATTGTAATTTCTTGCTTGTAACATCGTCTTAAATAAAGTTCTATACTTAAAAATTTAATCGTGTTGGAAGTTATTCCATCCCAAAAATCCTCACCCGAAGGATAAAACATAAAATTGGTGTCAAAGTGGCGAGACTATTTAAAAACATAAAAATTCAAGTCAGAACCAATAAAGCAAGTTTCAATGATCGTGCTTTCAGCGTTGCGGGTCCGATGGCGTTTAATAGCCTCCATTCTAGTATTAAGTATAAGGATAGTGACGGTAAATTTAGGAAACTTCTAATAATAATAATAATAATAGGTTGACGAAACAGCTCTCGCGAAAAAAAATTGTGATATTGTTAATAGGAGTTTATATTTTAACAGTTAATAACTTTATAAGTTAGTCTAACCCTTTGGAGAGATAGTGTGATGGTTAGTTATGAAAATCTAATGCAAAATTCTTAACTTACTAACCAACTAACCATCACGCCGTCTTTCCGAAAGTATAGGCAGAAAGAATGGATCCCCATATTGTTATTTCTCGACTAACATCTCTCGATTCCTTAACATTCATAAATCGTGTATCGCGCACGTCGATTTCTCCTACTCGTCACGTGGCCGACATTGAATATGCAAATATCGGCTATATTTGAATATTTCTTTGGAGATTTTTTATCAATGGGTATGAACAGTGTGTGGTGTGTTCTTTTTTAATTTTTAACATTATCATTAACACGTAAATCATGAATGTAAATACACTTTTAAAATAATTGTTCATTTTGATCAACTGCATATAAAAGTAAAGATCGTCAATAATTGCGACAAAATTCTGTTGACAAATTACTGTATGGAATACGAAGGCGCGTCCATTGCTTAAGAAACATTAAGTTTAAGAGATTTTTGAGCAACCATTAAAAGTTTATATTAAATCTAGTCATAGACCGAAAACCTAACAGATTTTGTGGTAATAATGTAGACCGTTATATATTGATGAACAAATTTGCATTTATTTAAATACGAGTATATATATTTTGTATTTTTTGAGATGACAGTGTCTACCTTTCCAACGATTAAAAACCTAAGTCCAATCCACACGTGAGTGGTAATTACGAACAAGGTGTTGTTACTATAGCGAACGCTCGCTATTCGCTTTCCCTTCTTAAAAAACGGACACTCAGTATTTTAAATGAACGGCGTTTAATAGAAATCGCATACGATTTCCGTTCGCTATGAAATTACTACTTTCAACCAAGGTACTGTAATTGCACGATCAATAATTTCTTCGATATAAAGTCGATCAACTCCAGAATTATAATTCGTTACTTGAGGATGGAGTCATGCTTGGGAGAGAAACATTATGTTTCACGTTTAGCATTTGAGCCATACATGTTTTTCAAGAAACTAGCTGTATATTGCCCCAAGGCACCAGGCACTACCACACTGTACGCGTGCTTAAATATCAAAGATTTAAGAATAGAGAGGGAATGAACATTTGAATGTTATTATTAAATCTTTTGTTTTACATACTAATTCGTGAATAAGTAGTTTTAATAAAAATATGTATAAAAACAAGTCATATATATTTTGAATTGTAAACATAATATACATATTATTACTTGTTTTTTGTTACGTCAAATAGATACCAATCAGCAGAAATTAAATCTCTTAGACGGAAGATCAGTGTATGATAGTGTCGAATGAAAATATGAGAAGTTAATTCAGTGTGAATGAGTGTTATGAACAAATTAATGAAATGATCATTTAGATGGTTTGGACACATGGAAATAATGAATGAAGAAGATTTGTTAAATAAGTATATGTTAACGATATAAAAGGTACTAGAAATAGAGGAAGACCGAGGAAAACGTGGCACGATCAAAAAATCAAATATTGAATGTCGGTCGTGTGAGGAGTGACATTTGGTAGTTTGACAATGGCACGACGTGTGTGCATGAAACGATGTATAAATGTTGAGGAAGTGGGAGAAGTGTATCAGGAAAAAACAGTGTGACGGTCCATTATTTCTGCCTACCCCTTCGAAGAGACGGCTAGTTGATTAGTTAACAGATCTGATTTGACTTGGTGAGTTTTTCTTCGGGGAGAAAATTAGAAGTAATGTTGTGTTGCATATACAATGAAAATTGACTCGAATTTCATTTAAATTTTGTAGCGATAAACTTAATTTTAAATATCTACAATAGACGGTTAATTAGTTAAATTATATTTTGGGTTGCGTACTTGAGATTTCATTATTCCTCGATCGGAAATTCATAAGGCGGTTATGAGTATTAGAAAGTACCGGATATACAGTAAATAATAAACATGCAATAAACACATGAATACATGTTTCCAGACTGCCGTCCGCTAGGTCTCCTGTTCCCCATAATTTATACAATAGCATAAAACGGCAATAATCGTCTGTAAGATCTTGTGAAGATTGGCAGATATTTTTTGGGCGAATAAAATAATAATAATCTTAATGCGTTGATTTGTGAAATAAACTTACAAAGTCAAACATGGCGAAACCATTGATTGAAAATCATCATTTCCTTGTTCGTTGCAAGAATGTTAAATGCTTACCAAAAATCGCGTTCCATTTCGATAAGCATAACTTACTCATTAAATTATATTTATGCACTAATGAATTGCGCATCGTATAGATGTTAAAATAAAGAGAAAGTACTCGGAACATGTCCAAGAGAGTCCCGCTCGTAATCGAATTTTTTTTTAATGGGTATAAAAGTTGATTGACATCATTTAAAAAATTACAAATTAGTATAACATTCGTGTACTTTCTTTTGAGACCACATTGTTTTGTTTTACAAAACCAACCTGTTTTGCTCCCGCCGGAGCTTTGTCAGGTTTACAAAACAAACTGTTTGTTTTTGTAACCCTGATGAAGCTCCGGCGGGAGCGAAACTGGTTGGTTCGATAAATCTCAATATCAAATAATTAATACGATTAAAAACGTATGTTGGTTATTTTAGCTTTATTATGGTTAATGGAAATGACATGTTTCGCCTTTCAAAGGTACCTAATGATAAAATATTAAAAAGGCGAAACCTGTCATTCCCATCAACCATAAAAAAAATTCTATAAAACGAAGAGTTTCATTCTTATTAATCAATAAAACAATATAAATTAGTCTAAAAACAAAGTATACAAGTGTTAAAAAATATTTTTAATAATGCCAAACCACAGATTAAGTGCTTCATTTGAAAGTATAAAAAATCAAATAACATTTTTAGTTTGTTTTTTGAATTATACAAATACCTGTAGACAAATACTGGATTTAACCCATTGCGGGTTAATCATTTTTAAGGATTAATTGTATCTCAATAGAGAGGAAGATGTAAAGGAGATTGAATCTCCAGGCGTTGCCTAGCAGTATGATAATTACGTAAGCCTTTCACATTGCATTAATAAAGGTTTTCTGCTTAGTGCTAACATGTAAACTTAATAGATGGCGCTTAACATAGTAGCATATATACATCTTTCAAAAATTTGTCAGACGTGGTGATCGTAAGAAGGGCGGAATGGGGAATATTTTAACATAAAGCGATTGCTTAACCCAACCAATGACAGGTCATAAGTCCTGTAAACGCCTCGACTTCCATATTCTGTTTCTAAAAAAACAATTTACATCTTCGTCTCTATTGAGATACAATTAATCCTTAAAAACATTTTTAGTAAATATTATTTAGCTTATTTTGATTTGAAGGTGTTAATATGGGAGGTGTAGGCAATAGTAATAGTTGTGGAATAACAATAACCTGCAGGTACTTCCTCCTCCTCTCCTCCTGGTAGACGCGGCGCATGTGGTCCGCCTGGCGCCGGGCCAGCTCCTCCTCGGGCACCAGCGGCCGCGGCTCCTGGCGCACGGGCACGCGGTAGTGGATGTTCACATCGCTCTCCACGTATCGCCGCGGGGACTCTGCAACACATCACATCACATCACACTTACACAAACACCCTAGTGCAACATTACCTCCAATAGCGCGGCTGGCTACATTTGCAGTACAAAAATATGGTTCCAAACAGCGACAGACTACATTTGCAGCTCATAAACCTTTTTACTTTAGTTCCTTACTACGTAATTGTACGTAATATTAACGTGGCAATAACAATGGTCTGGACACATACCACACAGGGCTGTACTAGATGGATACCCAGAATACTCCAATGGAGACAAGGAAAAGGAGTATCGGAAGACCACCTAAAAGATGGATTAATGACATTTTCCGAATAGCTGGGATAATCTGGGTACGGAAGGGACAAAACAGGGACGAGTGAAGAAAAATGGAAGAGGCCTAAATCCAGCAGTGGAGGGAAGAAGGCTGTAGAAGGAGAAAAATAAGATTATTTTGAACGAGTACTATCTGTTTAAACTACAAACATATTCAGGCGCAGGCGAGACCCTTTATTTTCTGCAAATGAAGCCAACCGCATAATGGGGGTTAAGGAGGCTGAATACAATAATGGAATATTCTGCTCTTAAACATTTTTTTCTTCTATATTCGCCATCATTTTGTGTTGTGAATTCACATTTGAATAACTTTTTGAAAACATTGTATTTTCAGAACACTTTTTTGCATCTTTCACAAACATGATTCGGGACACAAACGTCCCTTCTTCAGTGTATGAATTTTCATACACTGAAGAAAATAAGTCTGTGTCCCTAAGCATGTTTGTGAAAGGTGCAAAAAATTGTTGCGAAAATACAATGTTTCAAAAAGTTAATGAAAAAAAAAATTTTTTTCATTTGAGAAATGTCTATCTAAGCAATTATATTCAACAGTTTGTTTGCTCTCTCTAACGGCATAATCAGAGGCGGGTTGAATTTGCATGTTGGGAGATAGAAGGAGCAAACTAGTCTGTGCTGATGATGTCGAAGATAACGACCATTAAAATAAATATGGTTAATTCCAAGATGGTGGAGTTCTCAAAAAATTCCTCAATAAGTCTAAAAATATCACTAAGTATTATATAAACATGTACTCAGTACTACTTAAATATTTTCTGGATGTGAACATTTAACATGTATTCGAACTGTGTTCATATTTCATACCATCCGCAATTGTGTAAAATTAAAAACTGTATGATATGATGATTTAGTTAATTTAATAGAAGTTGAGTAGAAATTTCATATACCTAAATGATATTAGAAATATAATTGCACTTTTAACATCAATTTCATTAACGTGCAATTGCATAAAATTATTATTTTTATATGGTTTTTGTTTTTTTTATTTTCATACATTATGTAAAATAATTGTATAGAGCAACAAATTGTTCATAGTGTAAAATGTTTTAGTTTTAAGTCAATTTCCTTTTCTGTTTTCTAAAGGTCCATAATTATTTTATATGTAACTTATCCCTTCTGTCCCATAATGAGTTTTCTACTCATGGGAATACAATGTATCTATTGTATGTTTATAAATAAAAAAAAAAAAAAATAAAAAAAAAAAAAAAATAAAAAAACATTAAAAATCAGCCTACTCTTATACATAATACAATACTTAGATCATTTATCATTGAAATACCCATAAATTGTTAGTTACTCATTGTGTACTTAAATAAATAGTAAGCAATGCTCATGTAAAAGATAAAATCTCGCACATTAAAATATTGAAATCAATTTTGATTCTACTTCAGTGGACGATGTTACAGTAGAACCTCTCTCATCCGCCCTCTCTTGGTCCACCCTCGTTTGGTCCGCCACTCCGGTTGATCCGACAAGATCCGATCAAGAAATGGAGGAAAACTTCAGCTTAGTTAAGACTTTCAACTGCTAAACAAATCTATAGCAGATATTTAATTTCCATGTGATTCTTTACTGTAGGCTCCCTTCAATTTTTACGTATGCATTTTTGTATTGCTCTTTTTCAATAATAATAACAGCTTTTGTGTGGTTTATTGCAATGTTTTTAATGTAGAGAACAGTGCATACTCATTTTTGAGTTCTGTGATTTTAAAGTAAATCCATATTTTTCTGTATTTTCCGATAATCCTACCTTTTTTGATCCGACCCGATCATAGCCCACAGTCCCAAAGGTGCCGGATTAGAGGGGTTCTACTGTATTTGGCAATAAGATAAGTATACCTGGCTAAAGTGGAGAATAAAATCAAACCTGAACTATTGGAGATGTTGCGTGATATTGAATTATGAAAAAGAATTAATCCTTTGAAAGGTTTATATAAATTAAGATTGTGTCATTTTACTGTATTCAGAGGGATTCAACTATGACTGAGGTATAAACATATTACGAATAATGATATAGTCGATAGTGGTACCAAGTAATTTGGATTCGACTGTAAAGAAATATTTTTACTGTCTACTAGGTTCATATTTCCTTCTTAAGATTATAGAAAAGAAAACGTTTAGAATACATAACTTTGAACTATCCTGAGCAGTTTTTAATCGTTTAAAAAACTCGAACGATAATAACTTTCTTTGCATCTTAGCTAAAACCATAATAAGCGCTGACTAGCAAAAAATTCGAATCTCCACTCATAGTAGACCAAACGTCTTGGCTAAGACTGGATCTAATACGCAGTCTTATAAAAAGCTCCTTCATGGAGGTAATTTTTGTTGTTGATGTTTTTCAAAACGACATACACTTCTGTAGTCACGATTGAAGAGTGTAGAAGGTATTATACTTTGAAAAGCATTTTGTACCCGTATATGGATATTTGTGTATGCTATGGAGAAATCGGCACACAAACAATTTACAAATAGTAAGAGAAATGGCATGTGCGCCGCATACGCAATTATACCTTCAGCACTGTCGTAGGCTCTTCCAGGGGCTTGGCACACTGTAAAGAATTAGCCTCAAAAGGAGTTCATTGTTCATGAGACAAAGCAAATAAATTACGCTTGTAACTTTTGCCGCCAAATTGACGGATCAACTTTCGAGAGCGAGGATATATGTACAATACAGTAATTCTACTGGCACGTACTTTGTACTTATGACAATAAATTTGTCGTTCTTCGCTCTCGGCGACTAATGCTACATACTTATGTGTCGTAAAGTCGACAAATTACTCGTCATTAATGCTTCATTATAGTTCTGCGGGCTGAGAGACAATACGCTGCCACTCCGTTGAATGCGATGCAGAGAAATGTCGGGAATTAAACTAATGAATGGTAAAGAAACGCATTTCGATTCGTACAGCAGATAACATATCACAATGTACGCACTTACCGAACATAAACAATATCAACGACTGGAAACTCTAAAAGTCTGACAGTCGCATTCCATCGGGTATAGAATCTGAATGAGTACACAATTTCAATCTGATCGTCGTAATACTCTATAGGGCTCAGGCAATATGTTTCCCACGCGATAATAATACTATATTTTTTTAAATTTCTTACTTATTGTAAGTTTTCTTTTTTACGAAACAATGATATGAATAATATATCTGAATGTTAAATGTTCTTATGAGAGGTAATTATAATATTTCTCAATATTATAAAAAAATCTTGAGATGTTTGTGGGAATCTGTGGTATACGTGTAGGTATACGTACATATTTTCTGATATCAAAAAAAGTGTTTTGATGTGCTTTATCTTATTTTCACAGCGAGTAACTGTATACATGTACGAGTATGTCTTATGATTGTTGAACCTCATTTATTCAATCACAACCTAATTAATACATTGAACAAAAACTCGTGTCTTCTTCACAAGGTGTACACACGTAACGTGTTTGTATTCTCCTGCGGACTTAGATTCACACAGCGGAGCACCCTGTTCCCCGAACAATTACTAGTAGTGAGATAATGAGTATGGAAAATGAAAATAACGTTAAGATCTGCGTTACCTCATAAATATGGGAGACTTCCGCTTAAAGCGTACTTACAAGTACTTACTGTTCACCTTCACATTGTTGTCTGTGGGAACAGATTGCACAGCGCGATGGAGAACATCCTCAACCTTAGAGCCGCCTGGCTAGGCGAGAGAATGATGATTCATTTATTGGGGCGGGGTGTTTTCGTAAGGACTTTTACATTATATTTACGTAAACGGTGTGCCCTTGATCGCTTGCCTGACGCAGGTTTGAACAGGGTAAGGGATTTGTAAATGGAATCTTTTTTTTAATAGCATAAATATTGTATTATCCACTTTCTTTATTTTATATTTTTATAAATCAAATAAAAATATTATTTAAAAACTGACCTCCTCAAATCTCAGGTGAAAATATGAAGGAGGTCACTTCCGAAACATGTTGTGAATAATATTTTTATCTGATTTACAAATGTATTTAATAAATAAAGTGGATTTTACAGTGATTTTAAATTAACAATGGAATTCCACAATGTTACCTTAATCTTAAATAAAATGAAGAAAAAATATAACGTTTTAGGCAGGAGCATGGATGCTCGTGTCAAAAAAATGGTATGTTATTTAACTCTAAGATTAAAATAGTTAACGAGAAGAAACAACGCGACCGGATTAATGAAAACAGTTCTACCCTATTTGCTTAAAGCTCATAAAACATTTTCATTTGTCTTTTTTTAGTTTAAGACAATAATTCATAATGGCTTCGTCTTGCGGTTTAAAATCAAACAAAAATAATCGAAATGTACGAACATTTAAACTTTGCACTTGCAGAACAAAAACTGTAGAAACTAACATCAGTATGAAAAGGCAGAAAGAGAAATCAGTAATGAAAGTCACACAGAAGTTTACGAGAGAAAAAAGACAGTTAAACCGTTGCCTAATAAATGATTGCGGTGACCGCGGACCGCGAGTGGGTCAGGCGCTGGACCCAGAAGGTCACTGACCGCCACTTTCACTGCTCCAGACCTACGCCAATTCCTATAAATCACTTTTTACTATCACACACTAGGTACAACCCGTGACGCCTGGATCTAACCTAACACCGAGTACACGCAGATATCCTAACAACCTTAATAACATGCTCTAATCGTTCTTAAATAGACCACCAACAATCTTATCATTTTAATTAACGCTTTGTAAAAATATCCCACAATTTTGTTTGATTATTCCGTTAGACAAGTTACAAGGAGCAAAAAAAAAACAAGAACGGAAAAGAGAAATATTTTATGTTGTGAATATTTTGAATTTTTAGAATAAGCTGGTGAGTAGTTTTTTTACCTTGAGTAAGTTGTAAATGATTAAAAAGCATAGATATGAAAGTGATTGAAAAATTATGTATTGTTGAATTGATCGTAAATTTTATGAGGATTGGTGAATAAATAATGGAAGACGAAATATTTCACGACGGCAATGATGCGAGAATTATATACAATGCCAGATTAAAAAAATTCAAATAAGTATTTATGAAAATGATTTATAAATACGGTTCACATGAAATGTGAATCACATAAATTAAAAGTAAAGTAATTTAGCAGAATGGAAGTATAAAATGCCGAGTTACTGAAGTCGTAGCTTTCATTCTACGTACCGCCATTGAAGCAAGTTATAGTGTACGGCATCTTCTCTCAGTACTCCCGTCATATGTCTAGCCGCGAGCCAAACTTTCATTAACTGACCATCTTTAAAGTAGAAATCTATAGAAGACATCCGCCGTTAGATGATTTATCTCACCTGATAGTCAAACTCGAAGTGAGAGGAGTACTCCACCTGGAGAAAATCATGTCTTATTGACTCTGAAACTAATTGGAACAATTTGTATCGATTCGTTAATATTAATGAAAGTGAAAATAAAAACGACATTATTCACGAATCTTTTGTTTCATCATAGTCATGGTTAATATTGTATGAAGTTGTAGTGGTTTTGTTTTTAAAAGCCAATTGTGTATCACCTTGTAAAAAATATTCATAAAGTAAACGTAATTTGGGCATATAAAATATATGTTTTAGCTACTATAACTGTAATTAAATTTAATTGTATGTTCATAGACCCAGATTGGTCGTGTAGAAGATAGTACGCCTTCAATTGTATTCCAAATCATATGGTATATTAAAATACTTGTCAGTAGATTAAGTCAAGTGACAAAAATAATGCATTTATAAGTCGCATAAGAAAATGTACAACTGGGAAAAGTGTTCGTACAGTAGGTCAAATAATATTATATTTAAAAGGCTATGGAATTGGGTATTTCTGAATATAAGAATCACAGCCAAATTGTTATCACATATTGAGTTTAGCTCTCTCAAAGTACTCGTATTTCAAAGATTCTATACCTTTGTAATTGGGAGAACGATATACTCTACTAAGTGGTGTGTTCCGATTTAATTTAAAATATTTGTTAGTTTACATCGATTCGTTGATGATAAATGAAGCCTACATACGAAACACGTTAAAAAAAGCCATATAGAAATATAAACTTATTAAGAGCTATTTAAAGATTATGTTTTATCTAAATAAGGTCAAATTGTAAAGGTACCAATATGTTTCATACCCCGGGGTGAGAAGAGAAACTCTCCTCTAGAGCAAGTAACTGCAGAGCGAGCGGAGGTATTCGTATCTCTCCCCAATCTGCTATGCTAAGGAATTCTACTGACAAAGGCGGATTTGCATCGGTGCACCTCGCGGTATGATAAATAAAAAACGGCCCTGAACTTGAAGATGGGCGATAGGCAGAGATTCATATGTTACTTACATTTAACGCAGTTGCTAATAAATCATTTAAATTCTCTCTGTACAAAAAAGCAACTAAACATGTTCTCAAAAAGATAAAATCAGTAAATAATCTTTACGCTAAAGTAATTTCGTCAAACGTTGTGTCTATTTCCTTTTCTGAAACAAACTATTCCGCTTCGAACGTTTTAATTTATACTTGATAACAGATAAGAATAATATATTTGTACAGTTTTCAGAATACATTGTGCGTCAGTTTCTAAGGATTACTCCTTTAATTATAGTTTTAAGAACCAAACATCCCTTAAGAGTAGCAGAACTAAGAACATTGCGACCTATTGTGGGGAGAACCCTTAGATATAGAATACCCAATTAAGAAATTTGCAAATCCTGCAAAATTGAAGACATAGTGAGATGAAGAAGGCAGAGAAGACGATTCTAGAGGGACCACATTGAGAGAATGGATCCTGCAAGAATTTCTAAGATCGTGATGCACGAGACTTCAGAGGACCGTCGACCACCAGGAAGACCACCAAAGAGATGGAGAGAAGGCTGGTCGTCTTCATCACAGGAAGAAAGATGATATCCTGCATAAACAGATCGTAAGATCTACAATCTGAAGAAGAAAAAGAAGAAGAATTAAAGTTTTAGTAATTAAACGTCTCGATGTAGAACTTTTAAGTGGTTTGCTGTCGAATTAACTTCATATTTTTCCGAAGAACATTCTCTAATGAAGGCAGCGAGTGACTAAAGCGTGTTTGGAATTTTCCGAAAACAATTCGCCATTTGTAGTTTATGTAATACACATCTCGTAGTTCTCGGAATTGAGTCGGACTGTTTGATATGTGTCACGTGTACACCATGCTCAAATTCCTGTACGCAAACACCACGTGAGGAGCTACCTGCTGGCTAGTTACCGAGAGTACCTACGCGTATGCAAGAAAGCAGAAACTCTAGTCAGTGCCTAGAGAGAGAGATTTCTTTATTTCTTGTTTGCCTCGAATGGTTATTATTTTCTAAACTGATATTAGAAACTTGGCTATTATGCATGGAAGACAGTGGCTGCATATCAATCATTGACCACACGCTGAACAGTGTTTATTAATTAAATGTTACCTTATGAGCTTTTGGTTTGTTTATTCATTCATAGCAATAACCGCTAATAAATATAAACTTTCGTTAACTGAATATTCAGATAATAAATGTATATTTGATTATACAAGAGATATGATAAAGATTTTACATAATATATATATACTTGAAGATATAATATAGAATCTGGATATATAGATATATTGAATAAAGAAACTAGACTTTCATAGTGTAAACGGAATAGGAAATAGAGACGGATTGATGAAAATCTGGCTTGATCAAATTAATTAAATATTAATGTCGGACATGTGAAAAGTCGGAGAAATCGACGTACGTCCATGACACCTATTAAATTTGAGGAATTGAAAGAAGTGTGTCAGGAAAGGCACTGTAACGGTTCATTCTTTCTGTTTACTCCTTCCGGGAGACGACGTGATGGTAAGTTAGTCACTCGCTTGAATGTACATGTATTTATTAGTATTATGATCAAATCAGAGGCAATCGATATTCGAATCGGAAAGGTTTGGTAGGGTGGGCTTGTTTTTTGGTAATGAATCCTCATTATTTTTTATCCCCTAGCCTTTTCTTATTTATTCTGGGTCGGTCCTCCTAATTGAACGGCTCCAGGCTTTGACTCGATCTAGGGCCATCCTGTTGTCTATTCGCAATAATTTCATATCGTTTTTGAGTTCAGATTAATTGAATTATTTTCATATTAAGTTCCTGGCGGCCGACTCGGTCCTATCCTTTCCGGGTCTAGTATACATAGTAGAACCATCCTAGACGACCGTTCCTCGTATCTTCCATCACATGAGCCACCTTGAAGCTTCCTCGAATATATTGATTTCTTATTTAATCGAGCCTGGTCACTAAATCTTCATTACAGGAACTGTTTTTTTTTAATAATTATCCGTCGTTTTGAATATATTTGCGCGAACGTTGGTAAAGTACTACAATTGAACAATAATCAACTTTCCTTTGATATTGGCAATGGCAGTGAATATCTCATGTGTGCACTCGGATGAATTATTTATAATATGTATTATACAATGGTGAGTCGACTAGTATAATACCCGTCCAGTCAATGGCTATTGTCTAGAAGTTAGGAGCGTGGAGATGGAGGCTGGAGACTGGAGACGTGTCATAATGACTCTGTTTACTACAAGAACCGGTTGTGGCTACTACACTACAAGACGTGTAAAATTATAAGTATTTTTGCCTACTATCAGGTCGAGTAGGAGAACGCCACTCATCAACCGCAAAAAATAATAATCTTTACACGTATTTCTATGACACACGCAGAAGTATGAACGAAAATGAAACGTAGATTTTACACAAATAATTTTATTCGATGCTTTAGCTAATTCAAAACCAATATTTTAGTGTTACCAATGTAATTAACATCGATAAGTAATTATTTCGTGTTTAGTATGAAGTCAAGATAATAATAATAACATTAAAAGTTTACTAATATTTTAAAGAGCTTTTTTCACACGAAACATGAATTTAAGAAGTACTTGCTTTTATACACTAGAAAAAACAGAGTTAAAATAAAGTGATTATATTTTTTTATAATTAAGGTTTAATTATACATTTTAACTTACTCCATAACAAAATGAATAATGTTTATTAATTTGAGAAGTGTAATAATAAAGTGTGCGGTCTAGAAGTGATTACGCCACCAAAAAGGTGTGTAAAATAGCATATTGTAATACTTATAATTATTTTGATGTTTCTCGGTACATATATTTTATATTGTATATTTGATTGTAAGTCATAGATCAGTAGAAATGTGAATCAAACACACTTGATATACATATACAATATGTTAACATAATATAATATATACATCCCGTTTTAAACAAAGTCTAATTTGTATATATGATTAAAAATATAATTTATATTTATACTATAATGTTATTAATTGTTTGTGAGTAAAACAAGACCGTTTTTAGGATTCTACAATAAATTGGTTGACGAACAAAACCTAAAATATACGACATAAATATTTTAATCATTCAAATATTCTGAATTCCGAGCCTATAATAGACGCTTTGTGCACTACTATACTTTACTGTCTTCCATTGACAAAAAACATTATGGAGTACTCGTAAACAGCTCGACCTATTTCGATAGTAGAATTGAATAAGATAAGACAATCGGGACCACTAAGAGCATCAAGGGATGCTGAGGGGTATGAATGGTTATTGTTGTTTATCTTCAAGCATTTTGAACTTTTGTTAAAAGGAATGTACGAGTATATAATACATTTAAAGAAATGACTGGCAGCTATCTATTGGAATTTTTGAGATAATGCTTTACTGTGATGTACGAGTATATTCGGCGCCACATTTGAAACAATAAACGTAAATCTTATGAAATGTTTATTTTAAACGAAAGAGTAATGCAGGCTCTTATTAAGTTATAATTGATTCCCATAAAAGGTGAAACTAACTGCCATAAAAAATATAAGAAAATTTCTAGAAAACGAACATTTTCAACGACATTAAAAAGTATATACATATATCCGAAGTAGTAATTCAAATAATAGATTTTATGTATTTTATTATTAGAGCAACAATAATTCAATCAAATGTCATTATTGTGATATGACATGTTAATCGTTAAATGATTGAAGAATAATTTAATAATATACCAATACAATAAGTAATTAGAAAAAAATATGTTAGGCTACATCGTCTAATAATAATGAAAAAAACTATATTTCGCCTATTTTTAAAATTTTAAATAATTTATATTTTATTTTTATTTACTTTATAAACACATATTAGTTCTGTTATTTTCCCATGAGTAGGTAATTTACTATGGGACAAAAAATATAATTTACATATCTTTTTTAAAACAATTATCATAAAACATTAAGAAAATATCAAAACATAGACTTGAAAACTCAAATATCTTATTAAATTTATTACAAATCATAATTTTATCATGTATCATCAATACATAAAAAAGGAATAAAATGGAAAATTTGTAGAAATAAAAAATGCACATTTCAATCGCAATGCAATTTACATGCACTTTCGAATATGTGAAATATTACAAACAATATAATTTTTGATAATTTCTTACCTAAAGCCGCCAGCTTTTTAATTTGCTTTAACACTATCATGGAAATTATATTATATGTTTACTGTAATATGAAACTAAATAAGAACTATTTATTTTTGTTACTTTATTGTTACTTGTTATTACTCGTATATTTACTAAAGACACTCCTAACAATGAACTGAATCCGTCATTAACTGATATCGTTAAGTTTAAAACTTCCAAAAGAATAATATAATATTTCAGATTCGTAATTATGTGGCGCGTCTGCGGGTTGCTTGGATACGACCAATGCGAAGGCAGCTAACTAACTGAAGGCTTTGTTTTCAAATAGCTGTCAGAAGGAGTGCCTTCTCCCGCCAAAACTATGCGAGGTGCGCGCGCACTGGAGAAATACGACACAAGACCACGTGACCGCAATTAAAATTAGTAAAAAAGAATACGTATTTTTTTATATCACCTTCAAATATTAATGTCGGTTATTTTTTTAGTAGAAGTTCTTTTGAAAATAATAAAAACAAGAATATATATTTTTTACAGTAAATATTTAGTTTTGTTCCACTTGTTATTTAACAGTTTGAATTAATTTGATAGCTCGCTGCCATCTATTAACCAGAAGATGACAGAGAGCTGCCGGAATAGCCAGGGATTATAAGAGGAATAAAACGAAACATTTGTTTAATTTTTATATGAAACACTCACATTTTGTTTAGATATTTTTTTTTTAAATACCATAAATATTGGTACATTAAATAAAATAAGCACTTTGTATTTTAACTACATGGTTTCAGATGCAATTCAAATTCCGTGGTAAAATACAAAATGTTTATTTTATTTTATATATTATATATATTCGTAATTTAAAAAAATATTGCTTATAAAAAAATTTAAATATACTTGTTTTGTTACTATATGCTAATATACCATAATATTTGCTATATTGTGTGCTACTTGAGATGAGACATTTTGGATTATTTAATAGTAGTTTCGACATTTTACGTATAAAAAAATACATTAATCATTTTTGTGACGTTTTAATCGAAATTTCGTAATGAAGTTGCTAAATGATTTAATCAACTATTTTTGTATCTTTGGATACTTATGGTAAAAAAAAGTAATGCGTGCTATGTAATATTATAATAAAATGAATTTCTATTGAATGACTTTATCTATTGAAAAAAAATATCATATCCAGAAAATAATAATCATATTCGTTAGTTTCCATTAGTAGTTTTTTTTCAGAAAACAATATAAATTACCGTTTACACATAAATAAATAAAATAATCAGGAGTACCTTCCTACACAAGTAATTTTTATGATATACATATTTCAACGAGGATGATAGCAGGCAAGAACTAAGAATAAGGGAAATATGTGAAACTGAGGATATTATACGATGAAGTAGATACCGAAGGAGGAGCTAGTCTGGTTGTGTATAAAGAATGGACACCCTACTACAGACCACTAAATAATCAGCCTCACGGAACTCTGGAAAACCTCCTAAAATATGAAAGGACAGCTGGAAATCTACCTCACAGGAGGAGCAACCCTTTCGAGAACAGACCGCATAGGTAGCAAGGAATAAGAAGATAATGAACAAACTACATGGCACTAACCGAGGATTTAGGAATTTGGATTCATTCATAAACCAATTAATACGACCCATTTGCACAGGTAGTCCGTTGGAGGTCGAACGATTTTTTCAAGTTCAAAATAAAGAACTGCTGACAGTCGTGCGACTTGAATTAGTGCGGAGTTGATAGCCTCGCATTCCTTAGTGTTATACTCGTATGTCGTGGAGGGAACCCAACGAGCCGCACAGATGTCTGCAAACAACACCATCTACTCTTTGTACCGTTTAACCTTCGGAATGGAATTTTAGTTCTGTTGGAGGAGGCGACCTCTGACACGCATTTACTTAACTTCATTATTACGAGACGGCCACACAAAATTATGTTTTATTCACAAGTGTGTAAATTGCCGAAATATGTTGATTTTTGTAAATATTAGTTCATGTTTAGTATTTAGCGTACGTAAATACAATATTATAGTGAGTAAATTCACAACAACACGCGAACTAGGATTGAAGGTTTACGAATTATTGATGCAAACGTAATTTTTCGAGAAATGTACAATGAAAAATAATTTCAAACACTTTTAAACAGTTTGTTTTTGCAACCCTGGCGAAGTTTTGAGTATAAAAGTGTTTTAAATTATTTTAACAGTGCCATACCACAAATCATGTGCTTCATACTAAATAATAGTTTAATTATATTTTATGGAAGTGACATGTTTTGCCTTGCGCAAGCCCAGCAAGGCGAAACTTGTCACTCCCGTATAATACAATACAACTTCTAGGAGCATGACGTTTACATTAACGTTATAAATTTAATATGGAGATGAACATAACTGTTTAAGAAACATGTATTAAATGGAAGTTAATTTTTAACTGAACCTCAGCCTCCTCAGGGCTAACTGTTTCTTGCTTAACTTGTTTCGTGATGATTTTTTTCTGTGTGATACAAAAGGATTATTTATTCACAATAGTTATTCTACTAAAAAAAAACGATATGCGATAACAACGTATTCTATGTGAAGAAATAACCTGTGATAGAAGTCATAAAGAAATAATGACCTTCACAGTGTTTTTACTAATTAATTTCATACAGTTCAAATACAACAATATGATGACAATTGATTTTGCCATTTCGAATGCATTAAAGACAAATTCCATTTAATATTCGTAAAAAAACAAACGAATAACAAGTGTCAACGAAAAGTATTTAACATTGAAAGCGATTGCTTAACATTCAAGAGAATGTCTTTGACCCTAATAATTAACTTAAGTTGAATAATATATAATATAATAAAATAAACAGTGCTTAATTTTATCATATGAATAAAGACATATAGTTTAAATTTTGACATTCATAAAAAAAAATAATTGAAGGTGATTTATCGCGGTCCTAATAAACCGAAAGAATATTTTTTTATTAAAATAACTAAACAATATGAGGATAATCTAATGCATATAAAAATATTTATGAGGTTCAAAATATTTGTTTGAAGAAATAAAAATGAATAAAAATACCTCTAAACTGGAACGGAATTAACTCTAACGAAACTAGAAATAGAGGAAGGCAGAGGAAAACTTTGCGCGATCAAATAAATCAAATATTGAATGTCTGCCACGTGAGGAGTCGAAGAAATCGACGTGCATGCATCACACGATGTAAGAATGATGGGGAAATGAGATAAGCATGTCAGGAAAGAACAGTGTGGCTTCATGATAACGCTAGACCACACACTGCACAACAGACGGCTACCAAATTAGAAGAGCTTCAATTGGAATGTCTAAAACATCCACCGTACTCTCCGGACCTTGCCCCAACAGATTACTATTTTTTGCGAAATTTGGATAACTTCTTGCAAGGGAAAAAATTGAATTCCGATGGGGCAGTCCAAACCGACTTCAAAGATTTTATTGATTCCCGTCCGAATGTTTTTTTTAGTAAAGGGATCGATGAACTACCTATGAGATGGCACAAGTGCATAGATAGCAATGGTACATACTTTGATTAAATAAATATATTATATTTAAAAAAAATCAACTTTATGTTCCTCCCATACAAAACGCCAATTTCATATGTAAGGACCTAATATTATAATACATAAACCAGATTGATAAGGAAAGAGTAATTTGCTTGTCTATTGTTATGGTCATGTATGCCATTGTTGAGATTAAAGGTCGTATTAAAATGTAATGATTTTTGAATGATTTGTATTATTGTACAGGTTATTTCTTACTAATTCTTCTATATGTCTTTTCGTAGATATCTTTGGTGTGAGGGTCAACAGGGAGTTTGAGTATGTTTTTTATTGCCCCGTTTTGTAGTACCTGTATTTGGTTGATATCTTTTATGTTGTAAAACCCCAGATAAAGGACACATATGATGGTTGCAAGCGTACAAAGGCATTCAAAATAGAAAGTAGAATATTTGGGCTCATCTGTATTTGAAATCTAAAAATGATACCGATTACTGGCGTTATTTTGTCAATAACGTTTGTTATGTGTAAGGTCTAGTTGAGTTTATCGTCAGTTAATGATCCAATATATTGTGTTAAGTTTTGTTTATGCAATAATTGACCACTTAATTGTGCACCAATAACATAGTAAGGTTTGTTATTAAACAGAAAAAAGTGTAATAGCTAGTGGGTACTGACGGTAAGGTTGTGGTCCATAAAGAATAGGAAGAGCAGATAATCTTCCAACTCTCATGGTCGAAATCGGCATCGATCTCCGATTGAGATCATTCGCGCTGCTTCTGGGGTTAGGTTTCCCGTCTAAACTCAGATATTGGAGTCTTTCTAAAGCCTGGCCTTCCACCGGCTTCTTGGGAAGTGAACTATAGTAGCTGTTTATATCCTTGTAAGTATAGGAGTCACTTATTCCACTCACGGCCATTTTAAACAGTTTGTAGATCGACAACACTTAACATTCAACAACACGATCACTTTCTTAAACGAGAGTCACACTTCACATTTACACGAGTACTGTTAATTAGTAGAGTTAAAACATTTTAGTGCGCGCTCACTGATTAGATTACACCGACAGGAGATATATAGTTTTCAAATAAATGTCATCAATTATGATTATTACGTTTGCCCAGCTGAATCTTATCAAATGGATACATTTTAATCAAATATTTACCAAGGAGTATTTAAATTATTTTAGATATTTGACAGAGCGTCAAAAACTAAAGACTCAGAACTAATACCTTATAAAATATATCTCTTTAATTGTATGAAGATGATTAAAAGTCTTTAAATGAATGTATACGTCGATTGAAGTAATTTTTAGCTATCTTGAATATTCAGTGATTACCATAAGCCTCAATAGGTATTGATTATGAAAAAGAGATAAGAATTCTTAAGAAAAACAGTTGCTGTGGGTGATAAGAATTTTAAATTCAAATGAAGAAAATGTTAGTACACACATTATTTTCTAATGAAAAATTCTCTTTAAAGACAAATACTACTCTACTTAAACCAACAACATGGAAACAACCTAGTAGCGTTTTTTTGTACGGTTTTTTTCTATCATCAATCTCTCGGAGTTCGTAATTGACTTAATCTTTGGGGTGAGTAGCAACAGGATTTCAGTTATATAGAAAAATTAAGAAATTATGAATCTTGTGGAAAAAAATAGGGGCAAATTAGCTTAAATTATATATCATCGAGGAGATTTATTGAATGCTGTCGATATAAAGGTTATACGAGTGACTATATCAATATTATAGGAAAGCGTATTTTTTCCATTAAATTGACGTAACGAGTTATCTACAAATTGTAAGCAATAAACGTATAGGTACGGTTTTATTGTATAACCAAAAAACAAAAAGCGTACTCGTAAGATGAATAATTAAATTTGGTCGCGTTTGTGAGTGGTTAAGTTACTCGAGATGACCCGAAATGTTTCTAAAGAAGCTTGTGCTTGACCTAATTAATGACAAAGCATTTAAAATAAAACTAATTTTGTTAATTCACGCACCGAGGAACCGGCCCCATCCGTGTAGCGAGTGAAACAATGTGCGGTGATTGCGTGAAGTTGAAATCGTGGCTTGAATCAGGGAAACGAAAAGAATTGTTCTGCATTGATTATTCACGGGTTCGAACCTATTTTTAAGGATTGACGTCAAGAAAATCGAGCGGAAAGCATTCTTACTGCGTATTTTGCTTTTGCAAATTGGTTTAAGTAAGTATGTAAACAGACACGTGGGTATCTGTTTTCTAGCGAAGAATGTCGACTTATCTTATTATGTCATACCCATACTGTAGGCTTTTCGTATCACCTTGGAGGCACATGGAATATTCTGTTTGAAATAATATAAATAAATACAGATGATGACATAGTGAGATGGAATAGGGAGAGAAGACGATTCTGGAGGGACGACGAGAGGATGAATCCTGCGAGGATTCTTAAGATCGTGACGTACGAGACTCCAGAGGGTCTACGACCAATAAGAGAGGGAGAGAAAGCTGGACGTCTTCATCCAAGGAATAAAATTGATATCCCGTGTAAACAGATCGCAAGATCTACAGTAAAGGGAAGAAGAAATTAAATTACGTGTAAAAATATCGTTATTAACATTTACAAAATTATGTAATGTTTTAATGAGATAAGTTTGTTTGTAATCACATAATATTTTCTGCAAAATCTGAGCAAATAGCACTTTTTACAAATAAACGATTTAATCAATTTTATTAATTTACAAAATTAGTGCTAACGCGATTGGTGATTTGTGTCTATTAAGGTTTACAATTAATTGTTCAAGGAAATTCCAGTATAAGACAGGTAAATAGTTGGAGCCCCATTATGAAGAAGTAGAAACGATTTGTGTTTGCTCATTTGAAATACATTATCTCTAATTGTAACTTAACATATGTAACTCTAATTGTATTTGTGAATGTTCGCAGGAAATTTATTAAAATTTATGTATTTGAGTAAAACTGAAAATGATTGCGAACAAGAAAATTACGCAAGAACATTTAATTTAATGAATCTAGAATCTGTGGAAACGTTTAAATTTAATAACTTATTATTACGGACGAGAAAAATTTCACGTAAAATAATTAACTTAATTATTTACATGGATATTGCAAACAATCTAGTATAGAATTCGATAATCATCCATAAATAAACCATCAAATCATTACAAAATTTAATTTGATATCCGATATCACACTTCTCACTCCAATCAAATGACACTCGTATCACAACAGGCTACATTTTAATTCCAAATTCACGCGTTTTATTTCGAATATAATTTTGAACTTCTTGGAACGTATCCAAGCGGCGTGCACTGGAGGTGAAAATGAACTGTTTTTTGAATTACGAACTATTCTTAATGAAACAATAAAACAGCTGAGCGCAGAGCCGGCGGAGGTATACGGAGGTATACAGGTATGTTACGCGAGCTGGCGGGACACTGAGCCGAGGGATTAGCGCGTCTGGGGAGCGGGTTAAGGTAATAGCATTAACTATATATCGTATTATTAGCTCAGGCTCGCGTCACCGGAAGGGTTGGGCGGGTGTATAAAGCCTCAGTCACAGAACTAGCGATTTAAAAACATATAATCGTAATTGGCCCTTAAAATTATTTATTTAAAAGATCGTACTATAATATGGAAGAGTGTGAATTTTTCTTTTAGACCGTTTAAAGACAGAAGGTATTATGAAAACAAAAAACCTTTATTGATCAATCACCGAGTTAATTACTACTATGCCTCCTAACTGAAGAAAGCTGTTTAAGGGAGATCTTTTAAAAACAAGAAATAATAACAAATATTTATTTTTGATAATGAGACTAAGAAGGCTGGCTTGTCATCGTAACATACAAATATGTTACATATCGAAACATATTCCATTTAAATAACTTTTTGGTAACATTGTATTATCACAACACTTTTTTGCACTTTTTACAAACATGTTTCGTGACACAAACTTCCCTTCTTCAGTGTATGGTTAAAATTCGTACAATTAAGAAGATGGTGTCCCGAAACATGTTTGTAAATAGTGCAAAAAAGTGTTGGTGTCTCGAAACATGTTTGTAAATAGTGCAAAAAAGTGTGTTACCATACAATGTTACCAAAATGTGAATCCACAACACAAAGTGATGGCGAATATAGAGGAGATTCCACTTACTTTGTTGAAGCTAATTAATACGAATGTGAACCTCGGTTTTCTATAAGTTTTAATATATTTTATGGGAATAACATGTTTCCCCTTCCTAGGCAGTGTCAAAAGTCATCTGATCATGTTTTGGTAAGGTGAAACATGTCATTCCCATAAACTATAATATAATAAAGCTTCTAGAAAACAAACGTTTTCATTCGTGCTAATTATTTAATATAGGTTTTTTATACCGTTTCTAAAGAAACAATAAAGAAGGTTAAGGCGTTAACACTGGAATTCCATTGATGATTTGGAAGGAGAATTTTAAATACTAAATCCACTTTATTCATAAATTTTTTTTACCAAATAAAAATACTTATTCACAACAGCTTCGGTTTCCTTCACCCTCAAGTGTTATATTTACACCTGATGAGGATGGAGGAGGACATCTTCGAAGCATGTGGTGCATACAATTTTTTTTACAATAGTAAAAATATTCTACTAAATTTAATAATACAAACGCTTGTAAACGCTAATAATACACGTATAAAGTTGAACTTCGCATGCAAGAAGATCTAGTCAAAGTGATGATTCTAAGTCGTATAGATTCAAACGAAAGAGATAATCAGGCGTCCTTTAAGCCTCCCAGAAAACGTGTTACGTATTGTAAATATGGTACAAAAACGCATAGTGCGCCACTGTGCGGGGTTAACAAAACGTCATTAAGCAGCTGTGTTTGTTTGTTAAAACTACGTACCGTATACATTTCTGTAATTCTAGATCTGTGACAAATTCCGTTAAATAAAAAACAAGCGGAAAAAATCCCAATCCGCTCAGCGTTGATGACAGTTCCCACGAAAATTAAATTCGGAACAAGTGAACAATACCATCGCAGGCCGGAACAAAGGTGCCACCTGACGTTTGAGTGTTAAAAATGGAGCTACTCTCATCTGATAACTTTATTACCTCATTACCTTAACATAACAATCATCGCAGACTCTATAACAGAAATTAAGACATTATTAAAAGGTGTGTACTAACGTTTATTTATTGGAGCTTAGAGCCAACTGGATTCCGAAATGTTTATTTTTTGTAATCATTTATAAAACATAATATATTATCTAGCTTTAAAAGTGATTACTCCATAATTACGATCTGTAAAAAAAGGTCATCTTAACGGAGTGTAAACCTACCCTCAAAGCTTTCAAATTATTATTTTAATATTGATGAAAACAAATGTTCTCTTGAACTTTTATTATATTAAACGGGAGTGACATGTTTTACTATGCTAGGGTATTATCATATATCACTTATTTAAAATACAATAAAAGTTCAAAGAGTAAACGTAACGAAAAACAAATAATGAATATGGATTTTTTTCTATATTCGCCATTATTTTGTGCCGTAGATATTTACAATAAAATTAGTTTTGAAAAATTATTTACCTATAAAAATTTCATAAAAAAACCCTGCTATCCGAAGAATGTTTGTGAAAAGTGCAAATAATTGTGTTTGTGATTACGTATTCAAAATAATGTATAAAGATACCAAAATCAGCGTTCAAGAAATAATTAAAAAATTTGTTATTTAACTACTTTTAATTCAATAATTTTCACGAATTAGCTCACGCTAGTGAAGGTGCACCACCTGCGCGATCGATATAAATATCTGGTACCTACCCAATAAACAATTCTTCGAACGGACAATCCATTCTGCCTCTATTGTTTGTATAATTGTCTAGTGTAGTTTATTCTATAAATTCCGTATATTTTTTATAAAACTTACTGAGAAAAGTACAAATCTATTTAAATACGAGTAAATGTATTCATTACATATTTGAATGAAAGCTGTTCTATTGTAAATGAAAGGTGAATAGAGAGAAGATAACACTCGAGATTGTCTGGTATAAGCGCAGTCGTAAAAGGTGTAAATAAAATGGTTGTCTTCATACCTGAGAGGTAACTGCTGTTTATCCCTTTCGGCGGAGGGATTGGGGCCAGCTCGGGGTCTAGAGTAATGCCAAGCAAAACAATAATCAAATAACAGAAAACAAAAGAAATATGATACATCGAATCAAGGTCAAAACAAACTATCTATGTACAGAGGGATGGTGAATATTTGTGTGGTGTTTCCTCCCACTTAAAGTAATAGAGCTTTGAATTTGTATAGATTAAATTAAATCAGTTTATATTTGGAGCGTTCAGATTGAATAAATTATTTAAATTTGTACAGAGGTAATGAGTTCCTCTGATGTTAATGGTTAGGGTAAAATAAAACCACTAAAAAAATGAACGATAAGACTACTGTAGTTACCCATGACACACACGATACAGATATTTAATAGCGCCTCATCGCGTAAACAGTGGGTTTGTATTGTATTATTATGTACATGATTATATTATAATAACGGTGCAGGCACCACGATGTATGCAATCATTAAAAAATGTCATGAATACACTTTTTTGCACATATCGTGAGTAGATGGCAAATGTGATTTAAAAATAAAGCAATTATTTCTAAACCTTGAAATGTAACCGTGGGGCGGGCGGAGGGCGCGGGGAGCACCACCGGCCAGGCGGGCCGCGGGGGGCGCGGCGGGGGCGGGGCGGCCTCCTCCGGGGGCGGCTGGTAGCGGTAACGGGGCCGGTGCTTCGAGGGGTCAAACTCCTGGTTCGCGAACACGTCGCGGCTCTTTGAACTTTGCTTCAAAATGGAACTGGGCTTCGGGCTCTTGACCTTGACAGGAGACACCGATTTGGGCCTCGTCCGGTCCCTCCTCAAGGGAGAATACTTGTCTTCGGAAAGATAATCGTGAGTGGAAATAGACCGGTTGTTATCTTCGCGCTTCGGAAACCTGTGCGCCGTCCACGATCCAGATAAATAAGGAGCTATATCTCGTAGCTCGTGAATATCTGGTGCCGATGTGAACATCTGTCCCAGAAGGGAAGTGTTTTCTTTTTCGAATCTCCTCCGAATCCTTTCAACTTCCCCCACAGGACACTCCGAAGGGTACTCGTGCGAAGCAACGCGTGAAGGGGCAGTCATCGAGCGAGGTTTCAAAGATGCCAGTTTAGATATGACATCGATGTGCGGCATATCTCTATTGTCAGCCCGGATGGGGGCCTTGGGGATTGGGGAATTCATGGCGTATCTTTTATTACGGCTTCTACTTCTAGTCGATAGTTCGTATTTGTGGGTCAATCGATCCACGTCGCCTCGTTCGTGGCGTTTGACATCTAATGTGTTTCTTCTTTTCCAGTTATGTTGAAGTATAGTTCGAACGATTTCCGGATCACTTTGATGTCTTCGTAACGCAGGGGGGTTCACATCGTAATCGTTGAAAAAGTCAGCGAGCTCAAACTTATTTTTTAATTTACCGACTTCACCCGCTTTGACGAGACTTAAATAAGCCCGCCAATATCTTTCCGGGTCTGGTGACAAACTTCTGCTGCGACTTATGTTATCTAACTCGGAAACATTAGATGTGAGAGAGAGGTTCCCGCTGTCAGACTTGTGCTCTGGGTGGTACACGACCGCCGGGGTCGCCTGCACACTTGGCGACAGGGACTGGTAATTGTTGACTTGGGTTTCACCGAAGAGGTCCTTCAAGCTCGAATATGATTGAGAATAATTTAGTTTCTTGCTTGCTAACCCAGTATCTTCGATTTTGTAAGGCGGAGGAGATGGTATTTTAGGTTCATCGATATTTTCAAAACTGTCCTGTTTCTCTTCGGATGAGTCATCTCTGGCGTGATATATGACAGTACCAATGGGATCTTTCCGTGTCTTTTCAAAAAAGTCAACCTTTTTCTTAACATCATCTTTGCCTCCACAAAAAATGACTGTTTGATTAGATGTATCGGAGCTACCAGTTTCCGTTTCACTGGCGGATGACGGACGGATAGGAGAAGGTGTTTGATAAACTTCCTCGGCGAACTGATCCATTATGTTGCGTTCGCTGGAAGGTTCCCCAACTGTTCCTTTACTCAGTTTAGTCGCCGTGACAGGGTGGTCGTTAGACGAACTCGGACTGGCAGTCCCAGAACGGCTGACTGAAATTCCCTTTATTCTTGCTGCCGCAGTGGCTCCGCGAGTTTCTTTGGCGAGAACAATTGGCGAGTAAATTTCTCTGTGTTGTTTCACTCTTTCCAAAACTTCTTGACTCAAGGTCATGGAAATTCGTTTCTTATCCTTTTCTGAAAGATTCTTGTTGTTGGTGAAAGAGTTCTTCGAATCCTTATCTGTTGGCAAATGCTGTATAGAACTAATGGAATCTGCTTTTATTGTTTTGCTTTCTTCCAATCCGCTTACATGATCACCTGCTGTAAATGAATTACAACGAACTTGAAGGGACCGAGGTGCATTGGAATTCTTTGATCTCGGTACTGTGATGACGTAATCTTCGTCTGATTCCTTTTGTTTAGAATTATATTCCTTGCTGTAAATCGAATTTAGTTGACTCTTCAGAGCATTCACTTGTTCCATGGACAAACTGCTCCATAGTCTGCTTCCGATCCCGAAACGCTCCCTTACGTTGGTGAGAGTTGGTTCAGCTCTAATTTTAGCCGATATACGATCCGATTTGGACATTAACTCCGATTGATTCTTTTTAGATAAATTTGTAGCAAGATTGACTACAGAACTGCCTCTCCAAAGTGGCGTGTAAGTGTCCTTTTTCGGAGTTTTATCGTTTGTCCTAAAAACATATTCATATTCTCGGTCGGCCATTTTTGTAAAGTGTTCTCTAAGATCCTCGACTGACTTCTCTTTTGCTCTGAGATTCCAGTCTTTATTTCGTCTCCATTTTATTTGTTCCGAATCATTTGGTAAAAAGAGTAAATCTTTTTCTTGTTGTTCGACTTTCATTTTTTTGTAAAGTCGATTAAGTTCTTCTTCCGCTCTCTCCTTCGCTCGTATCAACTTCCATCGTTCGAAGTCGATAATTTCTTCATCCCGCTTCCGAGGTCTTAAGTCACTAGTAGAAGTCGTTCTTTCAAGCTCGCCTATTCGTTCCAAGTAGGCGTAGAATCGGTTCAACTCCTTGAATCTGTCTGACTTTGTTCTTTGGTGTTTCAGCTCAGTTATGTATTCCTGGTATTCCAAATGCTGCCTTAACCTGTCTAAATCTGCAGAGGACCTACAGCGCTCAATCGAAATGTTTCTAGTTCTGCTTCTAGATTCGGCGTCTCCGGCACTTTGAGTGCGCAGAATACTATTTTTCAAAGAAGTCAAACGTTCTGCCGCTTTGGATTGGGACATGCGAGCACTGTGTATCCGTCGGCACGACGGTGATCTCATGGGGGATGGCGAGGGCGACTGCTCTCGCTTGATTGTAAACGTTGATCTTACACTCCTTTTGGGCGAAAGCGAACTTTTTCTTTGAAATGTGTTTGGTTCTGGGAAGTGCGTAGTGTCAGTTTTGCTCAATAAATTAGGTGACTCTGACCTGGATCTAGTTGATAAATTGGTGTCGTAATAAAACTTCCGGGACACGACGGGGGTAACGGGTCGTGAAGTTTGGCTCAGAACAATTTTCGAAGGAGAGCTTCGGGTAATTCTCACCGGCTCCGTAGTACTTTTCCTTTTATTGTGCAAAACTATCGGGGAGAGGGGTCTCGAGGTTTGTGAAAATATTATCTTCGCTGGAGGAGAAGGTAATCTCTTGCATACTACTTTGGTGGGAGATTCGGATATGATAGTTCTTCTCGAGATTATCGGTGATTTTGGACGAACTGTTTGTGAGAGAATTAGTCTGGAATTTGGAGGTTCGCTTTTGCTTCTAGGGTCGGATTTAGAAAACACGAGAGAGGACCCGACGACGTGCATGGAGGCCGCACCGCTCCCGAGACTATCAAATCTCCTGATATTAGACAAGCCGAGTCTACCCGGCCAGGATGTGGATCTCGGGCTCTTAGACCTGACAATATCGTTTCTATCCCATGTGCGGAATTTCGATTCGCTCACCGGCTTTTTGTGAGTCAGGTAAGAGTTCGAGTAGCGATTGAACTGAATGCCAGGACTCGGATTGTTCTGAAATATCTTGGCCTTTTCTAGAACAGTGGTAGAGTGATAATCGGAATCATTTCTTTGAGTTGGGGTATCTCGCAAAAAGAGATGTTGAAAAAAAGAGTCGCTCATCACAGCGTCTCTTCTATCACAGATCTCGTTAAAGTTGACACTTTGCGTGTTCTCATAATGTTGCACACAAGAGTCGATCTGTTGATTAATACTTTTGATATAGTCCAACGAATCGTTGGGATAAGGAAGATTGTCATTTTGATTCTTAATTTTCAAAATTTGATTGAGATTCACATACTTCCTTGATTTATCTCCGTTTGTTTTAATTCTTTTGACAGATTTCTTACCGTTGGATTTGTCCGATTTATTTTTGGTACATTCGTTTTCATCTTTCGATTTTTTTACTCGCGTGGAGCTATGTGGGCGCTCGGAGGACTTGCTTTTGGTATTTTTTGACGATTTTTGGCCATTGACAACAATTGCAGGTTTTGATTTAATAGAACCACTTTCAGTATTTTTTTTCAATGCAGTTTTAATAGAACTCCGTTTTGGAATGTTAATTAAATCTGGTGTTGGTAAACTGTCCTTGTAAGTAGGGGAATCCGACGCTATATAAGTTTGAGAGGAAAATTCTGAAGACGATGGCGACTTGAATTTACCGTATCCGTACAGTTTGTCGGAGGTCCGAAGGAGATCTCTGCCCCGGGGAGATAACATAGTCGCTCTTTTATCGTCACTGCTTTTTCTGATATTTTTAGAAGACCCATATAAATTTGGTTGTTTGGAAATCGCTCCTTGGGATTTGACTAATCTAATTTCGGCGTTTTCTTTGAATGCTTTGCGAACTTCTGTAGGAGATATGAGTTCCGCCGATTTCGACAAAGTTTTTGTAGGGGACTCCCTAATACTTTTCAGAGGTAAGTGTCTTTTTTCGCTCGCAAACGTTCTGTCTAATGATGTTCCTCTGTCCAGAATCCCGGATATCGGCGTGCGCCGCCCCGCGCCCCCCTCTATGACCACCCTGCCCTGGGCAGACGGCTCTCCGAAATACCTGTTGATGTTCGCAGAGGCATACTCCACCGGAGACATCGTGCGCCTGGGCGAGCCGAAGCTGCTAGTTCCTTTGAACGTTTCGGAGCTCCTCTTCTTCTCGATAAGTTTAGTTTTACTACCGAGAGGAACAACCGCCGGGGCACATGTTTTCGTGGTTTTTATTCTTTTGCCGTCGGCGGACTTCATTTTCACGATGTCTTTCTTGCGCAAATCCTTGGATGTGTTTGAGTTGTTAAGTTTACTCGACAGTCTTCCCTGCAGAAATTTAACGTTGGTATCATTTTTATTCCTTTGGGTTTGCAAAATCCTCGAAGCTGACGAAGTGGAAGCGATGGAGGACACCAGCCTGAGAGTCGTATTGGCTCTCGAGGACAGTCGGCGGGGCGGGGCGGGCGGGTTCGACTTCGCGGGCTTAGGAACATCCAGACTTAAGAAGGACGGGACGTGATGCTTGTAATCCTCGAAGACTTTGTGGGAGCCGCTGACGGTGGAGGTGACGGGGTAGCACAGAATATCGTTACCGAGGTTCTTGGAAACATTTTTGTGAACTCTGATTCTGGTGAGCGTCGGCGAGAGCGGGAAATATTCGATCTCGGTGTCTTCTGTGGATGATCAATAACACATATCTAAATATTATTCCATTCTGTCGTGCGCTGGAACACGTGAACTCGGTGGGGTTATGCTGTGAGGACGGCGACCGTCGATCCTAGGCGGTGTTCTTGCGCTTTGCTATGAAATACTGTGATTGTGTGTGCCGAGGGTTTCTTATCGATGCATTGCTTAGTCAACGAAAAACAGGAGTGCAAAATACATGCCAGCTTATGGAAACGTTAGGAAGAATGGATAGAAGAACATTACCTTTCTAGTTGATAGAAGCGTTTCAGAGCCGACACCAACATAGCCAGAAGAAATATACCAAAGTGTTACTCACCCTTACAAAGTGACTCCAAAAAGCGTTAGATGTGTAGATCGTACAAGCCGCGAGATGCATGCGTGCTCGGTGACCGTACTGGACGGGAGATAGATATGAGTGGTACGAGTGGTAGAGCGAGTGAGATGGCAGTGTCCCGCCCGGCCTTCGGCGGACAATGGACCGACCGCGGCCGGCGGCGCTCATTAACGGCGAGCCGTACTTCCGCGCTTCACAAAATCGCGCCACCGCGTTCTCCCGCTTATTGGACCAAAAGGGCTCCCATAATTCTTCGTGACGCGAAACGAAATCATTAATCATTTATGCATGAGTGGCTGGTGCAGAGTTCGCACGCCGATCCGTTCAAATAGTCAATTTCGAAAAATTCAAATCAGGTTACTAGGCCCGCGGAACATTAAAGAATGTGACATCAAACGTGATCGCTGTGTCCGTACAATTCAAAAACATAATACCCATAGTAGGTATAGTCAATACACGATCTCGTATTCTAATTGTGCAATTTTCATCATTTTAAATAGTTATTTCCGTTGTAGTGCGCAGTACATAAATCTATAAATACGATTAATACATATTATATCATATTTTAATTATTCTATCATAATATTTATTTCAAAGCATTATTTTGCGCGTGAGTTAATCTTATAAAGCATCGTCAATCCTCAAAATTTAGAATGTAACATTATAAATAAATGCAGGCATAAAGAAAAATAAACGGATTTTTAATACATCTGTAGACTCTTTACATTGACCATAATCATAGATAGTGATATTTTTTTCGAATAAAAACCAAAAGGTTTTTTTGTATTATAATATGTAGACATTTAAAGATATCCGCACGTTTTAAAAAGAACCAGTTGTACCACAGAGAGAACTTTACATTTATTTACCCGACCACCAAATTGAAAATAATGTATAGCTGATAAATGCTAGCTGTTAGGTAAATTTCAACATCTCTTTATCAGAATAAACAAACTGATAAAAGCAAAAGATTAAAAAATCTATTTCACAAATCACAAGAGCTGTTAAATTTAAAGCTTGTTCTAAAATGCCTTTTGCGGCTCACCCTTGGGTCTGTCGGGGGCTGGTTTTCGGAACCCATGGAGGGGCGGCTCGCCCCCGGCCTGCACTTCCCTATAGGCCTGGCGCTGCTCTCGCGGAGAAAGGGGGGCGCTGTCCATGTCTCCCGTGACGCCGCGGCGCCGGAACACCAGCGTCGAGTCGCTCTCGTACCCAGACTCTTTTAGAGCGCTGGAATCATTACATTCAAATCAAATTGTTGAAAAAGTTTTATATTGACTGATTAACCTATTTGAATCTGATACTAACTATCTAATCATCACGCCGTCTCTCTGAAGAGTTAGGCAGAATGAATGGACTGCCACATTGTTCTTTCTTCAAATACTTCTTTCGCATCCTCAACATTTATACAGCGTGTCATGCTAGCACGTTGATTTCTCTGACTCTCCTCGCGTGTCCGACATTTAATATTTGATTTATTTGATTGTGCCACGTTTTTCTCTTCTAGTTCTTTTTCCATTTCTAGTTCTTTTTACGACGTTTACATATACTTTCTTCATCATTCTTTATTTTCATGTCTCCAAACAATCTTAACGATTGTTTCAATATTTTGTTCATAACACTTTCATTCGCACTGTATTCAATTCCTATATTTTCATTCTACACTCTATCATACACTTATGTGAACGTACTTATTACTTATTTGCATTTGAATCTGATACTGTTTATGATTTTTGTGTTTTGATAGAAAAAAGTTTGTTTTGTATTGCAGATATTATATATATAATAAATAAAAACTTAAATAAAAATAAAAATAATGGTTATTGTAATTAATCGTTAAATGATTATTAAAAATAATAAAAATTAAACACAAAAATCTTAAAGAATACTCAGTTTTATTCCGCTTGCTTTTTTAGTTAAATATTTCATGTTCCTAGCGTGAAATATGAAACTTTGAAGAACTTTGATACTCGAGTTTACGAAGCAAACGTCTGGAGTGAGAAATGTATTATTAAGAATATTTGTCTAGTACTAGTGATTACTTACCGCGCCATATAGGACTTGGAAATAGCAGACGAAGAAACACTCTGCTTGTTATTAATCTGGGGATGGTTCGTAGAGGCGTTTGCTAATTGCTAAAATATTTAAAAAATAATTAGAGCATTGTTCAACTTATCAGGTAACCTTCTATTGTACGATAAACTAGAAGTAAAACAAGCATCAACCCTTCGTCACAAGAGAAACAGGTATTTTCATTCAGAGAGAGAGAACACAAACGAAACAGAGTAAAACAATTAGATTTCAATCAATCCTTCACTGCAAAAAATCAATTAGGAAAACGAGTCTCTTGGGAGCTTTGCGTTTTTCGTTCGAATATATTAAAGCTTGAAATTCATAAAACAACTAACAACTAATCTTAATCAGAAACATTGATTGAGCAGGGGAGAATTATTGGAAATATGCTTTCGCAAAAAAATCCCTTTGATTTTAAACCTCTGAACAATAATACTCAGAAGATTAAATATAACTATTTCAAGTTCTTTGAGACTAGTGTGGGATTTTCAAAAGTTTTTTAATAGTTTGTTTCAAAATAGTGTAACATGCGGTAACATATAATATAGGACGTCATGCCAATAGTAGAAAAATAAGTTAATATTTCCAAATTTTTAATAACTTCTTATATCAAGGTGATTAGGAATGTATTATACATAAAAGTAAATTTGAGTATTTGCATGCAAACATGTGCAATTCTACAAGTTGGGTCTTACGATCGGTATAAGTTTTAACTTAAAAAAATATTTTAAGAATGTCATTCTGAGTTTGCAAATGGCTACAACATTGAGCCTACAACATTAAAAAAAAAAACTTCTACCGCCGTACTAAGAGCTCACGTGATTTTTTTAGATCATATACATAAATATACAATATATAATATGATAATATCAAGTGCTTTTATTACACAGAATATGCATTTGTTATTTGCATAGTTAACGGTATTAACGATGCCATTCATACAATTAAATATAAAAAATCAGTTTTTGCCATGCGTAATACAAATCATTCTTATATACTTATTGCTTGAAACAAAAGCTTTATTTATTAATTATGATAAATCTAATACCGTCGATATTCTTAAATATATACAAAAATCATCATAGTTAATTTAAGGTAGAAACAGTCTGGGTTTTTTAATTAATCACTAATAACTAAATATCTTAGAAGTTTGGAGATATTATATGAAATAAACATTTTCCCATTCCCAGCCTATTATCAAATATATTTTTAAAATCTGATGAAGCCTACAAGTCCTGGTAAGTTAGTCACTCTACTTGTATTATATCATACACTTAAAAAAGATTAAAGAAAAATAGATTTGTGAAAAATAACAAGATATACGTAACTTTCAAAAATATTTCGTCGAATCAGTTAATTATTTTATTTATTGGCTTAATTTCGATTTCAATTAAATTGACTGAAGACGGTATCGGTGGTTTCGCAATCCTAGATCGCATCCAAAATGATTTTTTGAAAAAAAATACAAGCTGCATGGACAACATTCAAGCCACATGACTTTACAGCCAAAGTGTGGTCACAAGGGAACAAAAGCTTACACTCCTCTGGAGAGCCCTCGCAAAGAGGGTGCTGTAGGGCGGCAATGGGGAATTTTCGTCCAGCCACTTTAATTAGTCCGGTTGTGAGGTGCCACGGATCCGGGGGAGAGCAAACCAGGTTAGGTGACAAATGGAACACAGTGTTTTGGTTTTGTTACGATATGTTTGTGTGAAAGCTTTTTGATGCTCGTGGATAACAACACAACACTAACACTATTAAAACGTACATCCTGCACTTTACTGTTTGGACATATTTTTACTTTTATTCATCAAGATACGTAATAAACAAACGCTATGTTCTCTTTAATATTTTTATTTACTATTGTGTACACACACATAATGTATTATTGATTTGAAATTGTGTCCTCTCACAAAGTGGGTACTCACCCTAAGGGTTCGTCAAACAGATACCTCCCGTCGGGAGAGTTGTTGGTTTGTTGCATTTTGATCCTTTGCGTTTATTTTTGTTAACAATCACCCATGAGCATCAACGGAAGAAGTAAGTACTATTGTGTGAATAAATCTGTACAATATTGTTTATTATTTTATATTAGATACATGTGAACTCAATCTTAAAAAAACATATTCTGTTAAAACCAACCCTTGTGAGTAAATATTTTAAATCACATAAATTTGTTTGAGAGTAACGTGGATCACACTAAGAATACGTGTCAATCAATGGAAGGTGTTTTTCAAATTTATATGATTTGGCTGATGTACAAGCAATGTTAACATGTAAAGCACTGAGTTGTGTTATTAATATATAAAATGAGAGTCTTTTTAGTAATATTATTATAATTTAAACGGTATGTTTTATTACTAAGAAATTGATTCACGAATTCGCGAATATGTGAACAAGTTTTGGTTTCATAAAAACTTTCAATATATAAAAATCAAAGGGTTGTTATTGGTGGATAACAAATATTTGTTAATATTAAATATGTAAATAAAAGTAATAATATTCTAAATGAATTTGCCACTAAACTTCTAAGTTCTATTGGGACAAATCGTTTTGTATTTATATTGTTCTACGTGTTGAACTAGGTGCTCAGTTCGATAGTTTGTGGAGTCATTAATATTATAGAAGAGTAAAAATATCGTACCCCGTCAAATATGTCCATAACCTCGTCCCACCACTAGAAAGAAACATGAAATAATGTGATAAGCATTCAATATCGTGGACAAACACAAACAGATATTTACTTATAAGCCTTGTTTCAGCGCCGCACCCCTATGAAGGCTAAGCTTGCATAAGATGTGATCTATATTCTAGTATCAATTGTCAAGTAATCGTTGAACTATTGTTGACGTTTAATTATAATATTTGCCTTTTAAAAGCTTTGTTTCATGAAGTCAGTGAATTAATTCGGATTATTTGTAAGCGTACAAGATGAGCTCGATAATTATAATAAAAATTAGACTAATTTGAATACTTGATTGTGGTACATTCACCTTGAAGGCGGTTTATATTATGAACATTGAAAATAATTTGTTAAATATTTTCTTAAAATAACATAAACATAAAAAGCACCGAATTTTGTCGTAATATAGGATTCCATTTTTAAATAACTCCGATAGTATGTATTTAATAAAGGTCAATCACATTTTGTTGCTGTTATTGGATGCCCACCGGTACTACGTAATTCATTTGGGATATTTTATCTGACAGCGCTAGTAGACTTGTTGAATAACACGAATGAAATATTTTTCAAATTAATATACAATAATTATTGGCACTATGAGAGAGGTCTATATGAACCCAAACTACACGTCTACACACTGATTGAGCTCTTACTATAATTTAAAATGAAAACGCATTGACTACATTCGTATTAAATAGTTAAATTACATTAAAGCAATTAATAAATATAACAATTTTATACATAGAATAATTTTTAAAAGCCCTTTCATATTTAGTAAGCCCAATGAGGTGTAGGGCGGGATTATAGAGCAATACCCAAACAGCAAATTCACGGCTCTAATGGTGCCCTCTTTTAACACCTGATAAAAATGATTTATAAGATGCTCTGAGATAAATCTGACTGGAGTGGCGTGTTTTGCTGTTGGGAAAATGTTAATAATCCTACCCTCAAAGTTCGACGATGTATCAACACGGGAAGCGATGGTTATTGGGTGAAGTGGTGTGAATGTGGTTAAGTGTGCCTTTGATCCCCGAAGCGATGGAGCGAGAGGTGGGATTACCTGTTTGGCCTCCTTGTCCACCACGGAGGACCGCCCCGGGATGTAGTCCTCTATGCGGCCCGGCTGGTTCTTGTACACCTCCTGGCTCGCCTTTGCGGAAGCGAGGGTACTGTACCTGAAGCAGATAAACACATATATTGATCATTAAATACTCAATTATTTATTTGCAAAAAAAGGCGATACAGAAAATATTCTGAAAAAAGTCGGAATGGATATGATGAAAACAAATATTTTCCAATAACTTTTTCTAATTAATGTTATTAAATTATAATATTTAAAACTTTCTGACTAGCTATTTGCTTTTGTATGCGAAAATATTTCCGACGACGACTTCCACCTTCAAAAATAGTTTTCAAATATATTCATCACTCAAAAATACTGTTTTAATAACATACTGTCACGATATTGGCATTTCTCAATGTAAAATCATGATATGACATTCTTCTATGTATTGGCATTCCTCAAGACATTTTGTTTATAAAGAAAAATATTTTAAACAATTTTAAATTTTTTTTTTACATGACATTATTTGTTTTCTCAAACCAACGGAGCTTCGTCCGATATACAAAACAAACGGTCTGTTAAGAAGAGTCAGCGAAACCGCTTGGTTCGAAAAATAAAATAAAATGTAGTGAAAATAACTTTTTACAAATGCTATACCACAACTCTAGTACTTGAGAGAGATTCTTAATAACAGCTGCAAGAAAGTGTTCAAATTGATAAAAAAATATTACACATTTTTCCCAATGTAGTAATTGTCTAACATTTGAATCCGAATTTTGTATTATCAAATATGGAACAGAATTCTTAAAGTTAAGGTATCGACATTTCAATACATTAAGCTGGGATGTTCACTTACTTGCTGACATTTGGCAGATACTCGTTGGCCTCATTCTCCTTTCCTCGCCTGTCGAGCGTCGAGTGCCGGCGGCCCGGCGGCTTGGCCGAGGCGTCGCTGTCGTAGGCATCGCTGGCCCACCCCGCGCGGCCGCCCTCCGGCTCGCTGAGGTACCCGGAGCGAGGGTCGAAGTACGCGTACTGGGTCTGGCGCGGCCCGGCGTGCAGCGCTGACGGGTGGGCTGCATCACACCACACACCGAGTTACATACACATCATGTATAAAACCTCCCCTTGCATTGCGCAACGATAAGTCGATTGAAAATAACTCAAACGTTCTACTATATTCGCCATCACTTTGTATTGTGGTTTCATATTTGAAATATTTTTTTTAAAAACATTGTATTTTCACAACGCTTTTTGGCCTTTTCAAAATTTCTACACTGAGGAAGGGCGTCTGTGGCCCGAAACATGGTTGTGAAAAGTATAAAAAAGGGTTGTGAACATAAAATATTTTCAAAAAAATATTCCGACTCAAACCTATTTGTTTGACGATTTTTATTTCAATCATTGAATTTATTTTAATGACACACAAATAATTTCGTTTGCTTGAAAAAAGCTTTCTTTATAATCGATCGTTTTCTATAAAAACATTAACATTTTTTATTTAAATTTGTCGATATTTAATTTGGATAGCTTTTTTTTTATTTACAAAAGAAAATATACAATTCTCAATTCAATTATATCTTAGTTATTTAGTTAAAATATATACATATTTTTTACAATTCCTTTATAGTATCTACATATACGAGTATATATTTAATTCCACTTGATTTTTAACTTCGACCGGTTTCAAGTGGACTAAATATATTGTATATGAAAAGCAATTTTTTATATTTTTATACATTTCCTTTTCATTATTAACACTGAACTTCTACCAAGAAATGCCAATTAACGACATTAATATTTCGTTGTTTAGAAAAAAAATCATTGATTAATAAATAAATGTGCTAAAAGAATGAAATAATGTCGAAGAGACGTTTACAGCAGCTACAAGTGGGTAGGAGTAAGTAAATAAAACAAAAGCGTTAGATGTTTTGACTTCATTTGAATTTGTGTTAATTTGAAATCAAAATTGCGACTCACAATAAAACGTGGCATGTGTCTTTCAAGTTCATTCACGTACATATGTACTACTGGTGCTTTTTCCAATATGCCAAGATGTGATTAAAAGCATTTCATTATTATTTTTTCAGTCTCTAAATACAGAGTATTCGGTTTCTACGCGTGTTATTTGTTGTTATTGATTCTACTTGTAAGAAAATGCAAAATAAATAAGTTTTTATATTTTATGGAAAACGTTAACGTAGGTTCTGAGGAGTTTACTTATGTTTATTTTTATGAGAATTAATAATCTCATTTGTTAACTTTCTGTACAGTTATAGGAACATGTTATGTTAAATGTAGGTAGTATATGAGAGCCAAAATCTTTATCATTATAAAGTAAGATCTTTTATATGGAAAACATATTTATAAACTATACCCATAGGAAAATTAAGACGAGAAAATACACCAGAATATAAATAGTTGTGAATATTTTACACGCATGATATTCGTGAAGCAACATTAAGCAAATGAATTAGTGAAAAAGCTTTTTTTGGGCTGCATTTATTAGAAATTCAAACACGTATAAGTTGTCATTTATAAGTGATCGTATACGTGATACTCAATATTGATTATAATCGGAGAAATAATAATTGTTTACGTGAAGAAAGATATTTTGAAATAAAAAATAACAATTTTAATCGACAGCAGTTCATTTCTGTTTGTACCAAAAAAAAACTATTCAATGAAAAGTATTGGAAAAAAACATCTTTCTAGATATTAAAATATCAAAAAGAAGCTGTTTTATTTTGCAAATTGAGAAAAATTGAAGTAATATTAGTATTAATATGGATGCGAGTCAAGTGTATGTACAATGACTTATATTCTATTTTTTTACTAGTGCTTAATTTTAAAATAAGTTGTCAAACAATTAAAGGCTTGATGATTGTAGATTAATTTTTGAGTAATGATTAATAAATCCATTAAGTATTTACTGTTGGTGAGAACTGATATTTCCATTAATACTAAAGTTTTCATAATTCCTTTCGATTAAAATATATTAATTTTATTTGAAGTAACACGTTATTAAAGTAAAAAAAAGCACCTACATATCATCTCCTTAAAAATTTGACCACGTTCATTAATCGGCGATTGACGACCGCACATCAAATCTAAATAGTTAGACAGTTTTACTGTAAATAGAGAAATATCGGACGATCAAATCAATCTGACAGTAAATAAATAAAAAAGAAATAGGGGTCAAAGTTGTGCATCCATGACACGATGTATGAATGTTGAGGTTACGAAAGTATGCTAAGTATTTCAGAAAATAATAGTTTGAAGGTTCGTTCATTCTGCTTACCCCATTCGGAAAACAATAGTGTGGTTTGTTAGTTTTTGGACAACTTTATCTTTATTTTATTGAATGATATTATCCTAATATGTTTCTTTTTACGGGTCTCAAAATTCTGCCAACCAAAGCCACTAAGCGTAAAAATCACACCACAATATCCTGCCACCTGCCACCGATGTAAAAATGTTAGAAAATAATTTTCCAATTTACAAAATATTCACCTCGACGCGACTTGTATCGGACAGTCACATAATCTTCTGTAAAAATAAAAGCAAATCGAAGAAATAAATCAACTGGGATTATTTACGACATAATAATAAAACACGAATAATCAAAAGGTAATACCGTCGAACTTGTTCCTGTGGATGGTGTCGTACATCTTCTTGTACCATTTCGATTGGTTGCCCTCCTTTACTTCCTGAAAACGAAAATAAAATAATTCATTTCAAGAAATATATGTATCGTATGAGTTATTAGTTTCATAGACGTAATATGTAAAACTATAAGATATCATATATCACGTCATTAAACCAATCACAAAAGTTTGTTTGGCCAACAATTCTGTATGAAATAATTACTGTTATGAGTAGGTTGTAGCAAATCTCAAGCAAGTAAACGATCTAAAATCAATCGCAGAAAAGCGTAATAATAAATGTTATATTGAATTGAGAGAACTTTAATAATGAAAATGATAATATTTGTTTTTATTCCAACTGATTGTAACTTACGGATCTTAGAACGATCGGCATTCCTTCTCTGGTTGTTGGTCCTATCCCTTCATATTTCTTTGGTTCCATCCTCCTCCGGCTATTCCCGCTCTCCGTGTCGCTCGCGTAGTCTCTCTTCAGGGTGTACACTGGAAATTGATGAGGAGAAATATTTAGAAAGGAAAACAAGGTTTACCATAAATTACTAAAAGGTTTGAGCTATTGAATCTATGCTGCATATAACGCAGTGATCAAGCTGCCCAGTCACCTGACTGAAGAGGACCTAGTTCGAGCATCCAGATCCAGTAGAAAAGATATTGTCGAATAAAAATCAATAAAAGGGTCGATATATAAAAGGTCAAGACTAAAGTCTTCAACCAATGCGTCTTGCCAGTCATGACTACAGATTCTAGTCTAGTCTACAGATTCAAGGTCGCCCAACGCACCATGAGACAGATTTAGAAACGAATTTATTCAGAGACAGATTTAGTGACTGGGGTGGCTTTGAGGACTAGCAGCCTGAAGGGGCGAAGCGTTGGCCATATCTGTTGGAGAACCGACAGGCGATGGGGGAGACGGGTTCTGGAGTGGACACCGCGTACAGGATTCCGCAGAGTTGAACGTCCCCCTGCCCGCTGTACCGACGATCTGAAGAGGATTGCTGGACATGGATGGATGGGAGCGGCAATGGATAGGGGGCGGTGGCGTGCTTTGGGAGAGGCCTACGTTCAGCAGCGAATGACAGACGGCTGATGATGAATATAAAAATGTAAAGCTATGTAATCTAGGATATACAATCGACGTAGCCTGAGCGAGGAAGAATAAAAGCCAGTTTTAAAAAAAATTCTTCGTATTTACAATATGCATAAATCAAATGAATAAGCCTACTGAATACGATAAATTCATAAAAAAATCTACATCTTCAATATCATCGGAGAAAGTGAAATTCTTGTATTTCCTTTGTTTTTGTATTGCTGATGTGAGTATTTGATATTTGAAAAGTTTCTCTAACCGATCTCTCCCTGGTCGTATCTAGGCGGTGATCTGCGATCTCTGGGCGGCTCCCGCTCTCTGTCCTGCTGGAGGTAGGCGGCTCCGCGAGGCAACTGGCCTTCTATAATACAAGTCTCACTCAATTCAAGGTAATGATAAAAAATTTACTTTAATATTACAGGTACAAATTTTAAGAAATATTCAATATTGATTGATTGATGTTTTTACTCGAAGTCCTAAGCCATTGAAAAAATTATAATCGCAAAAAAATGGCAGGATGCTAAAAATTACTATTCAATATTAAAAAAAATGTATTTTGTGATAAACAAATATAAAAGGGTAGGCTTTTATTACAAATTATAAATATTATGCCACATTCAACACCCAATCATTGAAGCTTAATTGGATAGTCTCCATACGGATGAGACTTTGTGAAATCTTTTAAAACTTACCCCTAGCCTTTTGCAGTAGAGTAATAGTGGGGTTCTGCGCCCTGGGCAGGGTAGGTGGTGGTGGGGGCGGGGGCGCGGGAGGCCCCGCGAGGCCGCTGAGCCCCGGGGCCGCGGGGGCGGACTGGGACCCCGCTAAGCGCGCCTCCCACGGGGGCGGTGCCTGCACAACACTCATGTGTTACCAATGATACTTTTATCAAATGTAATTGAACTGTGTAGTATCATTTCAAGGTCATAAAATTGGATTAATTAGATATTAAACACCATTCTTATTTTTTCATTTACAAATTCAAGATTTTATAATTAGGAGTTGCGTGATTTAATAAATTTAGTTTAAAATAAAAAATTTTTTTTTCTTGCCTCATACGGAATTTGGATGAGATTCCAAGTTAGGGAAAACAACCAGAAATAATTATAATATTGAAATATACTTTCGTATGAAGCACTTAATTTGTGGAGTGGCAATAATAAAAATAATTGATAAACACTTCTCTATTTATTTTTTCACCACATTATTTTTGTTCTATTAAACCAATCAGTTTCGCTCCAGCCGGAGCTTTCTTTGAAGTTAAAAAAACGAAGCCCCGGGAGCGAAGCGGGAGCGAAACCGGTTGGTTTGATAAACCAAAAATTCAGTTCTGAAAAAACACAAAAAATTGTAAATAAATATTTTTAAATATTGAACTGATTCTTCTGGATTCACATTCCAGTTTTTTTTTAAGAATTCAAGATTGTATCCGAGGCCACATGGCTCCAATGAGAGGTATCTAATATTAAATTTTGAAGAATATTTGAGTGAAGACCCACCTGTGGTGTAGACTGTTCTTGCAATTTTTTCCTTGCGAGAGTTGGAGAATCGAAGGCAACTGGCTTGAACTCTTTCCTCTCCTGAGCCGGAGACGGAGGTTGACTTTTTGGTTTCCAGACGGGGAGAGGCGGTGGAGGGGGCGGGGGTGGTCCAGAGGGAGAGGAGTCTCTCACATTGACACTAGTCTGCTTCTCCCCGACGCCGTTGCTTAGACTCGATGTTACTCTCACAGAAGTCTGACTCTGGCTCTCGATGGACTCTGTTCTGCTGGGCTTGGTGGGAGGCTGTGTGGCTGCGGGAGCCTTGCTGGGCGAGACTCCGCCGTTTTGGAGCCCTGAAGTGGTAGGTAGAGAGTTCCCGGAAGTGACCTTGTTGAATGTTGCAGCCGAGGTCGGTGCGCCAGGCGTCCAAACGCCTAGAAAATAATTTTGACGATTAATTGACGAAATTAAATTAAATAACAATTTTGAATAAAATTTAACGTTGATAAGACTGTTATTATATTCGTATTTTATTTTATAAGGTAAACATATATAGGAGATGTATGGGGAAATATACAGTAAGACATGCGTTATTTTATCATCAAGACTCACTCAGACATGGCTTATTAGTAGTTCAGGATAGAATTCAAGGTATAACAAAAGTGAATATTCATCACAATTTTGTCTTCGAATATTTTTTTTTAACAAAAGAAGAGATTATTGATATTTATCCCTTCGTATATAACCAGTATTCCAGTACCCCCCCACGTGTCAACCCAGTTTACGGTTGGCTTGGTGAAATTTTGATTTGGTCCATGAGGTCATTATATGTAAACTAGAATGCGGAGAATAAGAAAAGTGTAACAGTTTGAAAACGTCGTTTAGCGATAATATCCACTTTCCTTTCGCGCTTCGAGCGATAAAATATTCATGTCTGTTATGAATTTATATGGGGATTTTAATAAAGTACGCCTACGATCAATAGTCAATTAAGTGAGAAATAAGCTTAGCTTATTGAAAGCTCGTTTTCTCGTGTAATCTAAAAGCAATCTGAGGCTCCAGCCGAGCTCCACGATACGAAGGGAAAAATTTGTTAAATATAATAGCGTGTATGCTAACGAGTATGAAAGAAAATTGAATTTGTTCTCTATGCCTCAGTGCAGACGACAGGCGGGGTCTCGCGGGGAGCAGAAGTTATAAGGATGCTAATTTCAAATTCTGTTAAAGGAAACGTCGATTTGGGAAATGTGGATATAAATTGGTTTATTGTAAGCTAATTAATCCGGCACGTGAGTTACTTGATAGCATCACAATTCTAATTAGTAATCATAATAGCTAAATAGTGGATTCCCTCCATACGTCACAAGTATTTAACAGAAGTACTTAGATAACTATATTATAAACTTGTATATTATGAGAACTAAAGCCTTAAATATAATAGTTGTAGGTGAATTCGCTTTCGTGGTCGCTCTCAAGCCATCAATTACTGAGAGAGCGCCAGTTTGCCGCAATATTTTTACACGTGTGTTATCTAATATTAGCTTCTTTAGCATAGAAGGCGCAAATACATTTTTATGATTAAATCTAAAAATTAACCGAGATGTGTTATTTTAGATTTGATGATCGTTTTAGATGAATATGTAACGCATTTTAAACATTGCTATATGCTCGATGCACCATTAAAACTCTTAAAATAAAAAAAAAGGTTACTTAAACAACAACTGGGTTCATTTGGGAATCCTCTGGCCAATTTATGAGCTTTTTTCAATATTTATGTCCATAAAATATTTATTTAATTTTATTCCAGTCGATTTTTAGTTTTGATTGGTCGAAACTGAAAATCAAGTGGAATAAAACTAAATACATGTGAATAATACATATGGAATGAAAACATTTGTTTTCATTCGTATTATGATAATATGAAAGTTTTTTTGTATAATATGAAAGGTTTTTTAATGTACGCATTGTTTATTTTATTATTAACATTAAACTTCTACCAAGGAAATTTGATTAACAACAATTATGTTATAAGAATCTGTGATAATTTTGTTGGAAATTGATAGTTAGAAAAAAAAATGTTTAATTCAGTTTTCATAAAATATGTTAATTAAATATATTTTATATGTTGCGAACAAACAGCGTGTTTTATATGCGGATCTAGAAATCCGAAGACAGACTATGAAAATAGTCCAGAACGTGTTCTACAAAATCCACAACAATCTTCCAGCGTGTCGTTTGCTGATGATTTGAATATCCCGAATGACATTCAAATGTCAGCGGCGGCACTGAATGCAGAACGTACTCGGGGCTGGGGCCTCCTAAAGTAAAGCTTCTTCTGTATTCGCCTTCACTCGATGGTGTGGATTCACATTTCAATGAATAGATTAACACTTATATTTTCACAACACTCATCAATTTTAACATTTGTGCGTCGATGGAGGACCGAAACATACCTGCAAATCGATCAATAAAATATAATATTAATACATTTGTAAATTTGTATTTAAACCACTTTATTCTTTGCAACAACCGACCGGTTTCGCTCCCGGTTACAAAATGTACTAAACTAACTGTCAAATGATAAAATCTAAAAGAGTTATGTCTTTTGTAACCCTGACGAAGCTTCGGCGGGAGAAAAACCGGTTGGTTGATTAGAGAATAAAGTTGTTAAAATACAATTACTAGTATATTAATAATGTATTCAATAATGTCACACCACAAATTAAGTGCTTCATACGACGACATCTGTTAAAATACAAAGTGTTCTTCTATTATTAAGTAAAACTAATAAAAGTAAAATAACTTTACAATCGTATACTATAAATTCGTATTGAAAAATATTACATTAAATAATGCAATGACATGCTTACTTCTTACAAAGTTTACGATATCTATACATCATTTGATAAAATAAACATTATTATTTATTAAAAAAATAGAGTTAATAGAATAAGATATTTTAATATCAGTTATTATTATTTTTGATTCCACGAACCCTTAATAGCGCCCGTGTAACTCAATACCTACATTCAGTTTGAGCTCCCTTAAAAAGCGTTCTTTTACAAATAAAAACAAAATCTTTAAGATATCTTATTTCCGGAAATGGAACCTGTTTACCTGTTTACAAACGGAATACTCTCCAATGTCTGTATACGAGTACTCGTAGTATGAAGGGAATTTAGACAAATTTTGATGTCGTTACATTATTTGAAATTGTTAAGAACATATTCGATTCTAAATATCAAAAACATTTTTTTTCTAAGAAATCTTTTTAAAATGTATTAAATAATTGGTTAAAATCTACTGATGTTTGTGTCTTCGACCGGTTTCTGGACCAGAAGAAGGCAGCGAGCTGCCGAAACCGGTCGAAGACACAAATATCAGTGGATTTTGAGTAAATATATATATATTTTTTTTAATTTTCATTATAAACCAAGAAATTTCGAATGACAATTTTTTTTATGCCTTTCTATTACTAAGATCTCTACGGCTAAAAGCTTTATTATAATCTAGCTGAATTACTCGGCTTCACAATGAAGAGATTGAAACTTATTTTTAAAATTTTCCGATACTTGATTTTACAAAGTAATTTTAGATTCTTGTTGATTACCCGTGGTGACGGTTGCATTGGCAGCGATGATGAGTATTTTTTTTAGTCTATATGTAATAAATATACATTAAATACGTATAATGTGCTATATTTATGTATTTTTTCGTATACTATTAAGAGTTGCTTAAAATATCGTAAACAACGTAAGGAAAATTTTGTGAATTTCTCATATGTGATAAATTTTGGTTTTATACTTGAATGAATAAATTATCTTATCCTCGAGGAATATTTTCATCCTCTTTCTTTTCTTTTCTTTATAAGTTTCTTTAATATAAATTTTAGCTGGCGGTTGTTTCAAGTTTTTTTTTAAAAATTTATTAAGTCTCCAAAGCTGATTCAGTCAAGCTCTATGGTCCATGGACTATCTATATGTTCCGACATTCGTCTAACTGCTGACGAAACCATGGAAAACCTCAGCCGGAGCATTTAGGGTCTGATCATGGGAAAAAACACCATCTTTACCTCATTAAAAATACACGATGCGTGGTAGTCATTCAGAATCAAACGGTCGTCGATTCTTATGCACATTATGCATATGTATCGGTTAATGTAGACAGCACAGGCTCTCAGTAACAATGGCAATCAATGCTAATTGAGTCGGGACCTTCGGGGGCCAAGCCCCGGACATTATGGCTCGGAGCCGCTCCTCTGACCTGACCTACTAACATTCCATTCCCATTTAATTTTGCGGTTGAGTTGTTAAGAATATTGGAAGTTGGAAATAAACAGCCGGCGGCCTGCCCGGCGGGACCATCCTACACCGTAGCTAGTGTTAGTGTACCGCGCCATTATATCACAGCATTGTGCTGCGGAGCTTTGCTTTATTGCTTATCGCCAATTGTAGGTGGATAATGTCGTCTGACAAACTAACTACGCAATTTTTATTTGACAATGTCTAACGTTTAACTTTTACACTTCATAATCGAGTTTAAGTTCCAACCCTTATATGTATGGAAGTGAAGCTTGAGACACGAGGTCACTGATGATCATGAAAATGATGTTTAATAGAATACCGAATGACGAAATAATGAAGAAACGTGAAGCAAATTATTGCATTCTAAGTATATTTAAAAAAATATATCATTTAGATAGTTTTTTACATATGGAACTAATGGATGAGAAAATAATGGTTAAACAGCTATATATAATTAGTGTTAATGGAAAAAAAAGCTGCAGACAGCCTAGGAAAACATGGCATGACCAAATGAATCAATTACTAAAAAGCTAATACATTCGAAGTCGGAAAAATCGACGAGAGTGTATGTTATGATGTAAGAATAAAACGAATCTCGACAGCTTTGTCCTACATCCTCTCTACCTACCCCTTCTGAGAAATGGCGTGATTCTTAGTTAGTTAGTTAGTTACTTAGTGAACTCGGTATATACATTTCATTATAATTCACTTCATTATGGTAACCCCCAACGTTTCAGTCTGATACAGGGTAATAAAAATTTCGTATTTGTTTCTTCTTAACATACATAAACACCTGTCAAAACATATTTAGTTTTTTGTACTATAATAACGTCGACAGTACCAATTATTTTTCTAAGTACAATAAAGGAAAAATCTAATCAATTTCCTTAATGATTTTGAGAGTAAGAATTTGAAAACATTATTTGTTACTCATTAAAATAAGGATAAATCTTCGAAATTTGAATTCCCATTTTTAGATTTTAATTATAACGTAATTATCAAATTCTTGAAAAACGAGATCAGACCCGATTAGAGGGAACGTAACGAAATAATTTGTTCTCGGTACTAATTATTAATTCCAGTTCATTAATTTAATTTCTCCGGACAGCTTTTAAGATAAAATTAAATGTTAATCAGCAGTCGTGGGTGATGAAAAATAATGAGAATGTTAGCAACGCTGCCTTATGGAGTGTATACTATAGGAGGAACAACTTCGGAATTTGAATCTTCAGCGAAATGCGTGTATAATATATATTTTTTAAACTCACTAGCTTTCAAGGATAAATTGTATTTCAATATAGACGAAGATGCAAATTGGAAACTGAATATGGTGATCGAGGTGTTTACAGGACTTATGATCTGTCATTGGTTGGGTTAAGCGCACGCTTTATGTATTACAACATTCCCCATTCCACCTTTTCTTATGACCACCATGTCTGACAAATTTTTGGAAGTTGTATATATGTTAATCTGTAACACCACCCTTTACATGGTAGTTTTAATCTACACACTAGCGCCATCTATGAAGATTGGATTTTATCCTTGAATTGATAACCCGCAATGGGTAAAATCCAGTATTCGTCTACAAGTATTTGTATACATTCAAAATGTCGTCGCACTACCTTTGTTATTTTTTTATAGATACGAAATAATCTTATTTTATGTGACAATAATATAATAATACCTTAATTTTAATATGAATAATACTATAATACATTCAATGTAAGAGGATATTTAATATTTCATTTTGCACGAATTTTATCAAATGTATTGCACCATGTATTTGTTGAGTTCTAGGGACACAACATTAACAATAGCTTGTTAATGTTCTCTTTGTTTTCATTGAGCATAAAAGTTCTCATTAACATTTGATTATTATAATTTGTGATGTTACTTTATTAGAAATAAACTCCCGATGAAACTGCACTTGGAGCGAAACCGTTTGGTAGTGTTAAAAACCAAAATAAAGTTGAATAAAATAATTTAATTATTTATTCTATATTCGTCGTCACTTTGTGTTGTGGATTCACAGTTGGATAACATTTTGGAAACATTGTATTTTTACAAAACTTTTTTCCATTTTTACAAACATGTTTCGAGACACGCCCTTCCTCAGTGTAAAAATTTGAACAAATTTGAAAAATTATGAAACAAATTGTAACTGTTTTAGTAAACGAAAAAATGTGGGGAGGGGGGGGGGGTAAGTCTATGGGTAGGGTTAATAATAATTTAGTTAGAAATATGGCGAGACGGGAAACAAATCAAATGTTGTTCATAATATCTGCTTTATTTTTATTTTCTAAAATTTCAAGCTTATTCAAAGTAATATTTCTATTATTAACGTGTAAAATTTGAACGCCGTTATCTTTATTAAACAAATGATCTCTTTCAATAAGATGATTTGCGAATTTTGAAAAGTTTCTACAAACAATAATATGTTAAATCGTTAAACCACGAAGTCAAACCGTTGGTATTATTAGGACGGCACAATTATGATGGAATTCACACATAGACATCATCACGCCGCGACACGTGAATAAATACGTTTCATCTGCGGGATTTATGAGATTCGCCACGCAGGCGGACCACGGCGCGGCAGGGCATCTCACCATCTCCCGCCGGAGTACCCACCACGGGCACGGTCCCGACCGGAAAGCGCCGGCCATAGGGATTATTTGTGGAAACGTGTCGGAAATTTGTCTGTCTGCTGCCAAATCGGCAGGGACCAGAGCCCGGCTCACCTGTTATTCCCGAGCCAGGTAATTCCCAGAGAAATATTATTATTCGGGGAGATTTGTTGGGAGCTGTTATGAAACGCGGAAGATGACATAAGTCATCCAATGAGTATATTTAATACAAGTATTTGCAGCGACTTTTATGACTTGTGAGGGATAAAACACACCTCGTTGTAAATTGGGGTATATTTGAAATATATTTTTTGTTGTGTAAATGTAAAAGTGTGTGAGAATAAAAATGTGTTTGTATTATTCGACAGGAGATGTGGTCAGCACGACTGACCTATTGCGGTAGTGCAGCTGTTGTATAATTACAAATATTGATTAATTTGGGGAATTTAATTATGTTCATCAAGCAGTGATTTTTTTTTATGTAAATGCAAGTACAATGAAATTAGAAGTATTCAAAGATTACCTCAGACATTTACTAAAACCAGAATGAGGTTTGATTAATTACTTCGTATATTTTTGATGTATGAACAACAAAGTTAGTATTAATCCAATTGAATTAGTTTTTTAAATTGATGATTTATTGCATAGCAAGAGAGCTCTTACCTCAAGTCAATTGGATGGGCGGATACAGTCAATTCAAACAATAGGAATGGGAAAATGGATCAAGTGTTAAGTGTATACTATAATATAATACCGCGCTTATCTTTTTGGAATTTCCTTAAATTCTACAATGAAATTACAAAGTATTGCGATGCCCAGCAATATTATTTAATTTATAGTGAAGTTTAAAAAAATACTTTCCTTCGTTTTTCATTAATATGTGGCCTCTACAAGAGGTGGTTTAATTCGGGATTTATTTGTTGGTCGCCAGCGCCAGCAGCTTTCTAGTCTCAGAAACAGAGCTTTTAGACCCACATTAATTTCTGCCAGATCTAAACTAAATCTTTAGGAAAAGCTCCATACACTGTCTCAGTTGGCAGAACCTCAGAGATCAAAGACGAAGTGGTTAGGTTAATTACTTAAATGTTGAACTGAGGGATACGTTCGGCAGACGCCGCGCATAATTAATTTGTATCCTCGTCGGAGGAAAGCTCTTACCTCTAAAGGGATCGCTTTATATTGGAGAGAATCGCTTGAAATAATAAATTCTAATAATTAACCTGCGCAAACGCAAAGTCATAATGACATGACATCATTTTCCTATAGTTACCTTCGTCTAACTGTATGCTGAAGTAATCTTTATTTCTATCGCACAACAAACATACATTTTACAATTTCAAGTGTTTTGATAATGAAATATAACTGAGTTAAAACAAAAAGAAAATCTTCGAAGAAAAAAAAACAGTTTTTAAAAGGTAAGTAGTATTCCCGAAGTTTTATTATTATGTTTTAGTTTTATTATTATATTGTATGATGGGGACATACTATAAGTATTTTAAATTAATATTGAGTGCTTCTAAATAACATCATATCAAACGTCATACAAGTTTTTGAAATGATATGCTACGATTATACTTTTGTTTAGTAATTCTCCACGATGCGATAATGTATTTAATTACATCCCAGAAAAAAAGAGTTTGCGTAAATCGTCTTATTACTTTAATGAAACTATCTTTCGACGAAGCTCTAGGGCAAGAATTTATTTTCCTCCCGTGGCACATTTAAGATGTCAAAAAGTAGGTCACAAGGGAACTAAAACAGGTTTAGTAGAGAAAGTGTGTCGTGTCTCTGAGGAGCGTGTTATAAATTCGTAAGATCTAGGCTTACTTTTTGATACGAGCCTTGGGTGGAAGTGATATTTGTGGGAGAGCAGATAGGGAAGAGCAGTCGCCTTGACCCTTAATAGCCAAACAAGAAAAACGTCATCATTATGATAGGGAAGGGGTCATATGGTCAAGGCTTGTTCTGATAATGGGGAAAAGGGTAACTTGCATTCAACTTATAAAGCAAAAATACTTGGAATAGGACTAGAATCTTCTGGTACAAAGAGGTTTAGGTCTTGTGGCTATTACTTTTACGTCTATAGAAGCAATGTTGGAAAAGTGAATTGGTGATTTATTGGTTTAAACGGTGGCTTTATCATATTAGGTATGTGTAACCTGTATTGACATTGTTGAGAGAGCATGAAAAATCAAGCACTTCGTAAACTTCTTATTCAACTTGGCTTAGTACAACGATGTCTATTTGACAGCTTGCATTTTCATTGCTTTAGCTGTTTAATGTACTCTAATAATTCTGTTTCGTTTGTTACTGAGACTGGAGTTTTGCATACGATTCCACAAAATCTTGTTAGAAATGTACAATTCTTGTATGAATGTATTATTTAATTCGCTAGCATAAAGAATGATAGCCCAATTAAAGTGAAATGATGGTAGATTTATAAAATAAATCACACTGATTATAAAATTCGAATGTCGCAGAAGATAAGTTAGAGAGTTTTCACATTTTAACAAAATTGTAAAAATAGCATCGCTTACATTGACGGGCTGACCCGATAAGTTAGTCATATTTAGCAGACAGTTCAGACGACTCGGTTATACCCCGCCGACATGACGTAACAAGCCATTAAGGTACACCTTCTTGGCATTGCTCTCCGAAACCGTTTTGAAGGTGTATAATGTTTTTTGGTGTGAATCACGCCCGGGAGCTCTGCCAGAACCCAGAACTATTATTATTTTCCACAACAATCGTCGTATTGCTGGTGCAACATGACTATTCATAAACTTGCAACTTTGGCCTCGAAAATTGGGAACATGAAATGCGGTTTGCACGACCTACTTGTCGATTCATCACCACTCAAAATCGGGAGGCGATAACTTGAAATTACATTGCCGAAGAGTTATTGGCAAGATCCCATTGTATAATAGTGTATAATGTTTTGCATGTATCATTTAATATTGTTTCAGACATTCAATGCAAAACTTTGTTCTTAAATCAGTTTAAATGACTATCTACGAGAACAATGTTGCGTTTGAAGGTCTATTGTTGCTGTTTTAACATGTGTTAATGATTTATAAAGCACCGTTGTTGAAAAAGTCTGTCGGGCTTTTCTCTTTCTTGTATAAAATACAAACGCGTTTTTAAAAGTAGTGAAAATTACGATTTGGAAATAAATGATACGTATCATTATTTTTTAATCCAAATTTATTATATTTTTAAATTACCTATTTATTTAGTTCCAAGCGGAGCTTCATCAATGTGACAAACCAAACTTTGTTGTTACACTGATGAAGCTCCGCTTGGAGCAAAGCCGGTCAGTGGTAAAAAAAACTGCCGGTAAAAAAAATCTTTAAGTAAATATCATAACTTATTTCTTAAAATGTCATATCATTAATAATTTCAGTTAAGTGCTTCATACGAAAGGGTTAATATAATTTGCTCAAAACATTTTGCAGGGACGTAGCTCTAAAATAGTAAAAAAAAAAATACGCAAACATTTCTAAAGTGTTGCTTTTGGCTAAATAATTCGTAAATTTAGTAAAACAATTGATTTTGTTGTGTGAACAAACGGTCCTTCTTTTTGTTCTTTGAATGATCAGATGACAATCATCCGATAAGTGAAATGTATTAAATTCGTTGAATCTCAACTTAAAAGTTAATTATTTTATCTCATCTTTAAATATTTATTTAAATTCTATAAAATGATAATACGAATATACGTATGTGAGAGCCAAACTCGTACACAGGACTTTACTTTGACTGTGTAGCGCGGCCGATATGTTAGGCGATTGTTGCGGATTGCCATAGCGATATCCGGTTGCTTGGTTACCGAGATCGGAGCCTTCATGCTACTTTATGGAAACCCGCACCACCCGACCATTCGTGCCCTGAATAAACTAGTTTTAGACCAAAATCCAAGATTAATCCTAAAGAACATTATTAAATTATTTATCATAAGAGAAATCCGGACTTTGAAAGGGAAATTTATGGATTAACGATATGACATATTAAGGAATAAGATCGAATTTTATTAATAACTTATTGTGGAATATGTGATCTGTTTAGATACTGCACAATCAACCTATTATGCTTAAAGTTTAAGGATATGCCTAGAGATTTATCAAAAACTCATATATATATATATTATTAATTCTCTACTAGCAAACTCGAATGATAAACATATTATAAACGATTGAAAAAACAACGCCGTTTATGTTCCACATTAATATCTTTATACAATAAACATATTAACCACGACATGTGTCGGAGGTGATCTTCCATAAAGAATTATAAACAAATTTGGTAAAGAGAAAACCAAGGTTGCCGTTAATTCATATCGTTGTACTTCTTTTTCTTCACAGCCATTCTCACTTCACTGCTGGATAGGTCTCTTCTAAAGTCTTCTTACATGTTCTATCTTGGGCTATCTGTTGCCACCCGCTAGATTGATAATATCATCCATCTTTATTGTGGTCTTCCTATGCCTCTTTTGTTGTTCCAAGGCCTTCACTTCAGGATTCAATGTGACCACCTGAGCTCATCCAATCTCATCTCATGCCCGGCTTACTGCCCTGTTAACTTTGCTGTTTTTTCTGTGATGTCGGTAACCTTTGTTCGACGTCTTATTTTCTCAATTCTAATGATATCTCGAAGATTGACCCTCAACATTTGTTTTCAATTGTTCGTTAGACTCTAGATTTTCGTTTTACTCAGATTCATTTTCAAGACATCTTTTAAGAATGCATCATGGAGGTCTTTAAGGTCGTTGTACTTATTTGCAAAGAAAATAATTCTAAATACACGACTTCATATTTATTTAATAGGAGTCATGATCCTAGCAGGGAATAACGGTGATATACTATTCCCTAATTCGTGTGTACCGTTGCGGTTCTGAGAACAATGCACTTGCGATAGGCACTGGCGGAAAGAATGTCATATGAGGCTGCTACGAGTAACGGCCTAGGGACGTAGGTAACAGCTGACTCCTGAGAGATAGTACTAGTCCCTACAAGGCTTGGCTGCTGATTATGGGCACGAGACAATACATTTTAATGAGTATTTCTAAGATATTTAGTAAGCAATAACTGTCCCAGCAAGTTTGCAGTATATTGCTTCTAATACAAACGGTGCCCTTTGTCGAGTTCATGTGAGTTCGTGGCCCTGAGGTGAAGCACAAATGGACTGTTCTAAACTAATGTTTAAAGGATAGCGCACAGTATTTTTGTTCAATAAATGTCCTTAAAGTCGATATGATAGTAAATATAAAATTCAAAGGATGCAAGAGAAACTTTAAGATTCGAAAGCATTTCAAAAATGGAAATACATTGATAAATTGTACAAATTTCATTTAGCAATAGAGATTTTATTTCAAAAGTCATCAAATAAATATTATTACAAGTAATAAGTTGGTAAAATAATAATGTTTGCAAACTCTTGCAATTGCGTGTGAATGTAGTGGATTATGTAACACTCTCGCTACGTTTGGTCAGCTTGTTTGGATTTTTATGAAAAATCGTTAAATCATTTCGTCGTATTGTACGAAGCCATTAAATAATTCCAGTACTAACGGCACTGCCCGGATGTTATTATTATTAAAGAAGCGATGTTCGACTCTTAAACGTCATTTTCCCAAGCATCTGGGCATACGCGTTTACAAAAAAGTCGGCTTTAGTCTGTAATCTGTGTACTCTATTATTCTTTGCGCTTGCAGGCGTGAGTCATCTCAGATATTTCTGCTTCACATGTTTCAGAATCTTAAAATTAATCATCGATATTTACTATACTTCTCCATAGTCTGATTAATGATTTATTATTGTTACACATGGATTCCTAGTTTATTATATTTCAAAACATATCACTTCAAAAGCGACCGATTTCGATACCATCCTATAACCCAAATAATTACTATGACAGTAATTTTTATATACACAAGATTTCCGAGTTTCAACAAATTTGATAGGGTTTATTCACATAAAAAATAAAATATACATTATTTTTAGCCACGGAATGTTTATTATATTATAATTGAAACCAACTTATTTTGCTCGTGCCCAAGCTTTCTTTATTAGGGCAATACAAAAACTTATTGAAGAAGAATTTTTATTTTGTCTTGATAAAACTGTGTTACAAGAGAAACTAGTAGGGTTTAATTATAATGACCATTCTTGTTTAAAGACAAAGGGTTTATTTTGTATTTTATATCTATAAATGTAAAATGTCAAATCAAAAATTAAGTAATTCAGAAAATTTCAATCAATTAGGTATGAAAACGTTATTTAATTTAATTAGTACAATTTTGTGTAACATTTTAAAGAAAATGTACTTAAATATATTATACATGTGTTGAATAAGTGTTCATGGCCTGCTAATCAGTTTTATTTTAGAAAGTGGTGTCGACGGTATTAACTTTATTCAGAGGCTTCGAAAGTCGTGGTGTAGGGCAGGACAGGACAGGACAGGACAAGACAGGACAGGGCAGGAGGTGTGTGGCGGGGCGGAGCAGGAAAGGTAACGGTCAGGTTAATACGGTTTTATTTTTGGGCACTTATCTTTGGGATGGATTTAGTAGCCTTCAGAGTGCTCCTGAATAAAATAAACATCGAGTGGTCTTCTGGGAACAGTTTGTTTGGAACATTATAAGATTGTTTATAATATTCGGACGCTGTGCAGATCTTGTGTGTTTTTTCGTTCATTTGAAATGTTTTACGGCCGCCATGGATTGAGATATGACTAGTTTTATTAACGTGGGATTTTGAGGAATTTTAATATCGAAGAATTTAATAATTGATTATAGATTCACGTTTAATTATAGAACACAGTGGGTGTGGCGGAAAAAATATGCAAAAATATATGTATTTGTTCGATGGGTTTGGTAACTAAACGTTAATATGATATCACGAGTGACTGAAAAGCGTCATTTAGGTAAGAATATACAAATTATAAAATAAGTAAAAAACGGCTACTGTTGTTTTTAAAATACCTGTATGATATAGCCATTAACGGATAAAATCTCCACGGAAAGTAGTAAAATAATAATATTTTTTTGAGTATATTGCTTGAAAATATTGTTAAAAGTTAATTTATCTTTATGATAAAAAAAGAACTAAACCATAAGGGCGCCCGCAACGGGAATACCTGATATAGGCGTGCAAAGACGTAAGTGTGACTCATATTTTGAGTTGAAAGGGGCTGAATAAGATCTAGCGCAGTGGAGGACGAAGCTAAAAGCTTTGCTGCAAACCAATCCCTGGAATTGAAACTGTGAAGAAGAAGAAGTCAACATATACCTCCAACATTAAGAGGGTGGAAAGCCTGATACAGTAATTTTTTTGACGTGTCATGTAAGCTTCTCGATTATGCTGGTATCTACTAATGTCGCCTTCGGGTAATTCAAATTGATTCAAAATCGAATGACCATATTTTGTATCCGTATTTAGTTTCTTTACTCAGTTAATAAACAAAAAGGTGTAGCGCATCAGCATGTACCCAGTTTGACTTACTTATTCTATTGAAAGCATTAAGGGAGATTGATTTCACCTTCTTTAGTGTCCATAACCCGAGGTTCTAAGAACGCTACTTTATGTGAAGTGTATCAACGGAAGATAAAAGTAACAGAACAAATTGACAATTTGAAGTGAATGGGCGATATTCTTTTATGTGAACCTTTAATGAGGATATTCAGAGGATAAAAGTTAAGTGTTTTCTATGAAATAGAAGTGAATGGTTATTTTAATATGAAGAGTGAATACACGAGTGAGAATTTATCTAATTACAATTTTGCTATCAATCAGAAATGAGTGATGAGCAAGGGAAGCATTCAATAAGCTCCAAATTAAAAACGCGTACTAATATCGTGATTTTTATGATTAATTTGATATGAACTTGTTTTATATTAAAAAGGTTTATTTTGAGAGTAGGCGTATTTTCATTAAATTAGAAGAATATTAAAATATTCCGTTGCGATGGAATTCAACGTCCGAGTTGCTCTTCCCAATGGCTTCAATAAAGGAAGGTTGGTTCTGCGTTACGGGTTATAAAACAATTAAACCCGGCGTTGCAGCAGGTACAATGAATCAGGTATAACATTTTTCAATTAAGCCCTCGAATAAATTAAAAATAATGTGTTGTTGTGAATCTTTATCTCTTCAGTTCAAGTTATTATATAACACCTATGACAATCAGTGATGGATATATACTCCGTACTATTTCTGGCTGAGTATTCTCAAGAATTTCTTTTTAATCCTTCTCAGTACTAGAGAATATTGGACCGTATGTGAACTTTATATACCGGCACCTTTTTAATGCCTACTTCTGATTAAAAAATAGGACTATGCGCCTACCATTAGTTACAAAGAAGAAAAACGAGCTAGCTGTAAAGCCTTATAAACGAATTAAAATAACTGATTTACTTATTTTGGTGTAAAGGTGTGATATGTTATAATCTATCGGTCTTGGGAAAGATCCAGGAACTAAAATCTGGTGCAGCAATTTAAAAACAGAGTGTGTGTGATTCAGGTTTGAAAAGACAGATAATACGTAGATAATCTACACGAGTAGGGCAAGGGGGAATAATGGCAGCAAATGACGTTAGAATAAAAAGTTGAAAGTGAGAAATGAATGAATTGGGACTTATTATTTTAATATTATTTCGTTAATGATTTGCTTTTTAATAATTGTTTTCTTTTTATTATTAATATTGAAATACAAACATATATTAAAATATAACATTGTTCCTATAGATTTTGAACAAGGAGCCTTTGCGGGAAGTATGATGAATATCGGAACAGCGTAAATCTGCCAAAAAGCGTTTGGTAGATTAGGAACATGAATGAATTATCTCTCCAGTACACGTCACGCAGGTATGAGTCTGTGGAGGCAGCGGGTATAGTCATGGGTGTGTGTGTGTGTGAAAGCTGATAGAAGTTAGGGCCATATGGCTCAATGGTCGAGTAAGTGAGGACAATAAATTAATGCTTGACTGATGAACCCGCATGCACTCACACACACGCGTGCTACATGATTGTGTCACGTGGGAGCCGTCCCATGGGATAGGGAGGAGCGCGCTCCACTTGCACACTGCACACACACACACACACACTCACACTCACCCTCACGCGCATATATCAGATAGTACGTATGTGTGTACCTATGTACACGGCGAGAGGCGTTGATATAGGCTGATTACCATCGGAGTGGTGCTCCCGGCAGTAAATCTAGTCGATGAAGTTGATGTTCAATTATTTTAAATTAAATAATGCAAACTACAAAGACGTATTAGGAAGCTTACAAAGTAGTGTATAAAACATTTGTCAAAACCTGTGTTTTTGCCTGTGAACAGGCATGTAAAGGAAAAATTCTTTCTTCTTGAAAAAATATATTTTTTCATTCGGATTCCCATACTTAATTAGTCCAACTATTACATAATTCAAAATGATTTCTTTGACTTGTCGTATGCACACATTTTGATGATCAACCAATGATAGTAACTAACCAACGAGGTGAAATATTTCTATGTATATATTTTCTGTAAATGTCTTGTATAAATCTATTATATTATAATATCAGAGACAGCTACCGATCGTTTTTCTCAAAATAACAAAATGGAAGGAGAGAGATATTCGTAGAGAATTGTGTGAATTAACTTTTTGTGTTCGTGAGCACCGAAGCTGTCAATCCGCCGGTGTTCCCAAACATATTGGATGTCTGTTAATGTGAATTAATTAACCGGCTTAGCGCTGCTCTAGCCTCCAGCGCCGCTACTGTTCTAGCGTACATTCTTGGGAAGATTCTTGTTTGCCTACATTATAATTCTACTATTATTAGGCTCGGAATATTCGCTGTCATCACTGACGGTGTCGTTACGATATTTGAACGATTTAATGGTTCAAGAGATAAGATTATGTAGGAGGAGAAGGGGGTTTATTTGTTTATTTTATTCCAGCCATTAAAACTGTAATTCTGATCAATATATTGTTGCCAACATTAATTTAGTATGATTTCTTTATAACTTGGATTTGTTCCTTGTCATGTCTATATCGAAAAGTACTGGAATTTATAACGATTGACACACTAAAAACACATTAAAAAAATAAACAAGTGTTGGTGTATGAATTTAAATAACAATAAAATTAGATCACATTCTTCTTCTTCTTCTTTGCTAGCCTTCTTCCCTCCACTGCTGGTATAGGCCTCTTCCAATTTCTTCCACTCGTCTCTATCCTGCCCCTTTTGTATCTAAGATTTTCCAACCCTTTTGATAATATCGTCGGTCCATCTCATCGGTGGCCTTCCAACACTTCGTCTATTTTCCCATGGTCTCCAATTGAGTATCCTGGGTGCCCATCTGTTGCCACCCTGTCTAGCCAAGTGTCCAGCCCATTGCCATTTCAATTTTGCCACTCGGTCCATGACGTCAGCAACCCTGGTGCGGCGTCTGATTTCTTCATTTCTTATGCGGTCATGCAAGCTCACACCAAGTATCTGTCTTTCCATGGACCTCTGTGTACACTTGAGCCTGTGGACACTTTTTACTGTATGAGTTGTCGTCTCTAGTCCGTATGTCACCATGGGCAGTATACACATTACATTACAGTATACACATTACAGATCACATTACATTATTATTATTTGTATAATTGCAGCTTTTTAACGTTAAAAGTACCTATCTAAAAAAATATGTCAATTATATATGTTTTGACTTTATTACGTATAGTTTTAGTCTTTAAATTTTTATTAACATTGCATATGGCATATAGTTGTTAGTGGTATGTGTACATAGTAACAATAATATGTTTTAAGTATTTTTGTTGGGCGGTTAGTGACAATACTATAAACTTGTTGTGTCTAAACTGAATCGAGGATGACGATTACATCAATAATTTATTCAATAATGGGAAGAACACAAAAACACAAATTTAAATGAAACAGGAAAAAAAACTCGTATAACCTAGAGATTGAGTAGTGAAATTTACATGACACACCGAAAATTAACATAAAAATCGAGGAGAGTCACAAAACAAACTTACCTGCGCAAACTAAAATGCAAAAACAAATACTCCAAACTGACGAACGACACAACAAATGACAAAATTACAACACGTTATTCAGATTAGACGGTTATTCGATCTGTTAATGAGGCGGCGGCTGTTAGAGGGACGGCAGAGGGCGGTTCACATCAAAACTCAAACACACTCCAACTCCTCTGTACCTGACGAAGATGCCTTCGCTTTGAATGTCGGAGCAATCATGACGACCTCTGCAAAGTTTGTAAAATACATAATAAATATATTGCACACTCCCTTCAGACGCGGACCTAAATGTAATATGACTCTACTCACCGATACGAGACTACATACATATAATAATAACTACACTAAGACACATATCAACGTAACTGATTCATTATTGATTGAACAATGATCTAAAATACCATATTAAATAATTAACTTAGAAAACGTCTGCTTTTCTAGAAGTTTTATAATAGTTATATTTGAAAATGACATATTTCACCTTGCTAAGGCATGATAAATTGGTGAAACAAATGATATGCCTTAGGAAGGAGAATGTCAATATGTCATTTCAATTTCAATGAATAGAGTATTAACAAAATTAATCATATTCTCTGATAATACTCTTACAATATAATATAATCTAAAGTTCACAGATTCCCGGTACTTCTTGAAAGGTAATTTTTGTCCGACATAAAATAAATCTTTTTAATAACATCAAAACAAATAAAACCTTTTGGAATAAAATATAGAGCTCACCTTTAGGAAGTACCGTGAATTCACTATGAGATATTCTCTATAAGCTAAACAAATATTTGTAAAGTAAATTAATCAATACTTTAATATCATAATATGTTTTGGAAGCACAAAATAATACAAAGTTGAAAACCATTCAAGGGGGAACGTGCGATTCTTTTATTTAATGTTATACAGTTCTACCGAGGGAGGGATTTCTAAACGTAATAAAGTTTTATATTCAGAGCATACTGTGAAAAATTTGTCACTTATTTAATTGTGCAGAATTTGATCTGTTCTATAATATAATCCGGTATTTGTACACGAAATTCTAAAAACAGATGTTTTGAGTCGAATTCGTAATTCATTCATTTCTGAATTGAGTTATGTTTGTAATGATATCTGGCATAATTTCATGCATTTTAGCTATTGTTCACTTTGTGCCGGAGTGACCTTCGCAACGAATTTGACGATCACCGAAACATCACTGAAAATGAGTAAAAACCACTTGTTTTCTAAACAAAACAACTAAATATATATTATGAATTATGAATTTTATGGATCTTACGCACCCTCACAATCAAACTTGCATCACTGACAGGAAAACTGAATTTTCAAAATTGAAACTGTTTAAAAATGGAACTGGTCATTCGCGGTCCGCGGAAAATTTGGAAAATAGAGTTTAGTTAGCGCTCGCGTGCCGGCGCGGACGCCCGTTTGGTGGGGGGGTTTGCGTCGCACTGAGCGCGCTGAGGGAGCGGAGATAGCGCGCGAACCCGATTTAGATTCTGCCATAGAATAGTCGCGGGTGGATATGCTACACGGTGGTTCTGATATGGGAACCTTTGCTACATTCATTGTTCAAAAATTATATAAATTTGAATTACCAGTTTCCTACTGCTACATTTTGTACAAATAAACAAAATTAATGGAACTATGGTATTATTTATTATGTCGCAAAAAAATTTACCTATGGAAAATTATTATCTCTGATCTTTCCCAGATCCTAATATTTAATTCCACTCAAATTCATAATTAGCTTGATTCCTTCGATTCAGCTGAAATAATGGTTCTGTTTTAATAAACAACTATACCTCTAAGGCAATAAATTTAAAGTGTGTAACGCGTTTTTTAAACGAATTTGAGTACGTTTTTTAGTAATCGAACAGGTTACTATATTAATTCTCGTAAAGATGTGAAAACATTTAATTCTTTAATATTTCATTTCTATGATCATTGCGATACAATGATTTATTTATTATGGTTAGCAAAATACTGTTTCGCTTAATAATGTGTATTTTCATACGATAGATGTACAAGAAAATGAATATATTTTTTATGAAACTGTTGGTAAGATGAAAATGTATTGCGATCTCCCGGTAATAAATCAAGTAAACCAAGTGTCGAAAAAGTCAAGCGTTCACACGTGCAAGTTTCGCGAAACTTTTGAATCCAACATCTCCTTCGGAAATTTTATTTAATCATGACTAATGGTTCAAATTATTTAGAAGCGTTCTAGAATTTTATTCAAAAGTCAGTCAATAGTCAATACCCATCCTGTACATTGTGTTCACAGCTCAGTGTCCATACAACTGTCATAGCGAGGTAGACAAAAAGAGTTCAGATACACAAAACGCGCTATGCTAGTAACGGTAGAGTCAACTTAACAAAAAAATCATGTTACTATTTAAATTCACAAATTGTGTAGATTAGAACTAAAACAGTTTTTTCAGTTTGTTTCGAGCTTACATTACCGCTACAGCTTCAACAAAATCTACGGAATAATTTATTTTAATGGACAATAAGTAGTCGGATCACAACGGTTTGTCGGAATTCGAAATTTAAACCCGAAATGGTAATTTTATTTAGCTAAATTTAGGTTAACAGTTCATTTGTTTACTGCACCCATGACTGTTAAAACGTTTTTTGTTGCTGTTTACATTCAAATAACAGTTTTTAAAACTTCTTTATGTTCAATATAGAAATTTGCATATGTATAAAAAAACTACATAGCAATAAACGATGTTAATAGAGTTTTAGTGTGCCTTTAGAGAGACTAATAACTTGTTCCTCTTAATTGGTATAACGCTTTTCAACAATGATGCGAGTACCTACGTAGGTGGTCAAAAACAAATATATATACACGGGCGTAGAATGGAGTCGCTGATATTTTAACTCATGGAATTATTTTGAAACTTTTTATCATACTGTTTCTTCGTAGTGGTAGTTAGATAAACACTGTTTATAATCCACAAAATATAAAAAAAAAACACGACGTGTTTTGGAGGATACCTCCACCTTCAGGTGTAAATATATAATTATTATTTACACCTGAAATACATTATACATTTACACCTGAAAATGGAGGTAGTCTGCGAAACATGTCGTGTTTTTTTCAATATTTTGCGGATTATGAACAAATTTATTTTCAATTTCCTAAGTGTATTATTATGAATTTCCGCAGTGTGAATGCCTTAGCTTTCAATAAGTAGTCAGATATGTTAGAACGCCACATTGTTCTATCCTGACGTATACCGCAATATGGCATCAAACATGGCCGTCTTTTAGTAATGGATTAATAAGTAAAAGTCATACTAATCCATTCATTGCATATATCTAAACGATAGAAGACGCATTTACATCGTCTCTATACATGGGTTGGCACTAGAACTCCATTGTGCAATACCAACTTTGTTCTAATCGATTAATACTGGAATGTATATGTATATAATTATAAAAAGATTCTATTACGATTTTTTAATGTATATTGTATTATATTTAATGTGAACTTTGTGGTTCAATGAAGAAAATCAATTGCTTATTTTAAAAGTTTTTAAAACAACAAATTTGAAACGATTTTGGTTAAATGTCGAAGGACGTAGGGCCTTTTAGGCACTAAATGTAGGTACAATTATACACACATTGGGCGTGTACTTTCTATAATCAAGAGATGAGCAAACAGCTCTATCTTATCAATTTAGTTCATTCCCATGGCCTTCGAGTACCACACACGGTTAGTTGACTCAGTCCTCGTTCGACATCGCGGGGCGACCACGGCGCAAGGGATCAGCGGAACTGCAACACTTTAGAGCGTTAAAATCAGTATATTGTTTTTTTTTGTGAATGTATACTTATACTTGTATACGAATCCTGGTACCAATGACAGTTCATAAGTCCTGTAAACACCTTGATCATCCATATTCAGTTTCCAGTTTGCGTCTTCGTCTCTATTGAGATACAATTAAATCAGTATATTGTATCTAAAAAATATTATATTTTTAATAAACTTGTCGATAGGTTCCATATATTGTTTTCTATTTAATTATGCATTTTATTTTTCAAACAAATAATTAACGCTGCAAAACTACTGACCTATTTTCAGATTTTCTACCAATTTCATTTGTAAATTAAAGTTTTTTCAACAACATGCCGTTTATTACATTTAATTATTATTTTTTACTAGTTACGAAATAAATTAACAAGATATGTAATTCACAATGTCAAATATTCGTTTTATCTGATTTGATTTGATAATACGCGCTGAAAAGACGTCGTCATCTTTACATTTAAAAGTTCAACACTCTGTAAAAACAATTTGATCCTATTCTTAAAAATATAAATATCAATAATATTAACTAAAGGATTATTTCGTGTAATAACAAAACGTGTGTCTTTATTTTTTTTATTTCTAGGAAATGATAGTGTTAATATTATATAATATATATATATATATATATATAATGACGAATGCGGCTAATTCTGTTTTTTTTAATTCCTCGAATAAATAATAATCTATCAGAAAACTAAAATAGTTTTTCAAACAATTAACTCAACATAAGTTAACAGTAAATTAAGTATATAAATAGACTACGTGTAGTGTGTGGTCACTCTAGCTATTATGGGACCGAAATATACACAGACACAAACCGAGTATATATTTTCTGACAGATGTTACGTAACTTGGCTGGTGGATCAGTGTATAGGACGAACTTTTATTTATTTTTTGTCAATGTAGCGATTTTAAAATAGAACTATTTTTTTCAGTTTTGCCGCGAAAATACGCGGTGCTGATTACATAAAACAAACAGGAATCATTATAATCATCGTATGCGAGAAAAACGTAATTTTACCAAGGGATAGGTTTCTAGATAGTAGTTAATAATGAAGGGCAATTCTTAAAATTGAATTATTTGTGGTCAAATTAGCACTCTCATTTACCGGTTTTATGTGGTTAGTAATTCAGAAGATTAGACTTAAAATACATAAATTAATCAAACAATCATACGGGATCTATGCAATATGATCCAATCAGGGTGTGTCTAAACTGCCCAGATGAGGCGAAACTCCTTCGTTTTCTATACAATTCCATTACTCTTTTACCATATTAATGTATATCAAATAATACACTACTGCTCTACTTTAAAAATATGTTTACTACTAGATAATTGAATGGAAAAATATGAACCCTATTTATGATAAACCAAACTTTTATAAAATATTTCATCCATTTATCGATTGCATATATCTTCAAGCGACACATCTCTAGTAATTTATGCATTTCGATCTTACGTTCCAAATGAAAGGTTTTCTCTTAATTAGGTGTTGTCATTTACCAATATAAGCTTCTATTGTGTGTGTCTTTGATGTTTCAGTTTTTTAATTATGTTTCAGCAGATTCCGAAAAACTGTCTCTAGAATTATATTGGATATTTTAAAATAAAGCGTTTTGAATTAAATAATAATATCGATAAAAAGTTTTTTTATTATATGTTTTCAGTTCTATACGACTTGGTTTTAGTTTGAAGCTCTCTTCTGGCAGGGAGCTGCCGAAACCGGTCGTAACTAAAAAACTAAAGAATTTTTAATAAAAAGATGTGTATTTACAATGATCTTCTATTTTATTTCTTGATTTTTGTTTTAGATTTATTTTGTGGATGTTGGAAGATCGAAGTGTGCGCGGGAGATGCCTATTGGTGGCGATGAGGTTCGCAACCCATCACACCGCGTCTCCCGCAGGGCGAAAAGAGAAGGATGGAGTGCCGCATCGGTTAAAGTGTGACAGTCCATTCTTTCTGCCTACCCTTTCGGGGAGACGGCGTGATGGTTAGTTAGTTAGTTAGTTTTATAAAACAATTCAATTATCAACATTAATACTCTTTGGATTGGAAAAAATAGCTTATTCACGCCACAATTTTTAATTTTATTTTAATGAACCGTCGAGCAGACGTGGGAGCAATATTTTGTGACGATATTTTATTACCTAATACTAAAGATGTTTTTAAAAGGACACATAATGGCATCAAATAGCAAATTGTGTCATTCCAAAATAAGCGTTTTAATTATTGGTAAAGTTATCAATATTTTATTATAATGCATAACTACAATACCTAAGTTCTAGAATGAGGTTAAAGTAACCAAAAGCCTATTATTCGTTTACGAATACTTAGGATACAATTATTTATGATGAGTGAACCTTAAAAGGTATAAACCAATAAATCCAAAACATATTTGAGAATATGTAAGTTGTGTGTTACTTTTAAATCCTTCAATCTTACTAAATATAATCATCCCACTAGGCGAAACATGTGCTGTGACAATTATTCATCACATTAAAAAACGATTTTTAGAAAGCTGTTATATAATGTTTGACACTTTTTCTGAAATAAACCGACTAAAGCAAAGATGGTGAATAGGGGGGTTCTTGTGTCGAGCCTTATGTTTGCAATCAAAGCTTGAAGTTAGCAGAAGAAGGATGAAAGTAGGATAAATACCCTGGAAATTAAATAATAATTAAATAAAACGATTTTTTTTTAACTACTTCCACTTTAGTCTTTATTTCGACAGCGACCGGTTTCGCCAGGCTCGCTGGCATCGACAGAAAACCGGTCGTTGTCGAAATAAAGACAAAAGTGGAAGTAGTTAAAAACATCGTTTTATTTAATTATTATTTAAAATGAACTTCCATCAAGAGATTTCAGTAAAATCATTTGATTATCCCTAGAAATTAGATCACTAAGAAGAATGTGGGGAAAAATGTATAATATAATACAAAATGAAGAAGTAAGAAAATATTTTGAGGTGGATGAATGCATCCTGAATAAAATAAAGACAGAGTCAGATACAGATAGTGTGAATAGAAAAAGATGTCGATGAAGGCCAAGAAAGACATGTCATGATCAAATTAATCAATTACTGAAAGGCGGCCATGTTCGAAGTCGGAACAATCGCCAAGTGTGCGTGTCACCGTTTGTGAATGTAGGAGTCTTCTCAGGATAGAACAGTGTGGCGGTCCATCCTCTCTTCCTATCCCCTCTGAGAAAACGGCGTGATTGTAAGTTAGTTAGTTAGTTTTTTTTATATATAATTACTCTATAAAATTTAAGAGCCTTTCTTTAAGGTGCTGTACCTAGACACCTATGTATAGAAAATAAACTGAGTTTGATTTATCATATGTGTATAAAGATAAAGTTATTATATAAAATAATGTTCTGTGCTGCAATGAACCGGAACATAATAAGTTCGACTAGAATCCACCTCCGTTAGAGAAGAGTGTTCATTAACCTTTGAATCGGACAAGATAATTTATGAAATTATAAACATAGTTCGTGTCTAGATTGAAATATTGGGACTAGACGACGAAAGAAAAATAAATGTTTCTAGTTCCCGTGCTCGAGAAAACAATCTCCCGTGCCAAATGTAACGACAAACAATATACATCATTCCCGAGAATTTTTTTATATCCCTAATTTTATTATTTATGTTAGATTTCAAATATTTCATTTACATTAAACCGTCTGATTTTCACGCGATAAAAACAGTTCATGTACAATGACTACTTAATACAAATGAAAACGTCTGTTTTCTAGAAGTTTCGTTATATTTTATGGGAATGACACGTTTCACATTTATAATTACACACATTTTATAATACCTTGACAAATAATTGCGTAAATTTTCACGGTTGGTAGCAATATGTATTTTGGAATTTTGGGAAAATCCGTGTAGCTCGTCTTCCTGGACTGACGTTTTGTAGATCATTGCAAGTTTTTCAAGGTGGTTATGATTACCCTGAAGATGTAGACTGCAACGATCTTCGAATTGTCGGTCCAGAAAGATGTGCTACCCGGATTTTCTCAAAATGCTAAAATACATACCTCAACAAGGCGAAACATTCACATAAAATATAATAAGACTTTTACAAAATAAGCTTTTCATTAATATTAAAATGGAGATTTACATAATTGTTTAAAAAACAGTACAATTACTACATTAATTAAAAAAACATAAAGATTAATTTTAGATGTAGATGTGTATGAAGTGTGCTGGTTTTGTTCAACGACGTTGATGAAAGTGGTTATAAATTTTAAAGTCTTTAATTCATTGTGTATTCGAACATTTGTGTTGTATACTAGTATTTTAAAGCGCCATAAATATTTGATGCCTACCCTTGTGGCAATATGGCAAAAGCTATGACTGCCACACCGCAGATTACCGGCTATGGGAGTGTGATTGTCACACTCCCATTTCGTCTGGTGTATGTTCACGTGACAAAAATGGCGATACCTATCACATGTCATGATAATCAATAGCTAAAAAAAGTTGTATGTCGTAATTGGGTTCAAATAATTTGCTGTATACAAATGTGAAAAGCAACTTGAAACTGCTACATCAAAGGCACAGGTGGTAACCCAAGAACCAGCAAACATGTTACATTTTGCTGTAAACCAATCCGTTGGATTGAAACTAGCGAATAAGAAGAAATATCTAATAAAGTTTATACTTTTCACTTAATATTCTAATAGTATAAATTGTAGTGATTCGATTTCACGAGCAGAAAATTATCGAATATGAAGTTTTCATTTGTTTGTACATTACGATTTTTTCAAGAACTAAAACAATGTTTTTTCCACTTTTGAGATTATTTCTCTCGACATGTTTCGAAGGCTTTACACTACTACTTATTTTCAAGTTTATATCGTTTTTCCGATGGTGAAGGTGTAAAGTCTTCGAATTATTTTTTAAATTCATATAAAATTCTTCATTGTGGAATTCCACAGTGTTAACGCCTTTAAGTTTATCTAAAAAATAAAAATAAATGTTTTTACTAGTACGTATTAAAACAATCCCCTTTAAGACAATATATTTCACCCCCTCGGAATAATAGATCAATGTTCTGGGGTTGTAAAAGCAATAGTGAAACATTAACGTGTCACGCCCTAAAATTTACCCACCCCTATTGTTGTATAATGATAGTTTTGTACTGTCAAAAGGGCGCGCTTAGAAACTACCACACCCAACATCTGGATTTTTGAATGATTAAATTTAGAACAAGAATCCATTAACGTTCAAACGTAATAAAAATAGCGAACCAACCGCTTGATTAATGTTTGATTCGTTGAACTCTCGATAAAGAAATAATAAACATCTATTCGCTATGACTCTACTTCTCCGATTATATATTTTTATTTACCGCGTAAGTATGATAATAAATTTAAAGAAGAAGTTACCCTCTCATGAGAGCATTTCTAATTTCGCTCACATAAAAATAGGCTTCTCAAAACTCCAACTACACTATTTTAACCTTATAAATCTTAATAATTTCTTAAACTTACTTACTTACCTAAATATGATACGATTCAATCCAATTCAATTCAAATCATGTATTTAACGAATACATTAACAAATATAAATACCCCAAATGTCAAATGCCATTCTCTGGACCATGGCAGGCAAAAAGCCAATTAGAAAACAAGTCGCTAGACGCAAATGGCTGTGGATCGGTCACACACTGAGACGGAACCCAGCCTGCATCGCTCAGGGCGCACTAGACTGGGCCCCTATGGGGGGAAAGAGGAAGCGAGGTAGACCTATATCCAGCTGGAGAAGAACCCTGCAGGACGAGGTCAAAGCAGCAGGTCTCACTTCGGATGATGTTATGGATCAGGCATGCGATAGAGTTGGGTGGAGAAGGCTTTTTGATACCCTATGCACCACGGAGGTGTGAAATAACAAAAAGAAGGTTTATAAAAGTATATTGTGATAAATTGCAATAATTTAATCGTCTTTTCTTAGCAAATTACAACAAATATACATTTATTTAGATAAACTTAAGGTGTTAAAACTGTGGAATTTTATAATGACGTATTATTATTAAACACTGTTATTTCCAAATAGAATTAATTTTTTTCGACATGTATCAAAAGTTTCAGACCTTTATCATCACGCGAATGATATATCGTTTATATCATTCTCCCGGTGTTGAAGGTTTTAAACCTTCGAAGCATGTTGAGAAAAAAAATTCAAAAGTGGATGAAATAGTGTAACAATTCAAACAAGAAATCTTTAATATAATATACTCATTTAAAACCGCGTTCTTCTCGTGGAATACTACATATTCAAGATTAAAATTAAACTTAAGTATTTTTTTATTCAATCGTATAATATAAGACAAATATTGTAAATGTGATATAAAGTATTTATCTGTAATAAATCTTCCTATCGAAGCACAGAAGCATTTCTGAATAAAACATTCAAATATTTTCTTTCATGTACGCCATGGACCGTTTCATATGAAAGCTCGGACCAGAGTGAAGTTTTTAAAAGCTCCATTTGCCAAACGGTAAACACACTTGCTGCGGCCCTCCCCCAGCGGCCGCCATTTATGTGAAGACACGGATCAAATATTAGCCGAAGCACATATTGGTTACACGAAACCAGTCTCCATACCCGTGGCGCGTTTGATAGCCGATTTCATTCAACACCCTTGCGTTATGGCCCGACCAAAGTAACGTACGCGCTGTCAATACGAGTACTTAATGTGTTGGTACCTAAAACTCATTCATTAATCGAACTCCACAAAAACCCCGCTTCATACACATGAATATATTTTAAATACGCATATCTTCCATTATTTTGCCCGAAACGCATCACAATTATTTACGAATAAATTAATGTTGTTATTTGAAATTTCAAGGTCGTAAATAATGAAAATAAAAATAAAAATTACGAAAATTTAATTTTTTGTTATTTATTATCGTTAAAATCCACTAATGTTTGTGTTTTTGACCGGTTTCGGCAACTCGCTTGGTAGCGAGGTGTAGCCAACAAATGGTAAAAACAACCAATAATTGCGTATCCTTGTGTGCATAGCATGTCTCTGCAATGAAAACTGTTCGGAATTCCCAAATTGCTTTACTGAAAGAGGTCATTTATTATACTTAGCAAAGAAAAGGGTATCGAAATTGTATATGTTGAAAGATACATTTAATTTCAAGAGCCATACACGAAAAACTCCATACTGGAATATTTGCGTAGTCAAAGTTGCACGTTCTTCGACAAGTAAATAAAATTGTGTACTTATTGTTTATTGAAAATAATGAAAAACTCTAAATTGGAATTTATCAATGAAAGCGAAAATTTCCGCTCACAGTGGAGTTCTAGTCCCAACCTTTATTTATGGAAGCGAAGCCTGGAATTGGTAGAATAAGAGTGAGAGCAGAATTAATGCGGTAGAGATGAGGTTCCTGAGATGTATGTGAGGTAGAACGATGTACGACAGAATCTTAAATTCTGATATAAGAAAGGAATGTAGAGCGGAAGTAGGTGTTATGAAAGGATTGCTGGGTTGGTTCAGACATATGTTCGGAAAGGTGCGCATGGATGAAGAAAGAATGGTAAAGTAAGTATAAGTTAACGATGTAAATGGAGTATAGAGTCGAGGTAGACCGAGGAAAACATGACATGACCTAATTAATCTAATTTTAAAGGTTGCTCATGTTAGAAGTCGGAAGAGTCGACGTGCGTGTATGAATGTGGAGGAAGCTAGGAGGTGTGTCAGGATAGAGAAGTGAGAAATTCGCTAGTATTTGATAATATTAACTTGTTTTGCTTTACATAGGCATTATTAAATAACAATAATTAATTTTCCTAATAGGGTAAAACATACCCCTCCCACAAAAATAATAAAACATTGCGAAAATCGACGTTTTCGACAATATTATTGTAAATAAATAATTTGTTTTGGATCAATTAAATGCGTACCGAAGAAGGATGAAAACCATAATCGTAATATTTCATACAAATATTTCCTAACATAGTGTGAAGGCACCATTAAACGGGCTTATTATATGCTAACTAGCAATATCTCGTAGAAAAACTAGTGTAAAACACGTCGAATTATTTTTATTATAAAAATGAAAAACATAATTATCTCCGGAGTAAATTTTGTTAAAAAATATACAGTACGGTTTATAACAATAATTTTGTCCCGTTGTGGTATTTTAAATGGTCAACTTTGTTAAATGTGTAAGGGGAGAACTGAAGAGTCAGGCTTCTGCGTGCCAACTAATGAAGTGGTCTGGACGGGAAGTTATGGGAAGCTCGAGGGGCTGGTAAGTTGCGAGATGAGTGGAGAGCTCTATAGTATGCGGACAAGCGACCATCTTCTATATAGATTCATATTAAAAGATTAAACACATTTAAGCGTTAGATATACTATATGTAAGTATTATGCTAAACAATGTCATGATTTTATATTTATAGTTTTCGGGGTAAAATATAATGGTATTCTCTTTTACAAAAAAAAAAAAATATATATATAAATCCACATGTATCAATCAAATACGAACTTCAATGAAAATACATTTAGTTATGCTTTCGTATGAAGCACTTAATTAGTGGTGAGGCATTAAAAAAATAATAGAAAGTCTTATTTACTTTGTTTTAAACACCAATTTATTTTGTTTTATCGCACCAACTGGTTTCGCTCCGGCTAGAGCTTCAGCAGAGTTACGAACTCTGTGTGTTCTCTAGACCCTACATTCATACAACTAGAGTTTCGTTCTAGTTAACATTAAAGACTTGGTACTTATGGTATTGAAACTGTAACATTGTCCAAACAAAGTGAGTAAAATTAAAGACCTGATACTTATGGTCTTGAAACTGTAACATTGTCCAAACAAAGTGCCGAGAAACTACGAGTGTCCCAAACAGCCATGGATAGTACCATGTTAGGAATAAGTCTAAGAGACAGAGTCAGAAACGATGTGATGAGAGAGAAAACAAAGGTCACTGACATTATCCACCTAAGCTGGGCAGCTTTCGAAAACATGAGTTACATCCTTAAAAACCGGAAAATACCGATCAACCTGAAACGAAAAGTCTATGAAGCCTGCGTTCTGCCAGTTGGTTTGTTATGGTCTTGAAACTGTTACATTGTCCAAACAAAGTGCCGAGAAACTACGAGTGACTCTAAAATGGCAATGGGCAGGTCACGCAGCCAGAAGCTCAGATGAAAAATGGACAAGAAGACTGCTGACTTGGAGACCTTGGACGGTAAAGAGAAGTGCAGGGCGACCGCAACTACGGATGATCTAAACAGACACATCGGAATAACCTGGATGCAGTGTGCACAAGACAGAGTAACATGGAAGCGAATGGAGGAGGCCTTTGTCCATGAGTGGACGGGAATAGGCTGAGGGAGAAGAAGAAGAACATTAAAGAATTTGATTGATTTTTGATAAACTTTTTTTCAGCTATTAATTTTTGGTCAGTCCAAGTCCGCGTCGAAGATCATTGTAGTTTCCATCATGGTAAGAGTAATAGAAACGTCAGTTGTATAGAATATCGAGAGTCACAGTTATTGTTTTCACACTGAAAAATTGGATAAGAGGACAATTTCGCCTTATATTTAGTACACGCCATATAGCTGGAGTGAAAAGTTTGAATATGGAAAATACAAGAACTTTCTTCTTCGATGTTCTGTCTGTTTTATATCGTGACATTAAGTTCTTAGCGTGGCATTCAAAGGCTGGCCACAAAAGGTCACTACACAATGTGCGCGGGGCTGGGACCATTAATTTTGGTACCAATGGGTTCCGAGTAAGCGGCTCCGTTCCAAACTAAATAATTTGGTTAAATTTGTCACTATAAATAAGAAGAAATGCTTTTGACAGGTGGGGAATGTCTCCTCGCTTTGATAATGGGATGACAAATGGGGAACATTAATCCAAGCGCCGATCAACGATTGTCTGGAATTGTAATTATTTAGTTAAAGCATCTTGCTACTCCATTAATACAAAATTTAATGTAATTTAGTAAATTGCTTTCATTTATTCAAACACAAATGCAAGCACAAACATTCAAGGGGAGATTTAGAGGAGCTTTTCAACCAATAAAAATAGTAACACTGGCAACAAAACCAATTTAATAAAAGTTTTTCAGATGAAGAATACTCTACATATATCCAATACAACTGTGAAGTAGTTCAATATGTGATTTTGAGTTTCAAATATATAAAAACACATCATGTATAGGAGTATTCGTAAAATGAGGTTCATAAACATCTATAAAATAACATCCAGATTATAAATAAGATTATGCACTGGAAGAACACGCTCATTTTGTTACATATTATGAACATAACATCATTTGCATTAAAGCTGTAATAATGAGTTAAGACACCTACATTCTCGACGTGCCATTTTAGTGAATTCATACAATGTTCCAAAATGTGATTGATTTTAAAATTAAAAGAAGAGTTCGTCTCTTATTGATGATAGAATAAGATTTTATGATCACTTAAGTTGATTGCGGCAATCCGAATATCTATCAACGAGAGTAAGTACTTAATTTCGATTAAGTACTTATTTACTAAACGTTTCCGAGTGATTGATATTATAACGTGTATTTTAGTAGACTTTACTTTGTGAGTCATCCCCGCGGCGTGAAAGATGTGCAGCTAACTGATTCATCGAACATTATTCAATCGAAGCCCCCGCACCTTCTCTGTTTATTAATTGAGAGTGGTTTATTAATTGATTTGTCCAAAACGAATACTGAAAACGATCCAGTCATTTTTGATATGTTAATCTGAACCGTTTATGAACATTAACTTAGATTGTAATTATTTAGATTTTTACTGTCAATATATACAGATTACATGTTACTTTTGTTATTTATATAAATTTATCTATTGATTATGTTTTCTTGAAATCAAATCTTCATAAGAGTAATAATTAATGATAGCTGTACATTAGAGATGTGCTTTCATATATTATTTTTTAGCTTTGGAAATTCTTAAATAAATATTTAAAAATTTTCGTATGAAGCACTTTATTTGTGATGTGACGTTAAATAAAATAATAATACACTTTTAGTATTATATTTGTAACTAAACCACTTTATTTGGTAACACCAACCGGTTTCACTCCCGCCGGAGCTTCGTCATAGTGAGAGACAGTCGGTGTAACCAAATAAAGTGGTTTAGATCCAAATACTTAAAGTGTATTATCGGGTGGTGGTCTAGGGGATAGAACGCTTGACTCCTAATCTAGGGGACTTGGGTTCGAGCCTGGACACGACCAGATTCCTTCTTCATAATAATGAGCTATTTTCTGCTCATATTGAAGATTGTAAAATAAATTCTAATATCATTGATTTAAATCTTTGATGTTAGTATTTAAAAAAAAAAAAAAAAAACATTTTTTACCGCTTTATAAGTGTATCGTTTTTTAAGTTACTTTTAAGGTTAAAGACAATAAATTGATAACAAAAATTTTTAATTTGTGAATTTTAAAATACTCCTCTTTGGTTTTTTAAATAAGTAACAATTTATCGATAATTTTTGTTAAAAAGAAACTTATAAGAAAAATCATTTTTATTTATTATTATTTTTATTTATTGTATATAAGATCATATCTTATTTTTCTTCCAGTGCCGTGTCAGGTCCTCCCACCATTGGCGATCACTGCAGTAAAGGCACCTCTGTCCTGCGCCACTTGGAACAGGTTCTGAACTTTGTTCATTCCTGTCCATTCTTTTATGTTCCGCAGCCAAGATAACTTCTTTCTACCAACTCCCCGACGTCCATCTATTTTATCATATGAAAGAATGTAATCGCACGCTTTCAAAAGTTCACGAATGTAATATTGTCAGAATACACGGCAGCAGAATGGATCGCTAGATTTCTATAGACGTGTTTTTATACTGTGGCATTTAGTTTGTTCATTTCAAAGGATAAAAACGGTTCCAACTCTATCGTGTATCTAGAAAACGTCCCTTCGTGAAATGGCCGACAGTAAAATAACAATTTCCGATGGACGCCGACGCAGATACCAGTACGACGCGTCGCTAACGTCAGACGGAGCTTTCACGGAAAAGGCGTCGTTAGGCGGCCGCGGAAATGACGGATGGTAACGAGCGACTGGGTCGTTTGAATCACCTGCACACCGCGCCGCTATTTTTGTTAACAAAAAGAAATCATACCGTCATATTACCACCATCAATATCCAAATATGTCTAAACAGTAAGGTATTTACGATATTCCTCGAGAACAAAAATGATTTTTGTTATTCTTTTTTTCGTTCAAAAGTATTTTTTTTAAATTCCAAAACAATCAATGTATTGTATTTTTTTTTACATAATTTTCATTATACATGAAAAATATATCATACGAAATATTTTGAACATAAATATAATTTCTCTAATTGTAAAAAAAATGTACGATAATATTCATAACTTAAAAATGAAAATTGAAAATTCTTCAAAATTGAGCAGTTAGATTTCTATATAATAATAATCATTATGGCTGAAAGAGCCATTCGTGATGCCGAAAATAAATTGTGAAAATAATATTTCATGAAAGCCTACAACCCGCAGAACGCTCCATTTGTAAAACATAAAAATAACACAGAAACTAACCGTGGGATTGCAAAAAATCTAGAATTGGCAGCTGCCATAGAAAAGTGTGAGCCTACGAGAAGTTAGCGGACGCTGTGACGCCATTTCCTCAATGGCGACCCAAAATAGCGTCGTTCCCGCCAAATTAGCGGTACATTTTTGTGCCGTTTCTATTGCGAAATCGGTCACAAAACATCCGCAGGAAAAGTTGTTTTTATTTTCGGCCAACGTAATCCCCCGTTAGTAAAACGACACAGCCGGACACGTACCCTCTGAATATTCAGCTCAGCCGAGAGATTCTTATTCTTTGGAAATTATCAAAGCATTGAACGGCTTTTCTTTTCAGCGTTTAAATTGTAGTAGGAATTAATCGGTGAAATTTGACCTAATATTCGAAATACGTGACCGGTTTCAGAATTGTTCAAAGATATGTGTTTACATAGATACAGAAACTGCTGTTTGATAGATAATTTAATTAAAATACTCTCATTGAGACACTTTAATTATTTTGATAAATTTAATAAGTTAACAACAAAAGAACATTATGGATTATTAATAAGACTGCAAATGATTTTATAATTTAAAACAAGGTAATCGAATCAATTACTGCATTTTCTTATGTAAAACTCTAATAAATGTAGATATAAAAAGGTGTACATAAAACTTAATATTATTTACATGTATAATATTTTCTGCGTGAAAAGCAGAATTGATATTTCCATGCAAACGTTGTATAAACCTGACCTTCAGAAATTTCAGGAGTAAAAATAGAAGTGATTCTTAAATCTCTTTGTTGTTCATTGGATAATGAGCTCATTCATAAATGTACATGGACGGCGACGCCCAATAGTAGCGCTGGATTTATTGGTTTGCACCGCCATGGAGAAGAGAAAATATTGACTATTGACGTCATAAAAGTTGAATCATTCTGCGATATTATGGGCACTAGTAGAAGCGGCAAATTGGATTAAATTGAAAATGTTTATTAATATGCATTTTCAGATTTATAACGTTATTTTCGATCATTAAATATATGCTTATGTTCTCAAGATAATAATTAAAACAAAGGATTCCTTGTATATGGTATATTCGTAAATTAATAACAAATTTACACTCTAATAAAACTTCTCTATCTAGACTCCCTCTCACTGTTTTACACGGCCAACCCTGAGAAAGACGACCCCTGGTCAGACCACTAAAAATTGTTTTGGAATCGACTTTGCAGGAAACCAATACCTCTTAAGAAATAGGCCACAGGACCCACACTAAAAGAAGAAGATGACATCTTTAGGCAATATAATAAACATTTATATTCAGATTGTTGAAAAATATGAAAAATATCGCTATACATTACCACAAAAAATAAGGTTTTGAAGACAATACTCTGAAAGCCTCCAAGACGCTCCTTGTAGGTTAGGTGCCAAATATAGATATAGCTTCATACACTATCCATTCATACTACATATTTCGGTAAACAGTTCTCATATTCGCCGGTAGCTGATGTGTTGAATGAGAAGGAATATTAACTTCCTTTAAATACACTGACAGAGCTGTGGGTGCGTAGGTACACACTGAAAGTCTGGACGATTATGTATAATTAATTTCTCTATAGCAGGGTTGATACACAGCACCAGCGCCAGCATCAAGTGTTAAAAACGGTTACTTACAAAAAATCTTTATTTTTTAGAACACATATTATTTTAAATAATAATTAAATAAAACGATGTTTTTTAACTACTTCCACTTTTGTCTTTATTTAGACAGCGACCGGTTTCGCCAGGCTCGCTGGCATCGACAGACCGACTTTTATTTAATTATTATTTAAAATGAACTTCCATCAAGAGATTTCAGTAAAATCACATATTATTTTGAATAAAAATGTTGTCCAATCATTGCGAAGATTTTCACGGTTGGTAGCAATATGTATTTTGGGATTAAGGGAAAATCCGTGTAGCTCGTCTCTTCAAAGAGACGTTTCGGGAATTGATGTAGTTTCCATCTTCAGAATGATAACCACCCTGAAAATGGAGACTGTAACGATCTCCGAAACGTCGGTCTGGAGAGATGAGCTACACGGATTTTCCCAAAATACAAAATGATGTCTCATGTTTTATTTTGTATGTGAAATCATTTTAGTATCAGTCCTTATTAAAATATGAAAACAGAGTAAATAATTGAAGAAAACATTATATATATATGGTATATACACCCAAAGTTTTAAGAACTTGATTCTGGTATTCCGATAATCTAAGCACATTAGTAAGCCGTTTTTTAGTAGGGTTTAAGAGACTGACTAACTTTTAAATATGCTTATATTGATTATCATACTTGCAAGTTTTAATATCTTCAATACTTTTACTCTTTTTATTCAATTTTATCACATTTTCCGTTTGCTGGAATATTTATAAATGTGACGCAATTTTTTTAAAAGCTAGAAGGTCCTTATTTACCTATTGTTAAATTTGTAATCTGGTTTTGTCATTTAAATTGGTGTTAGACTATCAACGCTTACATAGCTTAAGATGTTAGGTCTAGGAATTGCAACACAATATGTAAATACTAACGGTAAGGCGTCATACTGCAATCGGGAAATAAAATCTTTTATCTGATAAAGCGACCGAATTTTATCTCGAGGCTATTGGGAAACAGAGCGCAGTACGTAATACTTTAATCTTAATTTGGCTGCATAGGGTATTATGGAGGTGAGACATACGCGGCTACAGATCTATGCTAATATAAAATATGAGATATAAATTCATTTGAATCCATTTTGTTCCTTGTTGGTTGATAATGCATAATAATTTATCAAATAATAAACGGCAACGTATACTTTTAATTTTCTCTACGTACTCTAGTGATATTATTATAAATATTAGTGATATTACATTCAAATAACCTTCTAAGAGTATCAGAAATGCGAACCCTACGCTCCATCGCAGGGAAAACTCTCAGAGATCGGATCAGTAATGAAACGATAAGGTCTGTCTGTGGTGTTGAAGACATAATGAGATGGGGAAGAAGCAGAAGGCACTTTTGGAGAGACCATGTGGACCGCATAGAGAATACGAGAATTGCAAAAAATATTAAAGATGAAAACCCAAGCAGCAAGAGATTACCAGGAAGGCTGAGAGATGGCTGGACATCATCATCCCAGGACAGCCCACCATCACAAACAGGTCATACGACCTTAACTAAGAGGAAGAAAAATAAGTGGCAGTCCATTCTTACTGCCTATCTCTTCGGCGAGACGGCGTGATGGTTAGTTAGTTTAATTTTTACATTAGAGATCTTTTCATCGTTTTGTTTATATCGTAGTTTGATATTTTCTTATTATCAAACAAAGTCTTCATACCACGTCTCCCGTGGGGGCGAAAAAAGAAGGATGGAGTGCTGCATCGGTTAAAGTGTGGCAGTCCATTTTTTTCTGCCGACCCTTTCGGAGAGACGGCGTGATGGTTAGTTAGTTTGTTCAAATAAAGTTTTCCAATATATTCGTCTAAAACATCTTTTATTCTGTTGCAATTTTAGCCCTTAAATATTTAAACAGACACGGAGACTATCTGTTAGTAACTATCGAGTTTAGACACCCCCAGTCACGGGGAGTTAACATTTCATTTAAATAATTAACAAGAATTAGTCTTCTTTTACTAGAAATAGTTCGTGTGTGAAGATCGTGTCAAATAAAAATTAAATCGATTCATAGAAGTTCGTGTCCACACGTTACAAATAGTGAAGTTCCCGAAATAAGCATAATAAAGTATCATACGAGTACAAGCACCTAACGTGAATACAAGGCACGCATGTGCTCGATGTGAATATAATTTGCCGCCTGGCTTGTTCCGATTTCCGCCTTTTTGAATATGCATGAGTTCGGATGTGACGCCCCACGCGGATTGTCGGTTGTCTCTCCGGCTTTATCGCGGGAGAAACAAATTACATTTATTTCACGTGTTCCACAACTACTTAAAACAAACTCGCCGAGAACGAATCACCTGTTAGCTCCAACAAAAGTTCTCGTGGCAGTTCGTAGCGTTAATAATTTATACTCTGGATTTTTTATGTATGTGTTTAGTTACAGAATGAATACTTTTGCAAAGGGAAATGCAGTTAAAATGATTTTTGTATCTCAATTTTTTTTTTTTTAAATAAATATACGAGTATATTTCGAACAATGTATAAAATAAAAGATTTTTTGGTTTATATAATTATCTAAGTAACATTTTTAAATGCATCTTGTATTAAAGTATTATAATTTGTACCTTTCATATGTAACAATTTTTATTTATGTTGTATATTTAAGCAATGGATTTTGTTAAATATATGAAATATTCAGCGAAATATTTATTTATTTTGGGAAGATGTTGTGCGAGAAGACGGGAAATGTTATTCATACAACTAAAACTAATTACTTCGAGAATACATAGATAGTCTTCTTTAAAAAATTGTCGGTTTCCGTAAACAACTATGAGTATAAAATATGTATATTTAAACAATCATTACAATGTTTTACTTCGAAAAAAAATCTTATTAAACAGTAATTAGTAAAAAATATTTAATAATAAAAAAATCTGGAAATTCTGGCAGTGCACGTTTTGCGGGAGATTGATATAAAATATAATAAAGCTCCATTAACAAAAAAAAACACTATTCTTTGAAATTGATATTATGGTTAATGAAATATATATTTCGATCGCATATTTTTACATAAAAAAGAAAATAAAAAAAACGTTTCTGTCTTCGGTTTTAGTAAGTGGCAGCCCTGTTATTCCTGGCGAGAATATCGTTCATATAACGTGGCGCGGAATAGATGAGATATTTTGGGCTCTGAAACCGATTCTACAGGTCCAGTGGCCTATTTTCCTGACATTTATATTTATCCCGCGATCTCGGCGTTTATTTGGGTTAACAGTATCACGGATTCTTGAAATATCGTTAAATTATTTCATTCCAGTCGATAGCCTTGGATTATGTGAAACTAATTGGCACTTTATTACATTCGAGACATACGGGGGTGCTCGCTCTCCTATCGTGTACATACTGTAAGAATCTTCGTCAGCTTGTCTCCATCCACTGCTGGACGTAAGCTTCTCCACTTCCACGCCGTCTCTCTCGGTCTCTCTCCAGTGTTCTCCAGGCCATTCCCGCCGTCCGCACAATATCATCGCTCCACCTGATAGTCTGTCTCCCGACACTTCTCCAGTCCAACCTTCGCTACCATTCAGTAACCCTGTGGTTCCATCTTTCATCATCCCGTCGACACACATGACTAGCCCACTGCCACTTCATCCTCGTAATGCGTATCCCTGCATCGGTGACCCTGGTGCGTCTTCTTATCTCCACGTTGGGTAAATGGTCTCTTAGCGAGATACCCATCATAGATTTTTCCATGGCCTGTTGTGCAACTTTGATTTTCCGACGTCAAACGTCCATGTTTTGCATCCATAGGTCATCACAAGTAACGTACACTGGTTCAGTACTTTTGTTTTTAAAATTTGTGGTATGTCCGACTTGAAGATGTTGCCCAGCCTTCCGAATGCAGACCAACCGAGCTGTGTTCTCCTATCAATCTCCTTGACTTGTCCCCTGAAGGCTAACAGTTGACCAAGGTACACATATTCATATATCATTGATCAATAAACAATATATCCATTTAAATTATATCATGTTAATGGGAACGCCCATTTTTAGAATATTTGTACAAATTTCATAACTATGGCATGTTTTGCCTTACAAACATATCATTTTGATAATACCATCGAAAGAAAAACTGGTCTCACACATTCAACGCATTTTTATTTACACTCAATGTTTTAAAGTCTATAACACAATAAATTCACATCAGTAATGGATTGTAATCTCACAGCAGTCATTTCATTTCAATTCTTATCAAATACCGCACTCGACAGCATTCCATTTATGATTTTAACGATTAAAATATTATTTGTTGTAAATATTACAATGAAGAGTATTAATTCTCCAGCAGTAAGCGTGATATCATTATAAATTTTTATTTTAATAGCCCTTTTTGTCAAAAAATGTATTCTTTTGGAGAGGAAATATTTATTGAATTTGTTTTTTTGTATACAAATACTTGTTGACAAATACTGGATTTTTACCCATTGCGGGTTACAAATTATCTTAATAGATGGCGCTAGTGTAGATGTCCCTACCAATAGTGAAGTTATTAAAAAATATTAACAAATATACAAGTTCCAAAAATTTGTCAGACGTGGTGTCGTAAGAAGGGCGGAATGGTGAATGTTGTTAAACATAAAATGATCGCTTAACCCAACTAATGACAGGTCATAAGTCCTGTAAACGCCTCGACTAACTTATTCTGTTTCCAAATTATTTACATCTTCGTCTCTATTGAGATACAATTAATCCTTAAGAAATATTTATGTTTCTTGTACAATGATCAGTATAAAACTCTATAATACATAACTAATACGAATGAAAACGTGTGTTTTTTAGAATTTTAATTCTATTTTATGGGAATGACATTTTATAATAATGCATTAGCAAAGCAAAACATGTAATTTCCATGAAATTCAATAAAACTTTTAGAAAACATACGTTTTAATTGGTATTAGTTATGAGAAGAAATATTTCTGAATAAATATCGTTACGATGCTCCTTGAACTTAAATGGTACCTACTGTCGCAAATTGATCAGCTTGGCGTGGCTCAGTAGGTTCTTAATGACGGATGTTGAGCTTTATATATGACAAAGCTTTTAATATGTTTATTTTGTGTTGGTATAAATATGGGTTAATGAAGGTCAGCACCTCGTCAACTGCATGTTTCATCACGATCTAAAAATGTCTAAATCTTGCCTAAAACTTGGAAGAATTTCTTTAGTGTGTGTAATAAACAAATAAAAAAGTGTGGGCGTTTCCTAGTTTCTTATAACTTGAACTCTTCCGAGAATCTAAACATTGTTACTAAAAACATAAACTAAAAGGGATGTTGTGTATTTGTAAACCTTTGTATATTTACTCAGTGAGTAAAGCAAACGGAAGAACTCTGTATATACTCGTTTTAAAACTAATTTTTCATAAAATAAACTGTAAAAAAGAATTGCTACAGGATACAGACCTTCCTTGGAAATAATAGCGCATTCACAAATACTTTTTGTAATTTCTGCTTTTTAAATTCTGATTTAATGTATTCCATTTAATCAACGACCGATGGACAACAACAACGTTTGTCGTGTTCAATATTCAATCGAACACCTAATGTATAAATCTTTGGAAAAACCTATAATACATAAAGCATTAACTCACTAACCAACAAGCTGTTTCCCCGGAGGGGTAGGCAGAGAGAATGGACCGCCACACTCCTCTGTTCTGACACACTTCTCCAGATTCATCAAATTTTTTACATTGTTATACGCAAGGTCGATTTTTCAGACTTCGAAAGTGGTCACATTTTAGTAATTGATTAATTTGGTGATGCCATGATTTCCTTGGCCGTCGTCAGCTTCTTTTTACATTCACACTGCTTGTATTATATACAAAATTCTAACCATTCCTCTCTCATCCCTTCGCTCTATATGTCCAGACCATTTAAGTGATCATTTTTCATTTTATTCGGGATTCAATTTTTCAGGCCTTATATTTCTTCCGTATTTCATCGAACGGTATTTATCATACTTTCATCCTTCATTTACCAGCTGCAAGCTTAGTTTCCATACATACGGATAGTATTTATATTTAAAAATAATAATAATATAAAATAAAAATATCTTTTATGTCACTATAACATACTAGAATGTTGTTATATTTTAGTATATCAATAAATGTTATTTTTAATGGCTTGTTAATTTTCTTAATACGAAATCCAATTCCGTTCCCTGTCACGAGAGTGATGAAGCTTTTAATAACTGTCATCAGTGATCTCCGTATCCCGCGAGGAATGTTCTGTTGACACGGAACAAGATTCACCTTCCTTCATATGTAGTCTACGAGGATTGCTATGAAGTGTGAACTCACTAATTGCACCCATCAAGAAATACATAATGCAATATTCAGGGGCGTTTTAAAATATGATATATTCAGTCATGAGAGTAAATACGAGTTTATATATTAAATATAATAATAAAAAAATAGTTAATTTCAGGTTTTTCAAAACTCGTTGAATTACACGATTGTTTCATTAATTCTGTATTTATTATTACCAAAACAAATTTTTACTATTTTCTTCAAAACAGATTTTTATATGAATTCATATAATTTTTCTCGATGTTTTACCTCTCATAATCGGAAATGGATCAATTTATATAGTTATTTCGATGATGAAAGTGTAAAATCTCCGAATACACTCAGAAGTGGAAGAAACAGTTGGTTTTATTCATGAAAAAATCTTCATTCTGCAATTTTATAGTGTAAACGTCTTAAGTTTAACAAAAATTAATAAAAATATATAACGTTACTGAATAAAGTATATAATAATACAATTCAAAAACTAACCAAAAATATGCACGTCAAAGATTAGTTATAAGGAGTTTGTAGATTGATTACTGTAAAAGTTTAAAGTGCAAAGATAGGAAAATCATAACAGAATTGTATTCAAATAATTTAAATACACATTTAAAATCTCAAATATTGTAACGTTCTATGCTCGTGTACGTCAGTATATTTGTAAATGATATAAGGGAATGATATTTATGAATGTCTTCCTTCAGCCAGATGCAAAGATTTACGAGATCCTGTCTCGGGATTATATTCAAATACAATATATAATGTAGAGCACCCTGAGCGCACAAAGTTGACAAGGTGTTTTCTTATTCCGTAAATAATATAATTTCTATCTCGTGCTCTTGCATGCTGCTTATAAAACTTTCATCACTTCACTGTAATCCTCGTTATTCAACCGTGTGGCATTGTATCAAATAACGTTTCTTTACTGCGGATAATGTGCCAAAAAAGTCTTCAAAAAATTATTAAAGGGAATGATTACTTCTTGTTTAAGAATAATGATTAAATAAGTTAAAATAAAAATATTATAGGTACTTTGTAGCTAACTAACTAATTAACTAACCATCACGTCGTCTCCCCGAAGGGGTAGGCAGAAATAATGGATTGGGTAGTCACACTTTTCTTTCCTGACATATTTCTCTCGATTCTCAACATTCATACATCGTGTCATGTACAGGCGTCGATTTCTCTGACTTCTCACACCGACATTTAATATTTGATTTATTTGATCGTGCCACGTTTTCTTCGGTCTTCCTCAATTTCTAATTCAGTTTACATCGTTAACATATAATTTTCTTACCATATTTTTTTCATTCATTCTTTCCATGCGTCCAAACCATCTTAATGATTCTTTCATTATTTTGTTCATGACACCATCATTCGCACCGCATTCACTTCTTATATTTTCGTTCGACACTTTATCATACACAGAGTATCCACACATTCGTATAAGAGATCTCATTTCTACTGCATTTATTCTACTTTCATCCTTCTTTTGCCAGTTCCATATTTTGCTTCCATACATAAGCTACTTTGTATCTATATTAAATAATATTTATTAACTAACTAACTAACCATCACGCTGTCTCCACCGAGGGGTAGGCAGAAGAAATGGACTGCCATATAGTTATTTCATTAACAAACTTCTTCGCTTCCTTAACATTCATTCATCGTGTCATGCAAGCACTTTAATTTCTCCGACTACTCACGTGGCTGAAATGTGATTGATATGATAGAGTCACGATTTCCTCAGTCTTCCTTTATTTCTAGTTCCATTTACGTCATTTATTATACATATACTTTCTTTACTATTCTTTCTTCATTCATTCATTCCATTTATCCAAACCATTTAAAAGATGCTTTCATCACTTTTTAATAATACTTTTATTAGACATTTCATCATAAGTAGATTTAAAGACAATCGTCTAAGAGATCTCATTTCTACTACTTTTTTTCTACTTTTACTCTTGTTTTGTCTGTTTCATGTTTCACTTTCGTACGTTAAGGTCGGTACAAAAACACCATTGTGCACTTCTTTCTTAGCTTTTATATAAGGTGTATTTTTTAGAAGTTTGGTTTTTAAACTGGCAGCATTGTTTTTAAATAATGTCAATTTGGCAGTTGATAGTTGATTCGTAGTCAATACGTTTTGCCATTCCATCCAGGTGCTCGATAAAGTTGTCGAAATTTGGACTTCACGATTGCGCTTTATTCGAGCTAGCCGTGGCACTCATATGCCCGTCATCATATTTAAACAATAATGGCATAAAGTTATCTATTAAATTACCTCTAAATAAACACTCTTTACGTAACAATGTGTATACATTTTTTTTAGAGGTATTAAATAAAAAAACACATTAAAATAATGTAAATATCTATGATATTGGCTTTATTTAATATTTATTTTTTATGCAATTATTGTTTAAATATGATTTTGGGCATATGAGCCCCACGGCTAGCTCGAATGAAGCGCAATCGTGAAGTCCAAATTTTGACACCTTTATTGAGCAATTGGATAAAATGGCAAAATATATTGACTACAAATCAACTAGCAATTTTTAAATTTACAGTCTATAAAAACAATGTTGCTAGTTTAAAAACCAAACCTTTAAAAAATACACCCTATATATTGATTAAACGCATGAATACATTTTATGTACAATAGATACAAGAAGTTCAAGAAGTACTTGAAATGCAAAATATTTTTCGTTTAGAAATCAATGACTAACAAAGATAGTTTTAATTCATTTTATTAGTAGTGTTAAATTACCATAGTCAAATCAAATCAAATAAAATCAAATCAGTTTATTTCATCAACAGACATTACAAAATTTATTTTTAAGGCATCTATTGAGAACAGGTAAAATAATGTATTATATATAGTATAGGGGAGGCGGTCAACTTGTGATAAAAAAAAAAAGTTTTTAAAAATCAATTGCCATTCCTGTCATCAATTATTTTTAACTGAACTCAAGGTTGTTCAATCTTAATTAAAAATAATAAAAAACATCTGTTTTATAGAAGAAATGATATGTTTCGTCTTGCTTATACATTGTCAAATGTTGATTTAAAATTTAGTTCCGGAAGGGAGTAGTGCCACGTTCGTAAAAGTAGCAGAAATGAAAACATTGCGGCCTATCGTGGGGAGAACCATTAGAGATAGGATACCCAACGAAGAGATTCGCAGATCCTGCAAAGATGATGACATTTTGAGACGGAGAAGGCAGAGAAGACAATTCCAGAGGGACCACATCGAGAGAATGGACTACAGCGAGGATTCCTAAGATCCTGATGCACGAGACTCCAAAGGGTTGTCAACCACCAGACGACCACCAAAGAGATGAAGAGAAGGCTGGTTGTCTTCATCACATGAAGAAAGTTGATATTCTGTATAAACATATCGCAATATCTACAAAAAGAAGAAGAAGAAGATTCCGAAAGGGACCATTTTCTATTAAAAATAATATATAACATTCTATTGTAGATTTAATATCTCGTGTTACAAAATATTACTGTTATATATCATTTCGGTGGAAAGTAATTGAACTTTGGAGATAGCCATCGAGGATAAGCAAGTTATGTTTTGTTTTATAGAACAACGAAGAATCGTCGCATATCAGGCAGTTAGCTTTTTTAGTGAACAGCGCGTGTACGGAGAGGCGCTAGAACGGCGGAGCTAATGCTGGGATGAATAATTGAGCGACACTTGGCTTGCGGCGCGCTTATTCACACGCATATTCTCGGAAGCGGTCCTCTGCAAGTTCTCACTATAATTAACTTACATTGATTTATATCCGACAGCTAAATTTCTTTCTCACATAACGAATTGAGCTTTTTAAGCTCACGCGTTATTGTGTACAATTTATTCGAAATTTCAACGATTCTAATAAGTTATACATTTTATGGTGTTGGTGTATATAATATTTAACACTTTTCAGAAAAAAAAACGAATAATCAAGTTACAGTACATTTAAAAAATACGTTATCATTCCTCTGATAAAATTACTGGACTAGACAAAGTGTAATTAATTTATATATAATAATTATACAATATTTATTTAAATTTTACTGTCTGTTTAACCACCACGCCGTCTCCCCCTAAAGGGTAGGCAGAAAGAATGGACTACCACACTTTAACCGATGCGGCCCTCCATCGTTCTCTTTTCGCCCCCGCGAGAGACGCAGTGTGATGGGTTGCAAACCTCATCGCCACAAATTAAATATCTAAATATTCAATTCAATAAAAATATATGAATATCTATTTTTATTGAATTGATTTTCAATCCCAAAAATGAATGTCAAGTTATTTCCATAATGCGATCACAAAGTCGAGTCTGTAAAGAAATTGATGAAAACTTTTTAAAGCTAATGTCCAATAATGGATACAAGACAATCATCTTGTATCCATTTTTGGAGTAAATGAACTCACCTTTTTGAACTAACAGGGAACAATTACAAATAAATGATTGACGACAAAACATTTTTAAGTCTTAATTATTTAAGAGTTTTTTTCACCGACAGATATAGCTATCATAATATATCTCGACATTCACGGAGGCTGCGCCAAGCTTAACTGGGGCGTGAGTTATTCTATGACATCAAAGTTAATAAACCCGTCTATTTGGAGAAATTCGTCTTTCCGTGTTTTAATGATGATCAAGATAAATAAAACCTGAATGCTTAGTACGATTCGTACAATATATTATGTAAAAACAAAATGTGTCCAAGAGGCTCTCTGTTTTGTGTATATACGTACCTACTCTCGGTTAAGTCAATAAAAGTACTCAGGTACCAATAAAATATGATAGGTTTATATAGCAAAATTTATTTTCGGATAATGAGTTTTTTTATAATATCTCTGGAATAGTTAATGGAATCCCAATTGAAATGAATATATTAAAAAATAGTAATCACATGATCTATGACATAAAACACATGGCTATATGAATACAATAAAAACAGGAACATTAATAATACCGAATGGTAATATGAGTATAATTATTATTGATTACAAACATGCATTGTCCAAACAAAGTATATTAATTACTAAACAAGGTGGAATCACAATCACTCCCGCAGCGAGTTAAGAATGTTAGTAGATTAGTTTCGTATGAAGCAATTCACAGCACTCTGGAGGAACGAATTTGTTAGTTTTTTATTTTATTATTATTAAAGTTATTTTTTAAATCGTCGCCAAAAGCATTTCCCAAGGGCAAACACGCCTAGCACAACTGCAGTCAATAGGATCACCCTGGAGGTGGTCCCGCTTGGACACTCACCGGCCTCGTCGCCGCTGCTGGTGAACTTGACGAACTCCTGGAGGTGCTTGGATAACTTTTGAACGTCCTTCTCTTCATCGCCCTCGATAACTTTTATTTTATGTTCGATCACAACCGGCTTATTATTATCTCCTTCACTTTTTGTTTTAACGTCGACTTCGTTTTCGTCTTCGGTTTCAGGGTCTTTGAATCCTAGTTTGTCCCATCGCATTTTTGCTTTCGATATGAATTCTTCTTCGATTTTGTTGCCAACTTGTTTTGGGTCATTGAGGGAATCAGAAACTGACGTGCCTTTTGGACAATCTTGGGAGTTGGAAATTTTAATAACCTTGTGGTGTTTCCTCTCCTCCCTCTCCGCCACCTTGTCCATGTACTCGGAGTACATTTGATCCCTGAACTTCTCCCCGTTACTAGGCATAGATACTGTTGACGCGGGTCGTTCGGTTCTCGATACGCTAGACATGAATTGTTCATCAATTTCCTGTTGTATTATTGCGATGTCTCTCTGACGGGAAATATTATACTTCTCCGTGGGGAAATCCGTATCTTTCATCATAGGAGCTCTCGGACCAGATGTCTGTTTACGAACATCAAAATTATTAGTGCGTTTTTGATCTTCGAGTTGTCTGATTTGTTCCTCAATTTCTTTTTCTTTTTGAATTATGTATGCAATCTGACGATCGTGAATATCTTTAGGCAGAGACGACCTTCTCTGAGGTGCTCCGTTTTGAAACGAAGCGGATGATTGTTTTACTCTTTCCGTAAAAGTATTGAAAATAGGATCATCCAAAAGGAATGCTCTTTTGTTGTGGAACCTTTGAATGTGAGAAGTCGCTTCTTCGTGTCGTGAATTTAAATTGCCCATTGAATTACGAAGGTGCTTGGCATTATTTTTGTTTGTTGTACTATAGTCCGAATGAGAAGAATTGTTTACGACTTTTTCATCTTGCGGTGTTATTGGTTCTTTACCAGGGAAAAAATCAGAAAATTTCATCTTATCTTTGAATATTTGAGTATCATCGGAAATCTTTTTGACGTTTGCTTTAAAACTTTTGTTTGAAGTGTATGTTTCTGTGATTTCGATATTTTCATTAAGTTTATCGCTCTTTTTGGTGACCGACATGCTTTTCTCTTCTTTCGCTAATTTATTATTCAAGTCTTCGAAAGATCTCAGCGTTTCCACGAAATCGAAGGTGCTCCTCGGAGGACTCCGCCTATCGGAGGGACCCCGCTCGGCGTCCGGGTTGAGTTGAGGATCTCGGATGATTGCCAGAAGTCTATTAGCGGAGCCGGGAGAGCAGTTATCACCGGTATTATTAGACGGCGGCGCTCTCTCTGCTCTGGCGCTCGTCTCGCGCTCGTGGTATCCTCTCCGCTCCGCATATTTACAATGCATGTCAATCAATTCACCGGCCTCGTCATTAGCCGTGTTTTTCGTGCGTTCGATCTGATTTTTTTGCGACGGTGACAAACACGCGAGCAGCGAGGGGTCGGCTTGCGTGGCCAGCCCCACCCACGGCGGCTCCTCGCGCAGCACTCTGAAGGAAGACTGTCGGGGGGCAACCGGCGGCGGGACTTTTTCCGCTTGGACCGCGCTAGGTTTAGATGCCCTGTGTATCAAGGCGGCTTTCTTCACTGCACTGAGATCTGGAGAGGGAAAGAATGGCATCGCGCTAGGTGCTCGATCTTTCCAGTTATCGTTGAGGACGCTTTCTTTTAGAAATTTAATGCTCTTGGAAGCTGCCGCTAACTCCTCCAAAATGCTTTCTCCATACGGCAATGACGCTACCTTTGTTAGACAGATTTCTTTCAATGTGTTAGGAACTTCCGTTCGAATTAAAGTGTTCTCGCCGGCCGTGTCTTCAATACCTGGAACATGTATAAATCTATTAGTTTTGGTTATGACGAAGGAGCCGGGCGTGTCGTGGTCAGTCGCAGTGTCGGTAGTGTCGTGGGGCTCGTGCGCGCTCGGCAGGTCGTCATGCACTAGGGCGGCTATGTCGGAGAGGGAGGAGCTGAGGGGATTGTACTTGGCGGTGCTCTGGGAGGTGCTGTGGGATGAACACACGCTGCTAGAGGAGTCGTGACGGGAGAACTCTTTCGAGCTTGGGTCGCTCATTTCCTCACCTGACAAGTTTGTGTTGAAGTCGCTTTCTGCCGCCTGGCTATCGCCATTAGTTTCTTCTCCGTTTCTCTGTGATAGCCTCGATTCATTTAATACTTCGGTAACAATAGGAAGCTCATCCATAAATTCATTTGCCATAATAATGACTTCGTTGCACGCCGCAGGCACGGGAGGGAGGACCAGCAAGCTCTCGAGGCTTTCGCTGATTTCGTCGTTCCTCGACATGACGGCTTTCGGCGATCTCAAAAGATCCATCGCCTTTGCTGGATCGGTGACGCCGTCAATTTTATTATCCGGGATATCACTCCTTTGGCTTTTTTCTTTATCGTCTTTTAACAAGCTAAATAATGGAATTTTGGAATCGCTATCAGAGTAAAAATTGTCAATATCGATTGTCGGAGTTTTAATTGTGACACGCTCATCCTCATTGATGAAATCTGTATCCCCGCCGTTATCAACTTCGCTGGCACTGCTCGAGGAGTCATCGAGGTATACTATGTCAGCTCCTCGCTGTTCTTCGACTTTCTCAATCGTCCAATCCCCGCACCCTTCTTCTACATCTGTTTCTAATATCTTGGCTCCGACGAGAAGACATTCTTGTTGTCTCTTCAATTCTTTTTTACAGGCAAAATAATCTTTTTTCTTAGGAAAAACATCGATGGGCTCTTTGGCTCTTTTTTCGTTAATAAAAACATCATCGTCAACATCATCGAATCGTTGTTGCAAATCTCGGTTTTCACTCAAGAACGACTGCCTCCTGGTCGTGTCACTGGACTCGTTGCTGCCCTCTTCATCGATGACGTCTAAAAACCTCGGATGAACAAATTGCGGCAAAAAGTGCTCCTCGAGGGCGGCTTTCTTCCGAGCTCGGCGTTGTTTCATATCATTTTCACTCTCATTATCTTCTACGTGTTCCATGACAATATCGGGAATATCTGGAATATCGGGACACCTCGCGGGGAGCACCGGCGGTTCTGCAGAACTCGTGCTGAGATTCAAAGATTGTAAAAAGTTTCTTAAATTTAATTCGTCTTCCGGTGATAGAGAATTAACCTCTTCCGTGTCGGCGATTTGGAGTGGAACCGTTTCCACACTAAGCTGACCTTTTATTTTTTGTAGATGTTGCTTCCTGTCCTCCAATAAATCATCCGCGACTTCCCACTCCACGTCTGATTCCGCTTCCGATATAATGGCGCTCGACTCGGCGAGCTTCTCATCATCCGACTTGAGCTCGGTCCCCGTGATGTCCGTTATGTGCAGCTCGCTGTCATCGTCGTTGTCGAGACTTTTGCTTTTACAATTTTGGATTTTTTTCTGTTCTTTGGATATTTCTGGTAATTTAGGGAATTCCACTTGATAGTTAGCTTTTGTTTTGGTGATATCTAAAAGAGTTTCAAAACTCGAGGTATTTCCTAAATCCACGCGGACCCCGGCCCCGCCGTCGGGGAAATCGGGCGGCCGGTCAACAAACGGCCTCCTTGCGCCAGGCGCGCTCTCCTTCTCCATGTTTTCGAGTGGTTGAACTTCTTCGCCCTTGTCTTCCGGCAGGCTCCTCACTTCCAGCGTTCGATGCGCGCACTCATTGTCGGCGGCCGCAACCGTAGCCGGTTCGCCGGTTTCCTTGTTTTTATTTTTCCGTCGGTTTCCTCTGTTTTTCCTATTCCGTTTGCTCTTCCCGCTGTCTGACATTTCACGTTTGTTATTCCCGGTTCGCGCGCGGTATTCAGCGTACACAATCACGGGCACTGAGGGCGGGCGAGGTTCGCCGGCTTCTCGGGCGCATTCCCGCGGCCCGCAGTCCGCAGTCGCCGAACTCAGGCGCCGCGACGAACAACAACAGAGGCCCGCGTGCCCATGCCGTAGGTCGCGCGGCGAGGGGACCGCGGGTTGACAGTTATCAGCTGACGCGCGCGGCCACGTGGTCAGGACGGATCAAAACATCGCGATTGCGGGTTCGTATCGCGCCCGAGACGCTATCGGGGAGAGCACACTGGGGAGATGAGCCAAGCAGGAAGCTGGGTGATTGCTGGGAGACACCGGGATGCACTAAGCGACGCAGGGAGGCCGTGAGCGTGCAAGTGTTACGGGAAATGCGGGAAAGCGCGAGCGTGTGAAGTGTCCCGCGGCGACTTGCGCGTCCTCTGTCCAGCGCGGGTCGCAACTGCCGCTATTTTTAAAGTGGCCACCGTCGGGCTGGTACTCGCGGGTGTATGTGCGAGTGATTACACGGCGCCTCCTCCGGCCGGCATGATGCCGGCGCAAAAAGGTTTCCGCGATTTTTCTCCACTTGAAATGTTCGAGTGCTCCACTCGCGCGCGTCTATTTCGGATTGTGACTTCAAACTGAAATCATTTTGACGTAACACCCGTCGGTTCGCCGCTGCCCGAGTCGACTATCATTCTGATAAATAACGATTAATAATGGAGATACGTCAGACTGCCTATCTGGCTATTAATAACTATCGGATTATCAAAAATAAATTCAATTCACGTATCCATATAGTTAATTCACTGAAATAATCCGCGATATTAAGGTTTGTTATTTGGTGTTTGCTTATACGAGTACAGCAGGGGTGCGTGGTTCACCTAAACCGGCAGTATGACGTATTTTAATTAAGTTACAACTTGTACGACTTCTCGTTGCGAGTAACTCTTGCAAGCGCGAACTCCAGAACTGGTGTAATATCTACACAAAGCTGTCAGTTGGACATTCGATCCGTTTGAAATTACGGGAGTGCAGTTAATAAGCCATTGTTTGAATTACGAGAACGTCTTCGCCGAGACGCGCCGCGAGCAAAACTAATGCGTGAACATCACTGAACCGTAAAAACGAAAGAGTCCTTAATTGTACGAATACTTAGAACAGCTCAGAGCAGAACTGGTGGAGGCCAGTTATTTAAATGAATTTACATATATTCTTATAAATATTTTTAAATTCATAAACAATAATGGATTGATATTCTCACGCTTTCTATGTAATACGTAATAAAAAAAAACAGATCCTACTAAAAATCGAAAATCTTTCATTTTATGTAATAGTTGATTATGTGGCCCCAATAATAGTAGCGTATATTTAAAAACAAATATTTCGTTATAAGTAAGTGGCAAAATTAAAATTTATAAAAATATTTTTGTAAAATAGAAAAAATATTTTTTTTAAATATTTTTTGTAGGCATTCATAGAATATTGTAAAAACGCGATTAAATGAAGAAATACGACCTTATTGAACTATTAAGTAAGAATCTCAATGCACCAATTATAAATATTAACACGGATGCAATGTCAAGAAACACAATCAATAGCGATAATTATAATTATTGTGTATTGTTATCAGCTGACGTCATTGTGTCATTAATTTAATGATTAACACAACAAATTGCGGAACATAGATATTCCTTCATATTGTATTGCCACAATTAAAACTTGATTTAGATATAGGCAATGTTGTATTGAGATACTCGGTATATTCGGAAATTCAGAGAAACTCGTATGTTATCTCTTAGTTTCATATCGATATTGTATTTTTGTTAACCGTTTTGTGTTCAAATGAAGAATAGCCTGCATATACATACTTATTATTTCCTGGCATAATTCTATCGCTTTCTCAACATTCATACATCGTGCTATTTATTATTTGAATAATTTGATCGTGCCACGTTTTCCATGGTCACCCTCTTTTTCTTTTTCATTTTACATCGTTACCACATAACTTCTCAAAATAAAATATTTTCTAACCTGTTTATTTCATTTATTTATTTTATGTTATCGATTTGAATAAATAATTTATCATGAGAAGTTAAATATATTGAAAGGCGTAATAAAAATATGAAAGTATGAATGCGAGTATTATATACTTTAAGCACTGCATATTTACATTACGAATTACCGATTCGGGTCTGCTCAAAACTTCTAACTTTACCAGACACACTCCGTTTGGATTAGACCTTCCATACCCCGGCCAGCGCGCACTCCACACTGCACAGAATACAGACGGGCAGCTTTCGCCCTCTAGTGCATCGTAAACATACACCACATGTCGGCGCTCTGAATCATCCGCTTCTTTCTTTTTAACTCATTACTCGTAGCGAGATTAAAAAGAGACAACAAAGCTTTCCATTGAAGGTCCGCGGCGGTATTTCTCGATTAATACATAATTCATATTACACACATAACCCTCTATTTCGTTCTGTATGGTGTTGAGTAATTAAAATATACAAACGGGGACACTAAATTTGGTTGATTATTGTTTATACGTTCCAGTCACGCATTTTAGTTGTTAGAAGAAGCGAGTCCATACCGACATTCGTCGCACGTTCTAATGCTAGTTCGGAGCTCAATTCGGTGGCAACAACCCTGATACCCCTATACAGAGGATAATAGTGCATGGTGTACCTTCACACAGCTCATTACGGTCTCTATAATTATGATTGATTAATTATTGATACAGTTTGAATATTCAGAACCAACGTTGCATTCTCAATTATCCTCCATACAGTTAAACCGGGGATATTAGATTGTTTGGTAAGTACTAATATAATAATAGAAATATAACTTTGAATAACATTGAAATAAAATAAAAAAATTAAAAAAAATAAACTTAACCTCAAGTGCAATATTTGATTTGTTTCCCCTCTCTTCCCCAATTCTAACTTAATTACACCTACATACACCCTAGACCACCCCCCTACAATTATTTTTTTATTTTGAATATTATTATAGTAAAGATTTTATTTCATTAGGTATATTATTAAATTTTCTACACTACGGAAAGGTGTCTGTTTCCCGAAATATGTTTTTGAAAATACAATGTTTTCAAAATAAAACAATAAACAACCCTTACGTTTAACTAATTAACAAACAAACAAACATCTTTTCCTCACCATTACTTAACATTTTCAAATAAATTCATAATGTATTATCATATCTGTGTTGTTGTGAGAATTGTACCTGTTAATGTTTCTTAAACGTTTTTACTGTCAACCCCCTCAATTTGTTATAATGTTATCATGAAAACATAATCTTCTCTAAAAACATTATATCTACTATTTATATACTAAATCCAAAATAAATTTATCATGTAGTGTTACTAGGTACATACCTCAACCTTAATTACTTATTATTGACCATATTTATCGTTATGTATTTTGCCTCTCCCAAGAGTCCATTTGAAATTTTATTTACCTGCATTTATTAATCACTCATATTTAGAGATAATTAGTGTAAAAACCTAAAAAATGTGTCGTGTTACTTCACTTAATTCTTATTATGATTACTTATTGGTACCATCCCGAATTCGCATTACATAATTTCTTCCACCCCTAAATTATTTGAAATCATCTTAATAAGGACACACTCTTTGGCGATTAGGTTTAGTTTGAGAATGACCTCGCAAGGCGAAACAAATCTGTACCTATTATTTGTATATTTTGTATATAAATAATTCAACATAAAACCGAAAGAAAAAACAAACTCGTTTCCATTATTCATTTTCGAAAAGTTATTCAAACAATTCTTCATTTAGGGGCTTATAAATTCTATATCGTGTAATTAGTATTGGCATTCAGACTTCTTGGAATCCTTGTGAATAAATCGATTGTATTAGATGTGATAGTTTTGTATCAATGTTTTAGTAAAGGCGCACCACTGAAGACAGTTTAATTTTAGCATACGATTGAAAGAATGCAAAGGTCATGATCCCTCTGTTCAATAGACTCATGAATGGGGTATTCAAAGAAAAGGTCATGAAATCGCCGTTGCCTCGAGACACTCGACACCGATGACGGGACTCGAGACTAGGCATAAGAATCGAGGATCGCATAATCACAATACATCATAACTGTTTATAAGTTTATATCATTGAGCCACGCTGTTCAGAGAACCGTCAATTACTTTTTTTAAATAACATATCCAAACAATACACGTGATTGAATATTTCATCTTACTAGAGGTACGTTAATTTAAAACTACTAGTAATTTTTAAGTCGTTTGTAGCGATATTATCCTGTGTATTATGATAATCTAAATCTATAAATCTAAACGGGTTAGTTAAATGGACGAGAAAACAGAAAGAAAATATTAGTTTATAAATCAAATATGTTATTTTTATTTAGATTTCCCAACTATAATTAAATTTTATTAGGTTTATTGTTATTTTAAACCAGTTTCTCCAGACTAATAAAAAGATAGAATATTTTTTTTACAAAGCTTAAGCAACAATAACAATCATTAAAAATATCGATTAAAATAAATAATAATTCAAATTAACTTTAAACTCGTAATACACCTTATTCAAGTATATTTGAGATGTTCTTTTTAAAATTATAAGATGAATTGATGGCTTTTTGCAATATATACTTCAAATAATATTATAATTGACTAAAAATTAGAAAAGAAAAAAAAAATTGCAAAATGATTGACATGCATATTAATTTTGACGTTGTTTAATTGACGTGTTTTTTATTAGTGATTTATTTTTGACGTTATTGTAGGAAAAAAAATATTTTCTTTATGGAAATTTGCATCTTCATCCCCGATAATTAAATTGGAGCACAATGGGTACACAATAAAGATTTATATTATAATATTGGAAGAAACAATTGAAACATCCATTTAATACATTCTAAAGTTTGAATATATTAAAGCCTTTCAGAAAGCAAATCAATTTTGTGATGTGAGTTGAATACCCAAAATGCTTCCGGTCGTATTACAGCGGGAACCACGTCGAACATCTAAAAGCTTAAAACCCCATAACATGTAACCAGCACAAACAAACCGCGAGATAAAATGTATCGAAGTGCAGCTCACAACAGACCTTTCTGTACAGCAGGGCTGCCCTAAGTTAATATAAATAATCTCGGTTTGGTAATATTTGTTAAGAGAAACCTTTGATGGATCTTTCTTCTAAATTAAATATATCATAATTATATACACTGTAGACTGAGTATCAGGAAATCTCTAAAATGGTCTCTTCCAACGGGTAATATATTCGTATATTATATTTTATGATTAAAACACAGATTTTTTCCGCCATTGAGATTATTTTTCTCGACAGGTTTAGAAAGTTTTACACCTTTATCATCGGGAGAACGATATAAAATCACCAAAAATATTTTTAACAAAATACAAGAAACTTTTTATGTCTCATGTGTAAAACTAATTTAGACAGTGCCAGGACATTACATTAACAAGAGATTTACGGGTTCATATTTTGGATTTTGAAAATATTGATAAAAGTTTTTAGGGTGATTTATTACACTAAAGCTAATGACTTTGGCAAAGGAATTTCTACAAATAAAAAAAAGCAATTTGAGTTTTTTTTTTGTGAAAGCCATATTTAAATTGGCATATGTTGAAAAATTGACTTGCGTATTTTTGCTAGTTAAAGAAATAATTAAATTAAGAATTATTTGTTTAGATTGAAATAATAAATGGATCATTAAGATGGTTTGGACACATGGAAAGTGTGAATGAATAAATAATGGTAAGGAAAGTTTATGTGAACCATGTAAACGGAACTAGAAATAGAGGAAGACCGAGAAAAATTTGGCACGATCAAATAAATCAAATATTGAATGTCGGTCACGTGAGGAATCGGAAACTAAAGTGCGTGCATGACACGATGTATGAACGTTGAGTAAGCGAAAGAATATGTCAGGAAATAATAGTGTGGTGGTCCATTCTTTCTGCCTACCCTTTCAGAGAGACGGTGTGATGGTCAATTAGTTAATTGCTTTTGATTGAGTAGTACCAAAATCAAACCATTATGGACTTGGACTTGGACTGGCTTTCAGCTCTAATGGCTATTCCTCTTACGTGATAAGCGCCACAAAATGATATCAACAATATAGAATAGGTACACTTTTTAGTATTCATTTTTCAGAAAACCTAAAATTTTATTTAGTGACAGATAAACCAAATTTTTATATTTTAACTTAATACGATAAATGTCTTAAAGAAATATATCCAACACCAACACTCTGAGGTAAAGAAGTTAGGCTATATAATTATTATCTTTTCAACGCCATAGCAAAACATTTAAGAACCCGATGGAGTAGAGTAATGTAATAATGTGTCTGTAAGTACAAGAACCTAATGCGAAAAACATGTCATAACACATTGTGTGTGTTAGTAGCTGAGTATTACGTGTAGGCTAGTCAGTGGTGGTCCCCAAATATGCCATTGTAAAATATAATTGACTTGCCTTTTAAATGCCTTAGAGAAACAAGCAGTGGATTTATTGAAATGTATTTTTTTAATTGCCCTGTGATGGTATGGACACGTGGTTCGGGAAGTCGTTAACCACGTGGTAAAAGTATCCAGAAAGTATAATAATAAATAAAAATAATAATATGCTAACTTTTAAAGCACCTCAACGGCGCATTAAGACGTGTTTTAAATCTAAAAATCTAAATATGAACGCTCCATCTGATTTCCGCGATCGGTTAGAAAGTATAGAAGAACAAATTATAAATCTTTAAATTGGGTATGAAATATGAAAAAGATGGGTTTTCAGTTTAGATCTGAAATCTGTCGGATCATTTATGCATCTGAGGTGTGAAAGGAGATTGTTCCAAGCTGATGGACCGGCTACCGCGAACGCTCGATCCACGAAATTTGTACTGGGACAACGCTTCGGCTCAACTAATCTTCCTATTGCCGAGGAGTTCGCCGAGCGATGTGTGAATTTCCTTGTATTTAGGCTGTCCGTTATAGAGTTCAGATATATAACTTGCTGCCATTCCATGTAGCGCTTTGAAGACTGTCCAGCAGAGTTTATACTGGATTATTTCTAGACTTTTAAGTTCTTTGAGATGTTCTGTTATATGGGAATGCCTTTAATGAGTCTTGCCACTGCATTGAACGCAGATTGAAGTTTGTTTATTTGTTGTTTTGGAATGTTTGCATAAATTCCATTACAATGATCAAGTCGTGACACTACGAAGGAATTTACAAGAGTTTTGAAAGTGTCATGGGGAATACTCCTTTTGACGGATTTTAATCGTCTTAGGTGGAAGAAACTAGCGCTGACCGTGTTATTAATTTGGGATTTTAGAGACAGATTTGGGTCAAGATAAACAGAAGCTTTGATATAGGATACCTACTCAGCTAGATATCCTACTTAGACTACTTAGATAAACCTAAAAAAAACTATGGTTACGTGGATCGTGATGTTTGACTATGACACAACCAGGACATGTTTATGAGGTTATTAACAATAGTGTTTTAGTCGTGCATTATTAAAGAATTTTGTTACTCCTCACTTCAGCAATGAGAATCCTTACTAATGCACCTTTTCATTGATACTGCACTTGATCAAACAATTTAACACTGCTAGCAAAAATATATAGAATTATCTACAAATAAGGTGTAAGCTCATCTATTTTTATTTATTTATGATATTTTCTTTCTCAATCCTGTTATATGATAAACAGTACACAAAAGAGTTCTAATGCCAACCTTTATGTATGGAAGTGAAGCTTGGAGCTACAAAAACAAGGATGAAAGTAAAATAAATGACGTTGAAATGAGATCACTAAAAATAATGTGCGAGAAAAAGATGTATGTTAGAATACCGAACGATGAAATAAAGAAGAAATATAAGGCAGATGAATGCATCCTAAGTAAAATAAAAAATAAAAAATATTTTGATGGTTTGAACATATAGAATCAAAGGATGTGAGAAGAATGGTTAAAGACGTATACACAATAACGACAACCGTTAGGGGGAAACAGAGAGAATGGACCGCCACACTACTCTATCCTGGCACACCTCTCTAGCTTCCTCCACAGTCATACACGCACGTTGATTCTTCCGACTTCTAACATGACCAACCTTTAAAATTTGATTAATTTGGTCAAGCCATTTTATCCTCGGTCTGCCTCGACTCCGTATTACATTTACATCATTAACGTATACTTTCTTAACCATTCTTTCTTCATACATAAGCTCCATATGTCCGAACCAACGCAGCGATCCCCTCATAATTTTGTTCATAATACCTTCTTCCGCTCTACATTCCTTTTCCTATATCAGCATTTGAGATTCTGTCGTATATCGTTCTACCACACATACGTCTTAGGAACCTCACCTCTACTGCATTTATTCTGCTCTCATCCTTCATCTGCCAGTTCCATGCTTCGCTTCCATACATTAGGGTTGGGACCATAACTATATTGTGAACGGCCTACGTATACACGCAGTGTAAAAATAAAAAGAAGCCGATGACGGTCGAGGAAAACATGGCATGACCAAAATAATCAACTACTTAAATACGGCCATATTTGATGTCCAAAAAATTGACGAGCGCGCGTGTTACAATGTTTGCCAGGATAGAGCAATGTGGCGGTTCATTCTCTTTGCCTAGTCTTCTAGTGATAACGGTGTGATGGTTTGTAAGTTAGTTAGATTATTATATTGTAAATGAGTAACGCGTTTTCAAATTCGTTTATATACTGTTTTTCAGGCCACCACTGATTGAATGAGAGCGAGTGTTCTATGACCGGTAGTGCGGTGGGCATTATGATGAAGATAATGCCGTCTTGACAAGTGCTCTCAATTGACCTTTCCGCCTGACGGCATTATGCAATCGCGCGAATATGCAGCGGCCCGATGTGAGCGCTCTCTCGCGACCTATCCACGACTTGCTCGAGTAATTTGATAAGAACAAGTGATGTTATTGTTATTGATATTTATTTAATTACACTTGACCATTCGTTAGCCTTATAAAATACAAGAACGTCAAGACAGTTTATGAATAAAATATAAGATTCTCGTTTTATTTCATAATAAATCTTTATCATATTATATACTTATTTTTACTTAGAGTAGTAAAACATTGTAAAACTAACTAACTAACTAACCATCACGCCGTCTCCCCGAAGGGGTAGGCAGAAAGAATGGACTACCGCACTTTTCTTTCCTGGCATATTTCTCTATCTCTAAGACGAATGTGCGGATACTCTGTGTATGATAGAGTGTCAAATGCAAGTATAAGAAGTGAATGCGGTGCGAATGAAAGTTTTACGAACAAAATAATGAAAGGGTCATTAAGATAGTTTGGATACATGGAAAGAATGAGTGAAGACAGAATGGTGAAGAAGGTTTATGTTAACGACGTGAACGGAGCAAGAAATAGAGGAAGGCCGAGGAAAACATGGCATGATCAAATCGATCAAATAGTGAATGTCGGTCACGTGAGGAGTCGGAGAAATCGACGTGCGTGCATGACAAGATGTATGAATGCAGAGGAATCGAGAGAAGTATGTCAGGACAGAATAGTGTGGTGTTCCATCCTTTCCGCCTACCCCTCCGGGGAGACGGCATGATGATTAGCTAGTTAGTTAGTTAATTATTTTATTGACACCATTTATTGGTAGATTGAAAACTATTTGTATAACTTTCCGATTTGAATTTTAACTACAACAATAATTTCATACACAACGAAGATATGTACATAGGTACTTGTCAATATTTTATTGCGTATTCTTTTAATAATTACTGTCATCATTTAAATATGAATTATTAAATGATTGACATTAGTTATTTCTAATATTCTGTTAAATCAAGAATAAAAAATGAGAAATACAAAATAATTAACATAAATTCATTGATGACTAGAAAATGAATACACAACAAGTTTTCGAGAGTCGAAAGGTCCTTGATACGATGCTCTTACAATTTAAATTTCCAAATCATGTTTGAATGTATTCATAAACATGACCTTTTCAAAATGTAATTAATTTATTTCCATTTGCGTGTCATGTTTTTATTTCTGATTATTTCCTTAATGGCTAGACCAGCGACCATCAATAATTAAAATAACTGTATGCTCCGTTCAGCAGATACGAATGAATATTATAATTGTATTTAATAGTTGAACACAGACTCCCACACACACCTGGACCTGATATGAGGATCCTACGACGCTCGTGCCCTATTCATTTAGTCAATGGTGCGGACTTGACCTTGACCTCAAAACGGTATTCATTCATGCATTAGTAATCATTACGTAAGACTCTCAGACCGGATAAGAAATACTGAAATACGTAGAAGGTCGGGAGTAACAGATGTCGTCGCAAGGGTAGCGAAGCTTAAATGGTCATTTGCGGGACATGTTGCCAGATTGGTAGACGATAGATAGATCCGGTAGAGTGGAGACCCCGCGAAGACAAACGAAACAGAGGGAGACCCCCACACGATGGTCCGATGACATTGGAAGAATTGCTAGCTATTGGATGCAAACGGCACAAGACAGGGATACGTGGAGAAGTATGGGGGAGGCCTATGTCCAGCAGTGGACGACAACGGCTGTACAAGTAAGTAAGTAATTAATCATTTTAACATTTCTTAAGAATTATTATCATCTGTTTTAAATCGAGTTAATTTTAACCACCCAACGTATTTTAACGTACATGATACGTTCACTTTGACTATACCATTTTGCGCTATCCCGTATCACGTACGCGCTTGAGAAAAAGTAATGTACCTAAAATGTACAAACTGTTAGGGATACACGCGTGTGCCAACAACACTCGAGTACAAGTCTTCACAAGTATGATAGTTTTACAGTGGGCAGGCGAAGTGTGCAGCCGAGTATTTTACGTTTCGTAATTAAAAAAATGAAATTAATATATAATTAAATTTCATTAATAAAAAACTCTTTTTTTGCACGTTTCTCAGAAAGTAATCTGAAGGTAGGGCGGTTAAGTAATTATACATAAATCATTACAACCTGCCTGCCAATTACGAAGGTCACGGGTTCGATTCCCGGCGATAGCAGTGTGCGGTAGGCAGACATAATGGACCGTCACACTGTTCTTTCCTAACATATTACTCTCGAATCCTCAACATTTATACATGGTGCAATGTACGCACATCGATTTCTACAACTATTCACTTGGTCGACGTTTAATACTTGATTGATTTGATCGGGCCACGTTTTCCTTGGTCTTCATCCAATTATTTTTCCGATTTCATCTTATACTTTTTTTACCATTCATTCTTTTCATATGTCCAAACCATCTCAATGACTATTCCATTATTTTATTTCTATCACATTCGTACGCATTGAATTCACTTCTGATATTTGCATTTGACAGTCAATCATACATATATACAGATTTATCACACATTCGCCAAAGATATATCTTTTCTCCTGTATTAGTTCTTCTTTCATCCTTCTTATTTTACTCACATTATTATATTATATGCAGGGAAATTATTCACAATTAAAAATATTTTTTTTAAACGTTGGAACATAATATTCCAAATATTATTTTTTGAACGTTCGTTTTGACATTGAGAACAATATTTCAGTGGTTTTCGAGATCTGCTTCAAGTGTAAAATAAGTCATTGATCATTTGTATTTTTCCCACCCACATCTGCGACTGCTCAGTCCATTAAGATAATTCATTGACTAGGTACAGCGAGAGAGGAGGAGACGGTGGCACGAGCATGAACTACGTGACGGGCGATGCACCGAGTAATGCACAGAAATAGCAACCGTCATGGTGCCAGAAAAATTTGGCCAGAAAGTAAACACTTAATACGAACATTGCGTCATTTAATTCCTAATTTAAATGTTTTAAATATAACCCGACCAGAAAGTTCTCGATTGTATAGTGAACTCATCTTTAAATATTACTCCATGAATGTATTACATAATTAATATAAGTCGAGTTTGAAGACACTCGTTTAAAAGAAACAGTTTGATAAAATCTATAACGTTATTATATTTCGACCTATTTCTAGGTCATAGAATACTTAGAATTATCCTAAGATCCAGTGTTGCAGCGGGAACTTGGAGGCATAATACCAACCAAGAGATCCGTACGATGACCCAGCAGCCCCTTATAACGAGCACCGTGAGAGCCGGTCGCCTAGAATGGATTGGGCACGTATGTCGAGCCGAAGAGACCAGAGCAATCAAGACCCTGTACGCGTCTAGACCGACTGGAGTAATACCTCTAGGAAGGCCTAGACAGCGTCTAATGGATAATGTTCTGGCTGACCCGGCTAGGTTGGGCGAATCGGACTGCTGGGAGCAAAAGGCGCAGGATCGAGGAGCTTGGCAAAAAATCATCAAGGAGGCTAAAACTTTTCAAGAGTTGTATGGCCATATGGTAACTTCTTGGTCATCAGAAGTTATTTATGAAGTTATTTTAAGGGTAATTAATACCTATTAGATACTGCTATTCCGGACAGCGCAGGATAGGGAAGAGTTTACCAGAGTGATCGCCAACGTCGAGGGGACCTGACAGGGCACTTTAAGAAGAAGATACTGTGTTAAATGTTTTTGAATAGCTTATCAACATAATTTCTAATAAAGTCAATCAATGTCACTAAATTGTTTCCAAGTTATCTGTATGTCTATTCAAGATAACCAACCAAATCTGTGGCAAATATAATATTCATTCTATAAACTAAATGCTTACTATTCGTTACTATTTGAAATCATTTGTGTTATTTGTTTATCTAGTAAGAACTATAAATATTTGCATTGTAGGTTAAACATCGAACTATGTTTTGAAAATATTGTACGAGTATTACACAATATTTTAAAAGAAACATAAATGAAATACAAGTAATGAGAAAGTAATTTAATTATAATATTATTGTATGCATATATAATACACATTTTATTACCTTAGCGACCTTGTTCAGTCTAGACTTCTGGTCTAAGACTTCTGCTATTGGTATTCGTATATGTTTATTTTTCCTCGATTTTATTATCTTATTACGTCAGATTTTTTGTCAAAATAAAACGAAAGTGGATTTGCAAGCATTTGAATAAATGTTTCTATTTCTAGTATGCAACACGCTGTTGTCATCATACATATTCAATGGAACTACTGCAGACAAGGATGCGCTTAATAAAAGCTTGAATATAAAATACAATATAAATGTGTAATCTACTAAAGGAAAATAAAAGTGCAAAAAAATTAAAAACACAAAAATTTACTAAATAAAAAAAACATTTCAAACCGCAATAGCTAGTGCTTATGACGTTTTTCTACGTTTATTGATGTATTTTTAAAACATTGAAAGCTTTTAAGCTTATTTTTGAAATTGGCGAACCTTACTGGTTTCAATAGAGCAAAATATTTTATTTAAAAATTTAATGGATAACAATTGAATAAATATTACACATTATTTTACTCCATAAATATTAGTATATACACTGTCAGATTTATTATAAAATAGATTTCAGAGAGCTTTATTTTAATTATAAATGTTGCTCTGGCAAATGATTTCGAGTAATATTTAAATCTCTTAAGTTCGTGCTATAATATCATACATTCTTTACTAACACGAACTTTTATTCAGTTTTAAAAAAATATTTATAATGGCCATTAATTTATTTGATACCAATCCCAATTTTTAAAAACAAATTTAAAATAAAGACAAGAGATCACATTAAGATGTAATATATAAACTATGTTACATTGAATATTCGAGTTCACTCAACAAATACTTTTCACGGATGGACAAAACTGATAAACAGATTCGCTTAGCATTCTCATTATTTCGACCTCGATGATGTGAATGATGTGAACAGTATATCATTGTTTCTAAACTGTTCAATTCTCTGATTTGATATAAGCATTACGATGTTTTTACATTCACACGGTTATTCTAAAATGGTATGAGAACAGATAATGGAGGGAAGTTTTTGATTGATTTGTAAAATGTTGTGTTTCCAAAACATCAATAAAAATAAAGTAATCAAAATATCACTTACTTTTAGGGGTGTTGTCTTGGGGGGTGCGTGGAGGCTTTGTTTCTGCAGTGCCGTACGGTATGAAGGGAACCAAAGAAGCTTCGGTACTACCCTGGTGGGCTTCAGCTGAAAACATTATTTTTCAACATTACTCGTACGTTTAAAAAAAACATTCAGTTCTTACATAAAATAACATAAAGGAACGAAAAAAAACTTTTTAAGATGTTTATTTAGTTAAAATCCACTGATGGTTGTCTTCAACTGGTTTCAGCAGCTCGCAACCATCTTCTAGGAGATGGCAGCGAGCTGCCGAAACCGGTGAAAGACAAAAACAAGGAAATATTATTTTAAATAATTTGTACAAATGAAAATGTCTGTTTTCTAGAAGTTTTATTATATTTTACGGGAATGATATATTACGCATTATTAAGGCATTATCTAATGATAACTCTTTAATAAGTCAAAGCATATCATGTCCATAAATATAATTAAACTTCTATAAAATATGTGTTTTCAGTCGTATTCATAATTTTATATGGAGTTTTACATGTTTGTTCTAGATAATTTATTAATCTTAGATGATATTTTGCTTATTTTGAAATCTCTATTGCACTCAAAACATATACACTTTAATAATATTGGTTTTTAGAAAGACAGACAAAGAGATTCATAATAAGTAAAAAATATTGATAAGTTATATGACAATGTTATTATTGTACTCATATTAACAGTGGGTACAAAGTACTTCACACCGTTCCGAAAATTATTAAATATATTAATTTAATAAACTATGAATTAACTAATTGACTTATCATTACTTTCCTGCCACACTTTTCTTTCCTGACATACTTCTCTCGCTTCCGTAACATTCATACATCGTGTCATGTACGTACGTCGATTTCATTATTTGATTTATTTGATCATGCCACGTTTTTCTCGGTATTTCTCTATTTTTAGTTCCATTTACATCATCATTAATATTTTTCCTTCATTCATTCTTTCCATGTGCACTGCATTCACTTTATTTTCATTCGACACTCTATCATACATATATTTTTCACACATTATTTTATATATAAAAAATACTTATACCAAGGATTTAAATCAATGATATTAGAATTTATTATTACAATCTTCAATGTGAGCAGAAAATAGCTCATTATTACGAAGAAGGAATCTGGTCGTGTCAAGGCTTGAACCCAAGCCCCCTGGATCAGGAACCAAGCGTTCTATCCCCTAGACCACCACCCGATTTCGACCACCACCACATTCGTTTAAGATATCTCATTCCTACTGCATTTATTCTGCTTTCATCCTTCTTTTGCCAATTCCGTGCATCGCTTCCATGATGTATATTATAAATTTGACTGACAGGTGATTTAAATGAAATTACTAACGTTATAATAATAATTGATTATGCCATATTGTATCTCGATCAGTAATTATTGTTTACATTATTTCTTTAACATATCTGTAGCCGTAACAAATTCATACCTAGCAGCGAGTATAGTATTTCAGTTTACTTTACAAGATCAACAAGTCGTATTTAATAAACGTGTTATCTTCATGCTTCTGTGAGCTAATACATGGTACCTACTCAAGTCAACGAGGGCTGTAACTCGAGACGGAAGAAAATATTATTTGTTTTGTTTGGTGACATTCGTGCAGCAGGTTAGCATCTCTTTAGTCTTTAGTGAGTGTTCACGTAGGTAGGTGTGAATAACAAACGATATTTTGTAGTATATTAGAAAATATGTTTATTTATGAATGTGGTCAGATGAATTTAAATTTATTGGCAAGCGCAATATTTACTAAATTATTTTTTATCGTTTCTCGAACTATGATGTAACACTCAGATTTAATAATTTATACGAATGCAAATATCTGCTTTCTAGAAGTTTTATTATACTTTTTGGGATTTACATATTTCGCCTATTCAATGCATTTATTTATTACAGCGATATCAATATAACATATACGAGTATTAGAAATAAAAATAGTAAAAAAATAAAGTGAGGCCAATTACATGATACCAAACTAACTAACTAACTAACCATCACGCCGTCTCCTCGAAGGGGTAGGCAGAAAGAATGGACTGCCGCACTTTTATTTCCTGACATATTTCTTTCGCTTCCTCAACATTCATACATCGTGTCATGCACGCGCGTCGATTTCTCTGACTCCTCACATGGCCGACATTCAATATTTGATTTATTTATCGTTTCACGTTTTCCTCGCTCTTCCTCTATTTCTGGTTCCACCGTTACATCGTTAACATACATATTTTTTACCATTCTTTCTTCGTTCATTCTTTCATGATACATGATACAATAAATATTAAATAATAGTTAACAGACGACAGGACGAAACGAGATTAAAGTTAAACAAAGACAAAATTAGGCTAAACAAAATATTTAAGAGTTAAAAATAAGAATTGTAGTGGAAATAAAAAGTTTAAAATTTATAAATTAAAAAAGATTTTTTTTATTATTCATTATTATCATTATAATCAGTTACATTTGAGGATATTTTAGTAAGGCGAAACATATCATTCACATAAAATATAACGAATCTTCTAGAAAACATATGTTTTTGTTTTAATCATCATAATATAAATAGGCAAAAACCAGGATTTCATCAAGAAAGAGTATGAGAATATTTTGAATACAAGAGAGCGAGAGGGGAATACTTCGATTCTCTCCGAAAGTAATTCGAAATGTACTTGATGAGCATGCCCCTTGAACGTTTTTAAATTATTTTAAAATTTATTCTTATTAAGGTTGTATTTTACAATAATGTAGAAAACAAATTTGGTATTGTTAATTGTGAAATTTTTAACGTGCGTGACAAAAAAAATATGTACGTTAAAAGTTAAAACTTAATATTTATTTCGATTGTGCAGTGAACCAAGTTCATCAGGGGTAGAACATCTTTATTTCCGTGAATATTTCACGGGTTGCAACTAGTTTATATTAATAATAAACTATTTATCTTTATTGTATTAGTTGAACGATTAAATATGTTGTTTTTTGTAAATTCAATATATATTGTCAATTAAAACTAAATCTTCAATTAAAATATTCGAATCCGAAACATATCACTGCAGTATAACTAGAACGAATGCAAAGTTGCAATCTTATCAAATGTTAAAATTTTACATACCAAACCAAGATATATCAAATATGCCAAGTGGATTTCAGATTATTATTATGTATTTCAATGAAATCAATACGCACTAAAACATTTCGTGTAAAACAACAAACTATATGCAATGTGTTAAATTTCCAACATGGAAGCCCCCAGTATCTTTTAACAATAGTTCATAATATAGAGATACTAGAATCCCAGATATAAAAAAACATAAGGAAATTAAACAATTTGTCCCCAAAAGATTAATTAATAGCATTCTATATTAAATATATCAATATCGCGGGAGATGCTTATTGGTGGCGATGAGGTTCGCAACCCATCACACCGCGTCTCCCGCGGCGGCGAAAAGAGAAGGATGGAGTGCCGCATCAGTTTAAGTGTGACAGTCCATTCATACCCTTTTGGGAAAACGGCGTAATGGTTAGTTAGTTAATAATGTCAATACAATAAATTAGTGGAATGAGTCGAACAAAACGTAAACATTATTGTAATTATTCCACAAACTCTATAAGCCATATCAAATCAGTTTATTATCTCAACCGACATTACAACAATAATGTTGTAATAAAATATAATATATAAAATCATACCACGAACGCATGAGAAATGGTTCGACACAAGGAAGACAAGATACTCTCTAAAGTCAAGAGTATTTATCTTCTAATCGTACTTTCACTAATATGAAAGACGTCGATCTCCGAGGAGACCGCGTTCAGCAGACTAATTACTCTTCCCACCGGTGTCACCAGAGGTAAAACAATATATGCTGTCGCTGTCGGAGATATCTACCAGGGACAAAAATACCAACATCCTCCAGCACGGCCGAATTATTGATATATCCCCTGATTAATCTAAAGAAATTAGTAACAGATTGTTACGTGAAAGAAAACGTCTGTTTCCTAGAAGCATTATTTTAATTATGGGATTGTAACGTTTCCCCAGGCTAATGCGTTATAAAATGTTTGACAATGCATTAGCGCAACACTTCGCCCTGTTCAAAAACTTTTAGAATCGAACGTTTACATTCAAATTAATAATTTAGATAATCGCTTTGTTTATAAACATGGCAATATTAACACTGAATTTTTATATTGCCCCGATGAAGCTTAGGTAAAAGCAAAACTAGTTAGCGTCAAGTATAATTACAATTCCGCAGTCAATATACATAGAGTTTAATTTGTTATACTACCTACACATTTCATAATTTCAAATGTCTAACCACAATGTGAGCGCTTCATATGATTTTTAAAATCAAATTTAAATATTTTTGTCGCGACAGCTGTTATTAAGCGTAATTAATACAATCAATAGTTAATTGTAACGCCTGATGATGCCAACATTGGTTGCCGAAACACCTGTCGCGACCAGTCCATAGAAAAGAAATGAATAAATTGTGATATTATAACAGTGTTCCAAATTAAACAGTTAATTATAAGTTTAAATATGGATATTTACATCTTTGTTTAAGAAATAATAAAAGGTCAATCTCAATCCAAGTCGCTCGACATCTAAAGCAATTAATGTGTTTTTATATGATTAGTATTGCAATTTGATTTACCCAGAACTAATTTTATAACTCTAAGTATCGTGTATTTTAGTATAGAACCGGAAATATAGAAGGTTAAATATAAAATATTATATTTAAGTAATTAAAACGATTCATGTATTATTACATGTAAAATTTGATCACTGAAAATACCCAGTGTAATAATCTACTATATTCAAAAGTGTAGGTACTGCAAAAACAAAAATTAAGTACCTACGAACCTACCTATGTACTATCATAAGTGTATGAGCACGTTTATTTACCTTCAGCTTAAAGTGTTGATATCAGTTTTAAAATCTCAAAGAATTTTAAACGGTTTTCACTTTTCCACCAACAGATGTCATTGGTCACGCAAAAATCCCGCGGGAAGAAAGTAATTCAATTTTTCACCGCTAGTCGTCAGCTGTCACATATTGTTATCTATTTTAAAACACTTAATTTTAAAGTTCACTCACGTAGAGATTCAAATTTAGTTCAAATGAAAGTATCACTATTTTATGAACATATTTTATTAATGTTTTGTGGATTTGAATAGGTTTTTTAAATACTCTCCCGCGTTTTGAAATGATAAAATGTTACGCGTTCGATTTTTTGAAACTTCGCTCTCTGTTTTAGCGACTGCGGGTCTCGGCGGGCGATTACGACTGGCTATTTCCACCGACTAACTCACGTGCGATATACTATTTGACCGGCGCGGAACATATCGGTGTTAGGTAGTACTATGCTAGTGGGATGAACTGTGTGTAGGAGATTACCGACTAGCCAGAGAAGAGAGAGGGGTAACCAGGACTCACGTGCATATTATGCAATGCTTTATTATTTAACTTTAGTGTTAAATTGCGACGTTTTTACCACAACTATTTTACGTATTAAAAATAAACGAGACATAATTCGAGTTCTAAAATTATATTTAGAAAAACTACATATTAGGGTATTATCCGTATTAAAATACGTTAATTACGCGTTATCAGAGAGATTTTTGTTTAGATATAGGTCATATCCCGTACTCCTACAATATATCCATTGTAAACAATAAAAATATTCCCTACTAATATTTAAATAATTTCCTTTTTTTAAAGAATATGTAATTTGCCGATACACTTTTTATTCAGAGTGCCAGTAAAAATGAGATATTTCCAGACACCATGAGCCAAGACTGAAGACAAATGAAATATTTAAATTCACAGAATAACATTGAAAGTCTAACTTTGTATACAAACATCCGTAATTATTTTTAATTATATAAAAACCCTAAAAATTTAATTTACAAAATAATAATATTAATAATAATAAAAATAATTTTCATAAATATTAATAATACTGTTCGAACCATTTAATATTATTGCATTATATAGAATCGTTAATCATCAACTCCCCACCATTTTCATTTCACATATACCATAAGCCTAGCAAAATTTGATATAGGTATCAGAAGATGGCAGTGAGCTGCTGAAACCGCCCGAAGACACAAACATAGATTTTAACGTAATATAGTAAACATTAAAAAAAATTTTTTTTACATAAAATATTTTTTTTTTCATTATTTGGAAAACCTACAATCAAAATTGTGTATAAACAAAGCGACGTAAAGCGAATTTGTTTGATAACATATTCAATGATTTGAACCCCCTCTCATAACTTAATCGATGTTAGAGTTTATTTATATAGCAATAGAATCATAAACTGGACCTAATTCTACATAAAATATAATACTAGCATTCATAAAATCAGGAAGTAATGTAGAGAGTACGAAATTATTATGAGCAAAATTATGAAAGGATTACTGCGTTGGATTAGGCACATAGAACGCGTGAACGAATAAAGAATAGTTACGAAAGTATTCGTTACGAGTACGGAGTCAAATTTTAATGGTCGGCCATGTTAGATATCGAAAGAGTCGACTTGCTGTATGAATATAGAGAGGTATGTCAGGATAGAGTAGTGTGGAGGTCTATTTTCTCCGCCCACACTTCCAGGGAAACGACGTGTTTGTCTTTTGTTTTTTAAATTTAAAAGTTTACTCGTTTCATAAACTACATTCTTCTTCTTCTTTTTTCCTGTCACACCTCCGTGGTGCATAGGGCCTCAAGGAATCTTCTCCACCCGACTCTATCGCATGCCTGATGCTTAACATCGTCCCAAGTGAGACCTGCTGCCTTAACCTCGTCCTGCAGGGTTCTTCTCCAGGTGGCTCTAGGTCTGCCTCGCTTTCTCTTTCCCCCCATAGGGGACCAGTCTAGTGCGCCCTGAGCGATGCAGGCTGGGTTCCGTCTCAGAGTGTGACCGATCCACTGCCATTTGCGCCTAGCGACTTGTTCTCTAATTGGCTTTTCACCTGCCATGGTCCAGACTTCATAGCTTCATAGCACAACTACATAGCTTCATCAAATACTCTTCATATTGCTGTTCTGTCAGAGAGTCGTTCAATAAAATGTGTGGTTATGCCCGCTGCCTCGATCGCCCCTCGCTTCTCTCAAAGGTAATTCAATTCGGATGCTGTAAATGCTACAATAGTGTGTCTGTGACAAAAGGCGCGTTTAATGTCGCCGCCCGGAGCGACCCAAGAGGGAGTCCCCGCACGCGGAACAGTCAATTGGCACGGCTCACAATAATTATTACTTGTTTGTATTACCTAACCATATTTTTAACAAAACTCAAATTATACACTAACTGGGATACACTAACTACCAAGCAACATTATCGGATAGATAGGCTATCTGAAATTTCTATTCTGAAAAAAAAAAACTGTTAAATATTGTATTCTCTTTAATAATTTATTTTAAAATCCTTCTCAGAGTAGCAGAAATGAGACTCCTGCGTTTCATTGCAGGCAGAACCCTCAAAGATCGGATCAGAGATGAAATGATAAGGTCTGCCTGTGGTGTTGAAGGCATAGTGAGGTGGGGAAGAGAAGAAGGCTCTTTTGGAGGGATCATGTAGACCGCATGGAGGATATAAAAATTTCAAAAATGAAAACCCCAGCAGCAAGAGACTACCAGGAAGGCCGCCGAAGAGATAGAGTGATAGCTGGACGTCTTCATTCCAGGATAGCTCACCATCACAAATAGGTCATACGATATAAACTAAAAGATGAATAAAGTGTCACATTGTATTTGATTTATAAAATTTCTTTAATTAAATGGAACAATTCGTAAAAAATAACGTAATTACCAAACTCTTTGAAATTATTTTTTTAATTTAACCTATCCTTTGTCGAAAACTACAAATGTTTTGCAAAGCTCGAATGTTATACATATTTTATGAAGTCATCAATTGAAAAAATATATATAATAAGGAATGTATAAAATCACATTTTTAGTACAGAATCACTCGTTTGAAGAAAATAGTCAAAAGAGAATTATAATGCAAACACGATTGTTTTATCGGTTTAACAGAGATTTTTTATTTAAATATAAAAATATAAATGCTCATTACAAATTTTATTCGCCTTGCGAGGGCATTCTACAATGAGTTTGACAATGTCCCCGCAAGGCGAAACAAATTTGTAAGAAGTATTTAAATATTTACATAAAAAAAAAATCCCTGTAAAACTGATGAAAAAAGCGCGTTTATATTAAAATTTATGGTAAAGTTTTACAAAATAAAAACCCCAACCATCAATAGTCGAAAGGGGGATTAAAAAAATCAGCATTTATGAAGAAAATCGATAATCGACCTACATGTACGAGTAGTGCTTTCCATATTTTCCACGGGTAGATTGAGCATTGAAAAGATAATAAATGTACATTAACATACCTTAAAGTATCAAATAAAGAAGCCACTAGTTAATTTTTTCTTTAAAAGAAAATCTGGATATATTTTTTTTAAATCCATACATTGAATAATTTATTAAGGTAAAGTAATTAAATTTAAGCTTAATTGTCATATTGTTATATTTTTGGTTATTTTATTAATATAAAAAATCAAAATAATTGCGTGAATACTTAACTCACTCACTACGTTATCAAAGCCTTTAAAAAATATTTTTCTTGTAATAAATTAATTAGTAATTTAGATTTCCCATTTGATAGGTTGTACGACGTTGATTGAAATCATTGAATGGTTGTAAAATAAAGTCAATGGGAAAATTACCTCCATAGTACAATGGCGCACATGCGCGCCTAATCGAGATACTCGTACACAGCGTAAGCTTGGAAGGTTTACACCGTGTAACAGCTTACACGCATGTCATAGGGATCTGCTTGAATGTACAGAAGAACTATGGGTTTGCACTTTACACCGAATGACTGAGATTTACATAAAACGAATAAGAAATAAAATAAGCATCAAAAGCGTTGTACAATATGTAAATGTATATGGAAGCCAGAGAATTATACCATTAGTTAATAATGAGTACTTCATTTTTGGTCTAAGTAAACAAATGATAATAGTTAAACATGGGAATATCTTAGAAAGTCGGAACATGTCATTCCCATAAAATGTAATAAATATTCTAGGAAATATTAATTTTTATTTGTGTTAATTAATTAATGTGGAGTTTTACATTATTGTACAAGAAACAATAAATAATGGGAATAGAATTAGTAATTATGTTTCAATTTATATTACACTTCAGGTCAATAAAACGCATTTAAAATAATAAAAGGACGATCAATTCATAGTGTATTATTAAGAAGAGGAAAGATGCCTTATTTATTTTAGTAAACAAATCAGTATATAAACAAAACTTTTTAAGGATTAATTATATCTCAATAGAGACGAAGACGTAAATTGTTTTTTTTGTAAACAAAATACGGTAGTCGAGGCGTTTACCGGACTTATGACCTGTCATTGTCATTGTCATGTCATGTCGCTTTATGTTAACAACATTCCCCATTCCTCCTTTCTTACAACCACCGCGTCTAACAAATTTTTGAAAGATGTTTATATGCTACTATGTTAGAAACACTTCACATTTTTTAATGTTGTTAATATAAAGCGATCGCTTAACCCAACCAATGACAGGTCATCAGTACTGTAAACGCCTCGAATACCATATTCTGTTTCCAAAAAAAACTATTTATATCTTCGTCTCTATTGAGATACAATTAATCCTTTAAAATGATTAACCCACAAAGGTTAAAATCCAGAATTTGTCTGCAAGTATTTGTATACATTCAAAAAAATAAACAAAACTTTGTTTTATCGATCAATAGCTTCCAGTGATGCATAAAATATTCTCAAGAGCCCCAACTCATAATTAAAACATTAGTTTATTAAAAGTATTCCAAGAATTAAATGAATTAATTGACTACCTACATTCTTACATGATTCACAGTAGCAGGTTATTCTGCGGTGGAGTGAGCACAAATCCCAGAATAGTAAGTATTACTAACAACGTAAAGTTTACGTTGCTCAATGAAACCACAAAACATATCCGAGTGTGTCATGGCGAAGAGGCTAAGTAGGTTCACGACTCAACAAAACTGCAGCTTATTTTAGCGAGTCGTTATTATTTCCATTTGAACCTGGGCCCAGGCTTCCCGTGTATGTGACGTCAGAACTGCTTCATCAAGGTTAACTTAATTACCTTCTTGATATAATATCTGAAGGTCTGTCATATCGTAATTAATATTATTATTAGTACGAAAACAATACCTTTAATTTTAATTTATAATTCTGTTTTTATTGTGATATGTGGGAAACCATGGGATGTTATAATAATATTAACGTATTTTTGTTGTTATTGTACCAACCCTGATGTATGGTAGTGATTTATGATAATATAAGTGTGAATGCAGTAAACATGAAATCTCTTAGACGAATGTGTCATAAATCTGTTTATGTCAAATACAAATATGAGAAGTAAATGTAGTGCGAATTATAGTGTTATCACAAAAATAAAGAAAGGATTATGAAGTTGATTTGGAGACATGGAAAGAATTAAGAAGAAAATATTTGTAAATATGTAAACGGCGTAAACTTAACTAGAAAAAGAGGAAGACCACAACCAAATCGATTACTTATTAAATGTCGGCCACTTGAGGAACCGGAGATTTTGATGTGTGTGGATGACACGATGTATGAATCGAGGAAGCGACAGAAGTATGTTAAAAATAACAGTATGGCGGTCCATTATTTCTGCCTACCCCCTCGAAGAGGCGGCATGATGATTATTTAGTTAGTTAGTAGAATATAAATATGGGAGACTTCATTGAATACGAATAATTAAAGTATTAAATTTGTAATAAAGTTGACTTTGCAGAAAATCCTTAAAGTATATATAAACGTTTTAGGAGAATCTATTATCATTTGAATATACATTAAAATACGAGAAAATCATTAAGATGGTAGCAAGTTACACTTTGTAAATTAATATTTTGTGAATCAAAATTCGCCCGAATGGCGTTCCAGTATCATTTCGAGAAAGCTCAAGCTCCAAATATTCAGCAGTAGCGTGAAAAACGTACTGCTGTACGGATGTGAGACTTGTAAATCTACCGCGGACGTTATTGAAAAACTCCAGGTGCTTACAATTAGGTGTCTTCGCTCAATATTCAAGACCTATTGGCCCCAAACAGTGTCAAATGCCGTTTTCTGGACCATGGCAGGCGAAAAGCCAATTAGAGAAGAAGTCGCTAGACGCAAATGGCTGTGGATCGGTCACACTCTGAGACGGAACCCAGCCTGTATCGCTCAGGGCGCACTAGACTGGTGCCCTCACGTTAGGCATTAGGCATGCGATAGAGTTGGGTGGAGAAGGCTCCTTGAGGTTCTATTCACCACAGAGGTGTGACAAAACAAGAAGAAGAAGAAGAAGAAATAAAAGGTTATTTAATTATACGACACTAAAATTGAAGCTCTACATTAAAGAGATAAATAATTTAACAACGCACGGAACGAAATGTAATTTTGACTCTCTCTCATTTTCACAATTTACGTTGAATACGTAAATGAACTGTTTTTATCGCTCAACTTATTCCATTATTAAAATAATATTTAAAATCTCTAGAAGATTTACAAGTAACTTTCAAGCACTTAAACTGTTTAAAAATTAAATTTAATGCTTATTTATACGGAGAGCATAATTTCAAATATTTCAAAAAATGAATGCAGTGATTTTCTATTATTTTTTTAAATTGTATGTTATTTTAAGATAAATGTAATATAAAGTATACATTCAAATATGCGTTATCTTAGCGTATCAGATTGGATATTATGGTTTGCGTATTTTATCTTAATATAGCATTTCGTCATATAATAGTATTATAAATACGACATGATTATATGATGTGAACCCTACCTTCCATTGCAGGCAGAATTCTCAGAGATCGGATCAGAAATGAGATGATAATATCTGCTGTGGTTTTAAATATTGGTAAGGTGGGCAAGCACGTGCAGAGGATGCCGTCAACGCGATCCCCAAAAATGATGTTGTAGAAACATTCGGGTGGCAGAAGACCTATTGGACGACCACGGCTATGATGGGACGATGAAATTGGGAGAGATGCTGCGAAATTGCTACGAGTATCAAGTTGGAGAATTGCAGAGAACAGGAGGAGTTGGAGGGGAGGGATAATGGAGTTGAAAGGAGAGATAATGGGTTGTAGAGTCATAGAAGAAGAAGACGTGAGGTGGGGAAGACATGGACCACATGGACAATACGAGACTTCCGAAAATGGTTAAAAATGAAAACCCCAGCAGCAAAATACTATCAGAAAAGTCACTAAAGAGATGGAGGGATGGCTGGACGTTATCATCCCAGAACCACTCACCCTTACAAATAGGTCATACGATCTAGACCAAGAAGAAGATATGATATTTTGGTGACTCCTTTGTTTGGTTAAATATCATAACTTATAAACGTTAGATTAAGTAATAGTGCTAAATTCATTAAACTCTTGGTAAACGCAAAATTTCAATACATCCGATTTTATATGAAGCATATCATCATGATTCAGGTACTAGTATATATGTTTCGCATTCTTAATAATAATTTATGAAATTGTCAACAGCGAAAACGGTGTTATACCATATTTGATAATATAAAAATTATCTCTTTAGCAACATACATGTAGCATAGTTGGTGTTGGCTTAACTTATCACGTGACTATCGATGATCAAGTAGAGCGAGGAGAGACCCTGGGGAGTTAGCGCCAGGACCTACCGCAAGACTCACTCGGCTAATCAGATATCGCTAACGAACCTGCGAAGATTGAGATCGTATCGCCTTGGACCGTTCTTTGAAGTTAGTGATCTAATCGCGAATATTCTACTAGTTTGCATTAATGGACATTCTTGTGTGGGAGTAATTTAGCGGTTAATAGAAAACTATTCTCGGCCAAGAACTAAGGCTGGCTTTTGCGAGAAATAGAATGGTGAGCAAACAGCTATATTATGCAGAAACTGGAATGCATTGTACAGAAATAAATGTGTATTTTTATATTCAAATGTGACATGCATTTGTATTATCAATTGTTTCTTGGAATAGTTCTTTACGTTAAATACCTAATTAAGCGCAAAAACATTATATAAATGAAAAAAACATCTTCAATTTGCTTATACAAGGTGCGGTCAAAGACTTTCTATGGCTATTGACTTACATTATTTATTAAATCGTTCAGTTTTTGGCCTTTTTTCATCAACCATCTGAATTTATAAGTTGCAACCCCAGCCATTGTGTTCCAACATTTAAATTTTATTTTGAATCAATGTATTATCTTAATTTTCTGTTTCAACATTGCAAACCGATTCTTTAGTGATATTATTTATTACTCCATAGTCATAAATTTATTTGCACAAAACGTGAATTAACAATTTTATCATTCCAAATTCAGAAGTCTTTAACCAGTGTGTCTTAACATATGGAACCGAAACATGGACGCTGACATTCTGGCATGAAGATCGCGCACATGATTCCGTAGAGTTAGACTTCTTTCTGCTCGCTAGACCGACGATATTGTAAGGATTGCTGAAGATTAATGTATTTGAGTGGCAGCAGATAGGTGGCAGTGGCATGCTTTTGGAGAGGCTTACATTCAGCAGTTGACAACGGACGGCTGATAAGTAAATTTAAAAGAAAACCGCCGTTAAGTAAATGGTTAATATGAATAAAATTAGAATGTTCTAACATGAATAACTGGAGTTTTCAGATTCACTAGTTTGATTTTTAAATTAAATTAGGCTTATTATGGTGTGTTCAGTGAATATTGGCCTCATAGTTAGCTAGTGCCCACCTGTGTACACATTCTGTAGCGATGTATTATATGAAGGTAAACATTTTACCAAAGAAATTCAATACAGAAGGTCGTTAGTACAGCTTACTTCTATTTTTTGTAAAGTGGAAGAATCGACCAAATTATTGGATTACCACATACACACATGTCACAATATGTTTGTGTATATGGATTTGATGTGTATATTTAACTATATTGTAGGTGTTTGGTATACATACTACTCGCATTCATACTAATGTCATTGTTGTTTTTAAACAATGATAAAAACCCCAATATTACTAACTTTATTTTACTGAATCTTTCGTTTTCTAGAAATTTTATTTTAAACGATATTTGATGTTCTAGCACAATGAAAAATGTCACTATAATGAAACAACGCTATCAGTTTCAGATAAAATAATTTTATGATAGGTTCTTCTGTATTTATCACATATTCTTTTTTGCAAAAAAATATCAAATTTAAGTTATCTCTAGTATGAATGCTTATTGATGAACAGTTATAGTTTTTCATTAACATCATTTTAACACAAGATATTGCATTAACATCATTTTATTAATACGGTATTACCTTTTTTTTAAATATGCCTTTGAAAAAATGCTTATTGTCCAACAATTAGAAAAGTAAAAAGTTTAGGAAAAAAAATTAAACGAAAACGTAAAAGTCTCTATAAATATACATTTTTATCACTTGTGTGGTTTATAAACTAAAACGTTAATTCTTCAAACGTACTAAAACATGGAATTTGCACTAATATTCTACCTTAAGAAAAAAATATGGATCATTAAGATGGTTTGGACAAATGGAAGGAATGAATAAAGAAAAAATGGTAAAAAAATTATATGTTAACGATGTAAATGGAACCAGAAATAGAGGAAGAACGAGAAAAACGTGGCACGATCAAATAAATCAAATATTCAATGTCGGCTATGTGAGGAGTCAGAGAAATCGACGCGCGTGCATGACACGATGTATGAATGCTGAGAAAGCGAGAGAACTATACCAGGAAAGAAAAGTATGGCAGTCCATTCTTTCTGCTTACCCCTTCGGGGAGACGGCGTGATGGTTAGTTAGTTAGTTTTCTTTTAAACAAAAAAACTGAAACTTTGTAACTGATTGTGGTCGTTTTTTGTATCTTGAGCAATTATATAAATCTCCATATTTATCAATACTTAAAATCGTTAGCTTTTGAGTATTATTATTATATATTATTTAAGAGTGACATGCATCGCATTGGTAGGGCCTTATCAAATGCTCGAAAGGATTGCCCAGTAACGAGAAAACTGTATAGGCCATGACATTAGGCATCCAGGCCAGCTTATTAATATAGCAGAGAGAATGGTTGAAGGCAGAAATTGCAGAGGCTTCCCAAAGGACGCCTATGTGGACCAGATGATAAGGGACATGCGCTGTGGCAGCTACATAGAGATGGAAAAACTGTCTGGAGACAGGAGTGAGTGGAAAGAACGAGTGAAGCTTGCAGACCAATCCGCAGGATTGTAACCATGAAGAAGAAGAAAACGGAACATTTCTTTAGCAAAATCGTAGAGTAAATTAAAATAAAATGATTCAAGGATTGTGGCGTATTAATTGTTAAATAATATTGGTAAAACTGATGATAATTTTATAACGTGGCACGATTAAATCAATCAAATATTAAATGTCGGCCACTCGAGGAGTCGGGGAAATCGCCATGCGTGCATGACACGATCTATGAATGTTGAGGACGCAAGAAAAGAATAGCGTAGGGGTTCAATATTTTTGGCGACTTCTTCGGAGAGACGACGTGATGGTTAGTTAGTTAATTTGTTTCATGGTTTGTATGTTTAATGTCATACAATAATAATCAGAGCTAAATTCAAAATAATCCAGGAACGTTCTCGGGTATGTGCATCGTGTGCATTTCGAATTACTTTCTCAGAGAATTGAAGTATTCCCCTCTCGCTCTTTTGTTTTCAAAATTAAATTCTTGTGTCCTTTCTTTGATGACAACCTTACGGGTTTTTGTCTATTTATAATATAATAATTTACTTATTTTATTTATGATATTATGTAAGAGTTGTCACCCGATAGTATGTGTATTTGAAGGATGTGAAGGTACACAACGTGCGAGTATGCAATAATAATGTAAACAAGCCGCTGTGGTCTTGCAGACTCCGAGCACGCGGGCTAGGTGACATAATACATATCACACAGGTATGTAGGTAGGTACTGGCAACAGAGGTAATGGAGGTACGGGTAGATTGCACTCGCAGAGTAGGACGCTCTCCGCTCTCCCAGCACAACAATGGACAATCGGCCCAGCCCTCCCATTTGAATATCGATTGAATCCAATTGGAGGACTCCCATTGTGATCGTGATTTACAGGTATTTGTGAGGTCGATTTTGGCGTTTATTAGAGCAACACTCGCCGGGTGAACTGCGCTAATTTCAATTCAATTACATTGCCAACCAGAAAAAAAAATACTACCTACATTCATGTATTATATGCACCACATTTTTAAACTGAATAATGCTATGTGTACACACGTATAGTATGGAAGTTAAAACGGAACACATTTGTCACACGAGGTGAATGCAGTATTTGATACCAAAAAAACTAACTAACTCACTAACCATCACGCCGTCTCCCCGGAGGGGTAGGCAGAAATAATGGAACGCCACACTGTTCTGTCCTGACATACTTATGTCGCCTCCTGCACATTCATACATCTTGTCATGCACGCACGTCGATTTCTCCGACTCCTCAGGTGACCGACATTTAATATTTGATTGATTTGATTGTGCCACGTTTTCCTCGGTCTTCGTCTATTTCTAGCTCCATTCACGTCGTTTACATAGGTATACCTTCTTCACCATTCTGTCTACACTCATTATTTCCATGTGTCCAAACCATCTTAACGACCCTTTCATTATTTTGTTCATAACACTTTTATTCGCACCACATTCACTTCTTATTCGTCTTAGAGATCAATATAAGACAAAATGTTCTATTATGTATTTAAATACTTCAGGTCGTTTGAACCCAATTACTGTATACAATTTATTTTAGCTATTAGGTATATTGATTCTCATGACATGTGATAGGTAGCCAATCTATCGCAATTTTATTGTCACGTGAATTTCACACCAGACCAAAGACAGTGTGATAATCACACTGCCATCGCCGGGAATCGAACCCAGGACCTTCTGTATGAAAGTCAGAGCTCTTACCAATCTGTCACGAAGGTCGACAATGAATCACAAACTTTTTTGACAATTACATATCGCGGATTGTAGGATTTATTATTGGGTGTCACGTGTCCCATAATTTTACCATTTTGAAGTTGCCAATATTTGTATTTTATAATTATGTTTCGTACCACACACGCACCACTAATCAGAAGACGGAAACTGATTATGAGTTGATTGATTAACAATACGTATGTATATATACACAATATCATTATATTATTATTCTTCTTCTCGCTCGTGGTTTAGGTCGTATGACCTTTTTGTGACGGTGAATTGTCCTTGAATGATGACGTCCAGCCATCTCCCTATTCCTCCTGGTAACTCTTCACGCTGCTGGGGTTTTCATTTTTAATATTTTTTACCAAGTCTTGTATTGATATTTAGAAGAAAAAAAAGAATTAAAAAATATGATATAATGTTTACACTTGACAGCAGATTGTTTCACGTTTTCAAAAAAATAATTTTTCGAAAACGTGGGATATTTTCTACGTTGCGCAAAAATGTTGTTTCGTGTCATCCACTTATAAACGCAAACACATTTTTTGAAACACGGCCATGAATTTTATATTCAAATACCGGTTTACGTATTGTTTATATTTGCTTCTGATATATTCTGTGAGAATTCCTGTTCTGCAGTATGTACGAGTGTGTATACAACCGTGCTCGAGGTATTTGCGTAAAATTTCATCAAATTTATTTTTATTAACTTAACATTCCTTTAACTTATTTATTAGTAACTGCAAATTCAATGCAAAAACGCCTCGCCTTCAGATTTGAAATGTTCTGCTTTGAAATGTATTGTATAAAATAAATAAAGCAATATATGAATCTGTGAAACCTGTAAGACCTATAATGTAATGATACAGAATTGAGCCGAGGGCTGACACCAGCAGAACAAAAAGTCTCTTAAGTACCAACAGGCAATCGACCTCTAGGAAGACCACTCAAAAGATGGCGAGACCGTTAAACATTTACATCACAAAAACAGGCGTAGCGAAATAACAGGACACTTCTTCTTCTTCTACTTCTTCAGCCTATTCCCGTCCACACCTGGACAAAGGCCTCCTCCATTTGTTGCCACGTCACTCTGTTTTGTGCAGACTGCATCCAGGTTTTTCCAACATATCTGTTCAGATCATCCTTCCACCGTAGTTGCGGTCGCCCTGCACTTCTCTTTACGTCCACGGTCTCCAAGTCAGCATTATTTTTGTCCATTTTTCGTCTCACCCTATTGTTTTGACTCTGATGTTATAACATAGTTTCAAGACCATAAGTACCAATTGGCAGAACACAGGCTTTATAAACTTTTCGTTTTAGGTTGATCGGTATTTTTCGGTTTTTAAAGTCCTAAATAAATAAGAAGAAATTATAGGAGAAGAAAATTAAGAAAACACAAATATATTTTTAAATATAATTTTTGGTACCGGTTTAAAATGTTATCGTTTTTCTGAATCTGACGATACTTCTCATAAATCAATATTATTTATGAATCCAAAATCTTTTGTGTTTTTGCATGTTGTGCTTATATCCATAAAATAGCTTAAATCGTAAATTCTTTGTTCATAGTGTAGTTTTATTAGTTGTTTGAAAATGTGCTTCACTAATAAAGTATATTTGCTAGCTGAAAGTAAGGAGCCACGCCATGTGACTTCTATATAAACAGTACTTTATTGACTTATAAGCATTCATAGTGAAGAAAGTAATACTTAGCATGCTTAGACTAATGTATTCGTATTTGTAAAGACTCGGGTTAAGGTAAAAGCTCATACTCGGTCATTACTCGTAAATAATTTCTTAGCTTCATTATATCATTACATATATTTAAACAAGTGTTATGGCATCGCTAGGTTAATACGAAGCTGCGAGATGTACTTGAATAGAGAACACGTAATGTTTCATATTTTTTTAGGAATCTCTGTACAAATGAATATGGTAGCTATACTGCTATTATCCAAATGTATTTTCCTTTGGGCATGCTGGGGTGTTCATAGCTCCGAGTAATCACTTCTGACTAGTTAAGGGACTTCTCTATACTCCATCACTTTGTAGATAATTCGTTCTCACGTCCTTGATGAATATTTTAAACCACCCTGAAGGTGGAGACTGCAAAGATCTCCGGAATATCGGTCCAGAAAGAGGAGTCACACGGATTTTCCAAAGATCACAAAATAACCTATAAGTAAATTCTAAATATCGAAACATTGCTCAAGACGTTTTGTCCCAAGTCTTTATTTAAATAATTGAGTTATTTGTTTATATATCGGTGTTTTTGCAATAAGGTCGAAAAGTTTAATTAACCAACATTATGTGGCTATTTAATTGCAATGAGTGCTGAATAAGCTAATTTATTAAAATAAATACAAACAGCACCGTCGAGCCGTTTCCCCGAATGGTAGGCAGAGATAATGGATCGCCATACTACTCTATCCCTGTACACCTCTTTAGATTTCACCACATTCATACAGTGAGTCATACACGAACGTGAGATTGTTCCGACGAATAATTGTTTCGGTAAATACAAACAACGAACAAATAAAGATCTTCGGCATAAATGATTAGATACTTTATTGCTAAACATTTAAAATTACAATATCCATCTAAATACTAGAACAGTAGTGGGCGATTTATAAGTCTACATTAAAAAATAAAAAGAATTTGATTTTCGGATACCGATTGACTGGGTTCCAGATTTGAAATAATTTAAATTGAACGATAATTGATTGGGTGGAATCTATTTGAGGAGAAAGTAGACCCCTGGAGTGGGCGTTTCCGGTCGATTAAAAGATCACCGGAATTCCATTGAGCCGACGCCATCTTATAGCGTATTACATCAATATTTACGTTCTACAGCCGGAATAACTGTTACTAAATCTTAATACGTGCCAGATTAGCTAATTTGAGTATAACTGACGTTAAGAGGACGTATGAGAATGGGAGCGATGGAGATTACGGTTTAAACAAGCATCTTGTATGGACTTACTACTAGATATTCGTTATTGATAACAAGTCTATCCCAAAACCTGCGGACCTTAAAATATTTATATTAATTAAGGAATGTATAACGCTTTGAGGTTAAACCTAATTGACATATGCAGTATCACTAAGATAATATAACTCACTAACAAGATAACGATTTTAAGATGATGGAATATGTACGAGTATTGTGTGATGAGAACGGAACAACTAGTTTTATCAGCTAAGCGAGAGCATAAAAATAGATTGACTGAAATAACAAAACTATCGTCGAAGAAGCAATGTGTTAAAAGCAGAGATGAATGAAAAATATATATTTTTATAATATACGAGTACATAATACTTGCATCTCGCTGCCATCTTCGACATCCGCGAGCTACCGAAACCGATCGAAACTAAAATACAAATAGCTACTCCTAATGTTATGATGTTAATATGTTTATGATTTGATTATTAATAATTAATTAATCAAAAATTATTTTTTTCTCAAAGTAAAAGAAATGTATATTGATTTTGGAAATAATTAACCAAATTAAAACTTATTTGTTAAAAATATATATACACAATGAACACAAATATTCACATTTAGTCTCAAGTGACCTTCATAAAAATGTGAAATAACGTTTTTAAGATAAGTATCAAATGTTATGAGTTATGAGCATAATTCTGAAGATTTTCAATTGTATTTTACAAAGGTTCTCATCATTTACTATAGATATATTTTTGAAATTCAATCGCAAAAAAGTACATTTTAATCGGACATTTTTAAGCTAATCCACCATAAATAAACAAACCATCCGCCATTTTACCACAGGGGTAGGCAGAGAGAATGGACCGCTACACTACTCTATCCTGACACAGTCTATCTTCCTCCACATTCATACAACGAGTCATTCACGCATGTTTCTTTCGACTTCTAACATGACCAACCTTTAAACATTGATTTATTTGGTCATTCCATGTTTTTCTCGGTCTACCTCGACTCCGTACTCAATTTATATCGTTAACATATACTTTCTTAACCATTCTTTCTCCATCCATGCGCTCCATGTGTCCGAACCAACGCAGCGATCCTTTCATAATTTTGTCCACAATACCTTCTTCGGCTCTTCATTCCTTTCTCCCATCAGTATTTGAGATTCTGTCGTAAATCGTTCTAACACACATATGTCTTAGAATTTTGCTGAAGTCGTTTAAGGCGCATACTAGCGAAGAGAGGTATGCATACAAACATAAAAATAATTTGGTCGTCTGATTTATGGAGGATAATGTTAACGGAAATGTCTAATTGAATCTAAAAATAGATCATCGTCAAATGTCATGTTGCTGGAGTCAGCTAATTACCCGAACTAAACAAACTGTGTGCACGCAAGATCAAATTAATTACATTTTATATTTCCTGAAAAGCTCGCTCCAATTAATAATTTGTTCGACTGTCCCGAATGTAGTCCGTGACATCCGCCATTTTGTTCACAAAGAGCTGCGGACTCTACAACTCGGAATGGACTCCATTGGGCATTGATTCTAGCGGAAGGAAGTATGGGTTAGGTCTGTGGAATGAACCGTGGCGAGGGAAAATGCGAGCTGACTCTTTTGTTGTCGGAAAAGTGAGTACAATTTTGAACGCACACTAACATAACTCTGCCTTCCTCCCATTTCTACGTTCGGTCGAGTGTTTTAATATTCTTTTTATTTTATTTGCGTACATAAGTAATAATTTTACTACCACTACTAAATAGAAATGGATGAACAACGTTCTCCAAGATATGAACAAAGGACAAGTGGAGGATTGAAGGTGAAATAAGATTTGAGGAATTAGAAATTCTATGTATGCTTCATCAAGCATACATAGAATTTCTTAATCCTTTTTTTAAATTGATGTCAACTAGGTTATATGCTCAGTATTTTAAAGTTCTTATTGGGGTTCAGGTAATTACTTTCAACAAAGGAAATAAATCAAAAATTGGACTTGACGTTTAATTTATTTGATTACTTATAATATTTATTTATTTTTAATAGCTTTTTTAATTTCTAAAATTTCGAGATTGCTCAAAATTATATTTCTATTATTAACATTCAAAATTTCAACGCCAATATCTTTATTAAATGAATGATCTTTTTCTATGAGGTGGTTAGCAAATACAGAAAAATTATTATCAGAGAGACATCTTATGTGCTCTTTTATTCTTTATTTAAAATTGCGCCTTGTTTTACCAATATAAAAAATGAGCAATCATTACATTTCAAATAATAATTAAATAAAACGATGTTTTTTAACTACTTCCACTTTTGTCTTTATTTAGACAGCGACCGGTTTCGCCAGACTCGCTGGCATCGACAGACTGGTCTATGCCAGCGAGTCTGGCGAAACCGGTCGCTGTCTAAATAAAGACAAAAGTGGAAGTAGTTAAAAAACATCGTTTTATTTAATTATTATTTAAAATGAACTTCCATCAAGAGATTTCAGTAAAATCATTTGATTATCTCATTACATTTCAGTTTATAAATCCCTGATTGAGGAAATTTATCTTTCTTGTCTAATAATTGGCTATATTTTCTTTATGAAGGGTTATCCAAAATGTGTCCACCGTTCACAATGGACTCGT